>JASVER010000033.1:3563264-3895841 GCA_030449065.1 Oceanodroma leucorhoa | reverse complement strand
TTTTTTTTTTCTCTCTTAGCAATAGAGTCAGGCGGCTGTTATGCGAGTAGTAGATAGCTAGCTATTCATGCAACACTTTCACTTATTTGATCACATAGTTTCCTTACTGAACTTATAGTTACCCACTGTGAGCAGCAACCAGGAGGCCAACCTCAACTATGTACTCTGAAGTGGAGGGTTATAATGATGTGCCAGTGGCTTCTAGGTCAATGTTTCTCAGTCCTTTGTTGCATTGGATGTATAAATAAATCTGTAGCCTTTGTCTGACTGCATATAGCAGCTGTTGCCCTTTTGGATGTGGTCTAAGTTGCAAATCTGCTGTTGATGTTAGTGTGTGCTAGTGTCCTTGTGTAGATTCAGCAGGCTCTTGGTCTGGGAAACTTCCGCATGCTACCTTCTCAGCACACCTTTCCCCTTCTTGGCATGTTGTTTTCTGGTAATGTTTCTCCATCCAAATGTGTAGAAATCTACAGGAACCATTCATGTGAGCTTACACTGAAGTGATGTTTATTATGTCCCAACTACAGGRCTTTTTTTTTTGTTAGTTTTTTCTTTTTCTTTCTTTTTGCGTATGGGACTTCTGTGGACCTGTAGCATTTTTGCAGGCAGTGTGGCATAGGCTTGTTATCCCTAACTTTATGATTTGTGGGTATTGGTTGTTGCACCCCAAGTGGTTGCTGGTTTAGATTACTATCGCAGACTGGGATGACTTGTTAAGTACTTGAGTGACTGCATCTTTATAGGAAACTTTCTTGTTGCCCCTTCATATCAGCCTCTTACTAACATTCAGTAATTAGTGTGTGCGCTGTCATCTGTCAGCAGGTCTGGGTTTCATACCCAGGAGGCATCTGTTCCTGTTGACATCCTGTTTTTTGAACATGTAGTAGAAGAAACAGTGCAGTGGGAGGGATACTGAAGACTTGAAGCRGTTTCGTGCCTGGGACTGCAGTGGGAGTGCGCTGAGGGAATTCATGCTAGATTAGTCTTGGGACTCTTCCAACTGTGTGATCTCCAATGAGTTGTGATGGACTACGAACACCTTTAGGAAGGTATGCAGATGGCTGTATAGCAGATACTAACTTCTCTTAGCTATGCTGTGTATACCCGCTACAACCTCAGATCTCTGAGGTCCACAGCTCACTGGCTGTGAAATTCATTGTGGGATCTAGGAGGAGGGTGGAAGGACTGCAAAATGTATCAGGAGAGAGCCTGATCTTTTGCCAGCTCAGGAGTCAGAAGGAGGAAAAAAAAAATCTGGGATTGCTGCTAAGTGTTAGAAACAAGTGCCCATGACTTCTACCACTTTGCTATGTGACTTAACTTCTGGTCTAAGCCAATGTCCAGTCATGCCTTTGGACCTTGTAGAAATACACGTTGGTGACTGTTTTGTGTGGCGGTATGTTAGGAAAGTAACTTCTGTCTTCATGAAACAGATAGCAGAGCTCTCAAAGTGGTGTCCTTACCTGACTAATGAATGTTAACCTGCTTCAACACAGAAGCATGGTTTTATTTACAAAATAGATATAAGCTATGCAATGCTCTGTTTCAGCTTGTCAAACTGTGGTCTCGCAGCTTCCTCAGGTTGTGCAAGGCATTGATGTGCTTGCAACTGCCCTTTGTGCTGTGCTGTTTAGAGTCAGCAGGCAAGCCTCTCCTCCATCCTTTTGGGAACTTGCTGTCTGTTGCAAAAGCAAAGACAGGAATGGCTTATTTCCTTTTTGCAGTAAGAATACTTGACTTGCTGAGATCATGTATACATGAATTAGCATACCTGCATGTCAACAGTTCCCATTAATTTGGCAAAACCAACCTGTTTACTGGCCACTCCTCAGTTTGATTGTTCACGTTTCCATTGTGAAACTGCTATTAATTTCTCCACCATTCAGACAGTTAGTACATTAATGCAGCTTTACAGAGGTGAGCCAAGCAACTGGTTATTGAGATTGTAGTGTGTAAGGGATGTTAGAGCTGCAGCCACCAGTATCCTTGGGCTGTGCTGACTGCTTTGCATTGCTCCCAATCCTTCTGCGTGGTATTAGCTTCTGAGCTTTGTGGGATTAAAAGCACTGCCCGACTATATGTAGCATGTTGGATGTCTGTCTTCTGCTTGATAAAGAAGGTACAACTTTGTCTCTTGCATTTTTGTTGCACTGAGTTTAGTAGTTGATGGGAGCTTCACAAATGCAGAAGAGACCTTCTGACCTTAAGATTAGGGAGGGTGCTCATCAGGTCTGTCTGGCCATATGTGCTTTCCTGTGCTGAGGTAGTGGCAATCCTGAAAATTTGCCACTGGCGATGCCAGGCTGTTGATGCAAAGCTGCTTGGAGCTGACCCCAGGCTTCTGCAACGCAGGAGGTATTGTCCTGGGCTGAGGGGCAACAGGTTTCTGATGACAGGGCACAGAAGTGCCTGGGGTGCTCCCCTGCCAGGGATCACTGCTGCTGGTCCTGAAAGCTGTCCCTCGCAGTGCCCTGTGCCAGGAAGGGTCACCATGTGCATTCCCCTGTTAGTGTGGTCACAGACACATGCTTCTGCGGCATCTGTATATCTCCAAGTATTTTTAAGGCCTTTTAAAAAATATTTTTAATAAACATGAGCACCACTGGATCAAATATATAAATGAAAAAACAGAGCTTCTGATTTTCAGCAGCATTTGCCCCTTTCAGAGGAGCAGGTGGTACAGGTTGCATGAAATGGTGGAGTGGAAGTAAAGTGACACGCTGTTTTCTGTACTGATGCAGTAAAAAAAAAAAAAATTGTGTTTGGGGAGTGGGTAGATTGTAGACTGCACTGTAACTGGTGGAGTGACAAATCTTTTACCTGCAGTTGCATTTGACGCTTTTGCTCTTTGGACTTGGAAGTAAATGCAACCAGAAGTGATCAACAGCTGTTCCAGCAGCACTTGGATTACTTCCTAGTGTGTATGTGGTAGAAAATATGGTCTCTCCAGCCTTCTTACATCTAATCAAATTCAGGTGGTTGGGTTTGGGACAGAGGAAATTTCCATTTTGCAGGTAATAGAAGAAGTTGCCTTCAGTCTCAATGGGAAATTTTCAATGACTAATGATAGAGTTAGTGCRTAAAGTGTAAGAGCGGGCATTGCTGACTTTTCTGCCAAAGCGCTGTGCGCGAGTGCGGGGAAACCCCTTAAAAAACCCTACTGACTTCTGCAGCATGTTGGCTTGGTTACTGTTGCTCCTCTGGGTCATGGCAAATGCACTTTAGCTGTAAAACTGAAGAGTTTGCAGTTTTTGGAAGTGTTGAAGAAGAAATACTTCTCGAGTATTTCTTTTGTGATCTAATTGGAGCAAATAAAGGTACCAACTTACTTCCTCGTGAGTTTTCTCTCATTCAGGCAATGGTAAGTTTATAATCAAGTGAGGGATCATTTTAATAATAGGTTTCAGGACAGTGATACCATCACATTCAAATGGTGACTAACAAGTTAATTATAGATACTGTATATTAGTTCCGCTTTTCTTTTTGACATCTTAAACTTGGCAAAAGAAAAATGTAGATTATAAAAAGATTGAAAATTAAAGTCTCTAATTGAGTTCCAACATCTCATGCACAGTTACTTAAACTTTAAAAAATGCTTTTAAATAGATCTTCCCAGACTGTTAGTCTGATGCCAGATGAACAGTTCCAGGGGTATTTCTATAAATCAGCAAAAGAATATTTTACCATGAGACAAATCCCAAATTTTGTCTGCAAAGAATAAAACTTAAAAAAAAACCAAAAAAACAAACCATCACACCCCCCTAAACAAACAAATCAAAAACCAACAAAACCCCCCCTTCTCTGCTTGTCTTTAAACCTGCTAATAAGCATTTTCATAACATTATCTGAAACAAAACAGTTGTGCTTGTCCATGAATTATTCTCTCATTTGAAGCCCCTGCCTTCCTCCTTGCAAAGTATTTGCTATTCACCAGCTCAGTTTCTTTCTCTGAGCTGAGCATAAAGCAAGTCAAATAGTAAGCTTCCATTAGCTTACCTGTTTTCTAGCCTTTCTGATGTTGATGTTATTAGAAAAGCAAGTGTAGGTGATGCACACAGTCCTGTTGCACACTGGAGTTTTTTTTTCCCAGCAGGCAATTTTGACTACGGCTTCTAGGCTTTCAAACTATTGGGTGAGGCTTCATACTTGAAGGCTTACTGCCCCCAAATAAAACTCCTAGCCTGTGAGCCAAGGTCCTCTCCTTTCTGTAATTCCCATTTTGCTTTCATTTCAACTCACTGTTGGAGGAAGCTGCTTTCTCCTTTCCCCCCTGTATTCTCTAATCACTGCAGCTACATGGTAACATCCTTATGCTGTATTCCCTGGATGCTAGAGAGCCTCCTGGGATTTGTAGGACATGCAGCTTTCCTGGGCTCTTGCTTCCATCAAAGACCAGGGCAGGGGTGGGGGCAGAGGGCACCTCTTACCCTTGCCCTGTTTGCCGGGGACCAGTATCCAGYAACATTGGTATGGGGAAGATGTTTCATGAGCTTAAACTAAAGAGCTTTGGACCTGTGTGCATGGATTTTCTAGTTTTTGTGATGTCCTGATGCCAAAGGTGTAATGCTTTCCAAATCCTCTGATAACAGAAAGCTGGAGGATGCAGAGACTGCTGCCATACCAGCAGTGCTTAAAGATGCATATAGCATGGGGCTGTGGGGGCAATCTTAAACCTACTCTCTTTTTTGGGGGTATGGGGAATTAGTAACTGGAACTAAATAACTGAGTCTTTATTCCACAAAAATAGGTTGTTTTTCAGATCCCTTTGGTCTCTCTTGTTCTATGAAGAACATGACTTTAAAAAGTTATAGAAACACTGTAGTTGTTTGTAAGCATACGAAATACTTATGGACAATGTTCCAAATGTTACTTTAGACTTAATAGACTACTTCTTCACTAGCAACTTTGTGGGTGCTTTCTATGAATTCAGTCTAAAACTCCTGCTTCTGTTTCGTTTTAAGGAAAACTGGAATTAAGTTTCTAAATGCAAAAAAAAAAAAAAAATTTCTGTATAACCAGAACTGCAAGGAAGTTTTATATTGTGCTGGTCAAAGGARGTATTCTTAAAACAAAGGCTTTATATTCTGTGCTAACCCACAACAGGAATCTTTGCACCTTTGATAAATGTCAGCATTTATATCAGCTGCACATGAGATCCTAAATTACTAAGACTTGATATGTTGTGGCTGTCTTGTGAATAAAGCTATAACCTGTATAATATTCAGCCTCCATCAACTGTTTGTGGTGCATTAAGAATGCAAAAATCTACAAAATTGAATGTAGAGGAGGGAAGTGACCATAAGTAAGCTTATAGCTCGTAATTCCCTATCCGCTACTATCAAGTCATACTGTCCTATGGTTTTAGAAGAGTATCAGTTGAATTTGAGGTGGGGTGGGGTGCAAATAAAATAAAAATTATCAGCACTACAAATACTTCCTACAGAACTGATTGTGGGTTACATCATTCTGCAAACTGCTTTTGGAATCAAATKCTAGTGGGATTTCTTGCAGTTCTGCAGATTACCTGTCTGTTCAGGAAAAGCATGAGCAACACTTTCCTTGTTTAGGCTTTTCAAGGTCTGCCTTACCTTGTTGTGTTTGTAAAACTGCTTTTCTCACCCCACTGCATGTGCTGTTGCTTAACTATCCATCAGCTGGTCATAACTAATTTCTAGTGATCAATGTGTTATGTGATGCTTGTGTTTTTTCTTGGCAAGGTATGGTGATCACCTGAACAGAGGTAACTACAGCGGTAATGTGTATTAACTTCTCTTCGTCTCATAGCTGCCTCTTGCATGCTTTTGTGGCTTTGGCATATCTAACAGTATATCTTGCAGAAGTGTTGCTTTTCATTTCCTTCTGAGAGGGATCCAGATGTAGCAATGCTGTCTAAGGAAATCCTGCTGCTTGACTCCGGCTGCAGCTATAAGGGGGGGGGGGTCATTAACATGGTCTTCGCTTCTTTCTGCTGCCCCGTGCCATTGTAGCTGTTGTCTCCTCTGTTGTGTATCTGTTAAGCAGCCCACCCTATCACAGCTTATCAGTGAGAAGAGCTTTATTCTGGGAGCAAGAAGACAAAAAAGTTGGAGAAGGGACTGTGAGAAACTAAAACATGTAGCTTCCTCCTTTGGGACATAAGATATATACAGTGACTTTGGAGTGCACATGAATGTTAAACTTGTTTCTTACTCCTAATGGTTACTTCATCAAAATGATCACTGAGTTCTCTGAGTACCTGCGCTATAACCAAAATACACGACCYGCAGTGCCAGCATTCTGTAGGCTGCAGATACTATGGTGCATACAGCTTGCACTGAAGCGGTGTGATCTGCATTAAGCCTGTTTTGGGATCATCAAAAAGTCATTTGAATGAGCAGGGCATTTGCTCATTAATGGGTGTCCTGCAAAAGGGTGATGAGATATTTCAGTGATTTTAGTGAAATCTGGGGTTGTGTGTGGATGCAGGACTCCGTAAGTAAAGGTATTTGTGGCTTTCTAGTTTGGTTTAGGTGAGGAGTAGATTTTTTTTTTTTTAATATTCCTGAAGTGTGTTGTGCATTTAGAGATTCTTGGCAGTTGCTCACAAAAGAGTCCACTTCGTGTTTTGCAGCTCTTCATAGCTCCTTCTACAATACTGTAATATATCTGTGCTCCTTGCGTTGTAACCTGTGGTGCTTCATTACAAAGGTTGCCCACATCATCCTCCCCTGCTTTCTTTGGGCTGTGCTGCAGTTGGTGGGGCTTGCCAGGGTACAGAGATGTAGTTTCCATCTTGCAGGAGTCCTCTGGGTGAGCCTTGAGGCGTGCAACCCTCCCCAGCATGGGCAGGCTCCCCGGGTTCGGCTGAGGCTGAGATGTTCCTAGAGTGCAAATGCTGTATTTTGTGTGATCTGGATTGGGAGACTGCCCATTTGGCTACACCCCTCCTTCCCTCCCTCCCTCCCTCCGTGACGGCCCAAAATAAACATTGCGCAAATCGTGYGTCCCTCAAACAAGCAATGAGTGAAAATTGCTGTGCTTCCACTAAGATTAAGACTAATCAAAGTGGGCAGTGATTGCAGGAGTCGGTCTTCGCTTCGAGTTTGTTCCAATGAAGTCTTTGCTGCCCCATGAAGGCACAGAAAGAATATGAAATGACACAACCTACAAACACTTTACCACTAATTGCTTTTTATGTTCTTCTGCTACACCACGATCTCTCTTGGTCTCATTTATTTTGGTGGAAAGCGCTTCTGGTAAAGAGGAGAATTTTGTGTAGGCTAAGTAAGTAGGAGACATTCAGTTTTTGCTGTGAGGTGAAACAAAATCTCTATGGTAAATGTACTTTAAAATTGTCATTAATGAGCAAATCTTTTTTTTTWWAAAAAAAAAAAGAATTCAGTGGATTCCTGTGTGGCTTTAATTAGTTTAAGGGGGAAGATTAGTTTGTATTGGAAATGTATACAGTTTCATTTTATGAAGTCTAGTTTACTGTGTGAATAATTCCTTATAAATATAGCTAGTGATTTAAGAGATGACTCATCAATGCTTTAAAAGCAATATAGTAAAAATGAAACTTGGTTGTGTGTGTGAGAGCTATTTTTGTGTGGTGGGTTTTTTTTTTTTTGAAAGTTATTTTGGGAGTTACTTTCAGTGGAATCCTTCTAACCGTTTTCTACGGCGTAACCGTGATTGCCTACCTTGCTGGTTTTCTCTTTGCCTTTAATGCTGTAGTAGCAAACTGGGAAATGTTCATGTCAGGAAAGTAAAGTATGAGCAAATGTACAGCTTAAAGGAAGAACTAGAATGAAGCTGGTCTTAAAATTATGGTAACTTTTGTTATTTGTTACAGTACTAGAGCATATCCTGTTACTGTATTGAAGTCACGATTAAAAGCCAGTATAATTCTAACTTTTATGTCATCTCGGTGAGTGAGGTTGTTGGCTTGCCTGACTTAACGCATATAGTTTTCCTTCCCTTTATGTTTCAGTGGCTGATGAATTCCACTATATGCAGGAAAATTCTTCTCCTTGAACATTGGTGGTAATCTTAACAATAAGAAAAAGTTCAGCTGWCGTTAAGCTTGAGAAGAGTTAAAGCTCTGCATCTGTTCTTACATTTGTTGTAATACCAGTTCTTCAGAGTGAGGCTTCTTTTTATGATTAGTTATATAAATCACTCTGTTTTATTTGGCACTTTGCTGAGAGTATTGGACTTAAAAGCAGTATGCATATCTTCTAAAATTTGCATCAATATAGGAACTAAGTTACACTGACAAAAAAATTAATGTATTTAAATTTCAGAGAAGTGTCACTACCTGTCCATTCTTCTACAAAGGCTTGTCTGTGCATGGAGTTGCAGGAAAAACAATGGAGGCTGGGTTCTGCACTCAAGCAATGCGTCTCTCAGGAATATTGTTGCCTTCACATCTTCCAATTAGCAGAACTTCATTCTAAAGATAGGCATTTAGGCTGGGCTTAAAGTAACAGGAACTCCAAATTCAGTGACTCGTGGGAGGTTCTAAACCAGTCTGCTTTTCTCAGCCTTGCCTCTTCATGTGTGTATAATCAGGTCTTGAAATCCATAGTGCTTTTCCATTATCAGAAAAATGTAAACGGTTTTGGGTGAAACTTCTATCAGACCCTCTGCTCATCTGAAAAAAAMCCCTATGTTTTCAGAACACTTCCAATGAAGATTTAGAGTATTAACTGAAGTTTTAAAATAAAACACTTGCCTTGTATAACCCTGTCATATTTTACTGTTGTTAGATTAGAAACACTGAGCCATGATTTATAAGCAAGCTATTGACTTGTTGGGCACTCGGTCTGTTTGACACAGTTTTAACAGATGCCACTGAAAAGTTGGTGCATTTTGTATAAAGACAGGTGGTCCTTTTAAATCAATATTTGCTTTCTTTTTCTAGGCAAATTAATTCAGAATTAAGAGTTTGCTTTTTGAATTACTTAATATTTTGAGGCAAAGTGGAAAAATAGCAACACTGAGCATAGCCTTGATTCTTTCAACTTTATGCAACTCTATATGTGTTTCCCCCTTTTTTTTTTTTTTTTTTTTACTTTCCTGCTGCTTTTCCCTTTTGCTGCTGCTTCTCTTCCCTGACTCTCACCTGTTCTCCCTGGTCCCCTTCCCAGCAGGGTGCAGCACTGACCAGCTTGGCTCCCATGTGCAAGCCCCCCCCCCCCCGGGGTGTCCCAGAGGGGCAGAGCTGGAGAGCCGGTGGCACTGGCAGGCTTTGCTGCTGGCATGGGGTAGCTGTGAGATTGGGACTGAGGGTTAAAGGTGGCCTGGGGTGAGACGATTTGTGCTTTGCATGATTGGGAGGGGTGGGGGGAGAAGGGCAAAGGTAACCGCATGCAATACTTGAGATCAAGGTTTTTAGGTCAACATGCAGCAAGGCAATTAGTAGCTGCTTGGGCTTGAAGGGCAGATTACCCAYGCCCCTCACCCCTGGGCTGTGGCTTTTAGCTGGGTGTTTTTTCATCCAGGACATCCAAAGGCTTAAGAGTTGGACTCTGCAAACTGCAGCCATGTGGATGTTCACAGAGCAGCCATGCTGGACTAGTTTGTTAAAGTGTAACCCATGGTTTGTACAGAGCACCTGAGTAATGGCACAGGGGTGCAATTACATTTAGGTGTCTCGGGAGAGAAGCTGTAGTATGGGGATTAGGCCTACATCCCACTTTGTTTAAATAGGCACAGAAATATCTTGTAACTTGGAACTGGTTTTTGTTTTATTCTGTTTTCCTTTATTCTTTTAGCAGCATGTTCTGTGTAATGTGTTCTCTATGAGTGAGTGTTGAAACTGAGGTGTTGTTAGGCAAACATCTGTTCCTATGGAAAATTAATGGGTTTTATGTTACTCAGCAGCTTATTTACTAATGCAGCCAGAAAGGAGATGCAAATATCTCCCCACTGTTTCTTTTTCTCTCTCTTTTTTTTTTTTTCCTTCCCTAGTTATGCTTGTTTGCTTGCTTTGCTGGCAACAGTAATTTTACACACTGGTTCCTGTGCTGTCCCTATTTACTGTCCCAAGAACAGCACAGTATGCAGGTAAGTCACAGCAGACAAGGCCATATGAAGCTGTTAAAGCAACACTGTCATTCTGGTAACCCTTTAGAGCCATGTCTGTCCACGTCTTGTGCTCTCCACTCCTGTTTTCCAACCTGTTTGCTGGTTGACCTTGTCTTCTTTCCTGATCTTTGTATGTATAGCACTGGGTGTAGTTGTCACAGGTACCTGCTGTTGGAGTATCTATAGTCTGGGGACCATGCTGGTCAGCACACAACACTGAAATGATTCATTATCTGCTAGAGTTTAAAAAGAAAAAAATTGTGAAGATATTCTTTAAAGTCCCGTATAAAGTTTCCTAAAACAAAACTTAAGATTAGTACCTCAAACTAGTGAAAACAGATGAAGTCAGTGTAGTTGTGAAGAGTTTCTACACAAGTAGAAAATTCAAGTAAACTGACTAGCTAGGTTGTGGGTTTTTTTTTTTTTTCTTCAAATTTCTGCCTTCTGACTGCAGTCCTCATAACAGCTGAACAACTTCTTCCATTAGGGCTCTGGAGAACATGTGGCAGCTAATCTTCATAGCTGTTAACTTGATCTTCGTGTTCAGAATGAGCAGAGTATACCATGGGCTATTAATTGTTACCTGCTCTGGTATTTCTGTTCCTTGCAGACATGTTGAGGATGCTGCAAACCATATACTTACTAAATGGTAAGGTTTCTTGATGGAATAGGCACTGACATAACTTTAAATAACAAGCCAACTTTTGGGTACAGAAACCCTTTAGGACACTTAAGTAGGATGCTGCTTTTCTAACTTGTACCTTTGCCCCATTAAAATCTTATTTTATATTTATTGTTGTGTTTATTGACATGTTTCAGGTGGCTTAGTGCTTCATAGTCTGTTCTTTATATATGGCATATCCTTTTGCTAGCTTTCTGATTCAACCAGTGAGCGTTTGGCTATCTGACCTTGCCTCTGGCCAAAGCATTTGTTTAACTGCTTGTAGATGGCCTAAGCACAGCCCTTCTGACACCCCTGTGCCACTAGAATGGAGGAAGAATGAACTTATATTCAGTTTTCCATACATTCATAGTAGCCTTGTGCATCTTTTAATTAGTCCTTGTTGTCTTCCTCACTGCATAGCTTATTAGCGAAGCGTAAGGATACCCAGTGAGCCTGCCAGTGCCGCACAGTAAAGAATCTGCTTGAAACTATTCAAATGATATTTCAAATAAAGGACACTCACTAGTGAAAAATGCAGCAAACTTGCCTGGGAGAGTGATTAGAGATGGCTGCAGGTGTATAGATATTACTTGAAAGTAGAAGGTTAATCATTATATGTATTGGTAAAACCTTTGTTGTTTGGTAACTATTTCTATTACCAAACGAAAGCTACCAGATAATGCATGACTTTACAGTATTATGCACTGTGGTCTAGTTTTGGAAGTATTGAATAATATTAGAAATGGTGGCCAAGATGATAAGACTTCTTGCTTCCTTTAGATGACCCTGTAAAGACTTTCATCCACAGATGAAAGATTTTTCTGGGTTTTTTGAACAGCTGATGCTAGAGGTACTGAAAAGTTTGAAAAACAGTCATATGTGGAACTTAAAAGAGAAAACAAGTGGGGAATGCAAGGCTTTTTACAACAGTTCACTTTTTTTTAATTTTTGCAGAACCTTTTACCATTCTTGCCTATCTGAAATATTTACTTTTCACTTGAAAGAAATTAATTTAGTCCATTTGCTTTCAGTTCATACTGCCCCAGCCTTCTGCTGCTGCTTCAGGATTTTCTGAGCGCTATGCAGCCGTTTCCTTCTGATGCCATCGGAGTAGCACTGAGCTCCGTGGCTGCGTCAGGAGCACTGACGCTGCCCCGGTGAGTCACCCGGTAAAACCGAAACGGTCCCATGTGATTATTCACACATGAGATTCAGGCTCATCTATCTGTAAAAAGCATATGCTTGTCTACCTTGTTTTTCCTGTAAACTGCTGAAGCAGTGAAAGCGCTTTCTAGGCATGTGCCCTTGACACACAATGCTAAAAATAGGGCAGTTTGACACCGCTACAAACTTGCAGGTTCCTGGTTGTCTAAAAAGGTGCTCCCCTATTTAAGCAATAATTTGAATGGGCACTTTTTTTTATGAAAGTGAGTAAATACTCTGAAGTACTCAGAGATGTTCTGGTTTCTTTTTGTATTCTACTCTAATACATAGAACTGCCGAATTTATTTCTTTGCTATACGAACAAATTTAGGTGGCATATCTGTTCATAATGCTCTCAGTTACTTTTTATAATCTCACTGGGAGAGAGCAGAGGTGGGTTTCAGTCTTTTTAAGGCATCTGTGCTCTTTCTTTATGATGTTGGTGCTYTGCTGAGCATTTTTAAACACCGTTACTCTGCTTGTGAAGTCACATGGTTGTCTTTCACGCTGGTTATTGTCACTATTACTGAAGCCACTTCAGATGCAGTTGAGGCCTCATTAGAAGAATAATCAGATATATTAGCCAAAGCTGGTCTATTTTTATGACTGTGCTTTTGTCACACCTTTCTCCAAAAGAGCTGAACTAGTTAAGCATTTCACGCTGTTTTTTACCAGTGTGACACCGTGTGCATCACGTGAAGGTTGCTATACCTCCCTCAGATGTGTTCCTCAAAACTTGTGCTTCGGACCCATGCGGTTTCCTGCGTTACCAAACGGCGTTTCCCCCGCTCGCGCAGGAAGCGATCCCTCAAAGCATGGCCCAGGGTTGATTTAAATACAAAGCCTCCATTAGAGCCTGAGCCAGAGAGGCGGCTTGCAGTGCTCAGAGTGGGAGGGGGGATGTTTGGAGCTGGGTGTATGAGACCTGGGGGGAAGGAGAGGGGAAGGGAGATTTATTCTAACTAACTGTGAGCTTTATGTAGCTTCCTTCCTTCCTTCYTTTGCCCCCTGCTTTACCTTTACGGTAAGAGCATACAAGAGCCTATGTGGCTTTTAAGAATATTATCACTGCTGCCCAAAAGGAATGGAAGTTGTTTTTTTTTCCCCCAAATGGTCCCCAGGGTGCCTGTGACACGTGGGGTGGCAGTGGTGTCTGGGTGGCACACGCGTGGGCAGGCGCTGGGGCTGCGGCCCAGCCCGCTGCCGTCAGGGCAGCTGCTGCGCGAGGAGCAAGCCAGGACTCTGTGTTCAGCCCCCAGCCCGGCGGGAGAGGAAACATGGTGGTCCGGCAGCCGTGAAACCTTGAAGGCAGCGGAAACATGATGTGTGGGGAGGGGAGCAGACTGAGCAGCAGCAGCATCTGTGGGCCGGGGACAGGCTGTGAAAGTGCGGGGAGACGAGAGCAAGCGCTGGTTTTGGCAGAGCAGGGCTTCGTTTTGCTAGGTTGGTGCTGTCGTTGCTGATGAGAGAGCAGTGGTGGGGATCTCATGGCCTTCTCACATCGCCCCGCTGTTCAACCTCCTGTTCCCTCGGTGCAGTTGTAGCCTGTTTGCTGCTCAGCAGATCTGCTGCTGAGGTAGAGAAATTCCCTGTGCCCCCTCTCTCTACTCCCTCATATACATGTGCAGACTCGAGACTTCCCTCAGGCTTCTCTTTTGTAGTTGGTATGACCACAAGTCTTTCAGTTGTTTCTTGGAGGTCATGTTTTGTGGGCTTTGGAGGGCTCTCACTCCTGTCCTGCAGATGCCTTCAAAGCAGTTTGTGTGTCTTCAAGTGGTGGCACATGGTGAGCAACCAAGGCTGTGCGGAAAGACTCAATAAGACTAGCCAGCGAGAGGGAAGAGCCACTGCAGGTTCAGTGCTGGGAAACAGCATTTGGAGAGTCTTGTCTCTGCAAATATAATCTGGCTTATTCCAAACTGATTGCCCTTGCAAACAAAATAGCTCTCAGTGCTTGCACTGTATCCTGCCTTATACCAACCGTTAGTGTTGCACAGGATTCCTTGACACCTATATCCATCAAACTCTTGAGTGAATTTCACTTTAAAATAATCCCAGATCCTTGAGAAAATTAATGTTTAGTCTCTGCACTTCATCATTCTCTATTGCTTTAGAAGCAGAACTGTGGAGTTTGCAAACTACGCTTAGTTTCCTTCCATGCTTGAGCCAATATAAAGTACAAGTTACACAGCATTAAAAGACAGAGACCAGGCTGTAAAGCAGTCCAAATTAAGCTGTGCATTTCTAAATCATGAATAATTCTGAAAACCCTCTTGTACGAGAGAAACGCATGTTCCTGTTTTGGCATTTTTGAATCAGACACAGAAACAGCGCATGGCTGGGACAAAGAAAAGAGGAAGAAGAACGTGACTCGTGATGCATGAAAATATATATTTTGCTGCACTATTTCACAGCTCATAAGCAACAATCTAAAAGGAGAAGAAACACAGTTTTAAAAAAAAAATAATCCATGGGAGGAAGGGCTGCTTCTGTTGGGAGCCAACAGGTTGACACCCTTGCTGGGGTGGCTGCACAGCCGTTTTGTAAGCGGTGGCAGGGCTCACTCGGTGAGACTTGGGGCCAGCTGCCCCCTCCAGCTGCTCGCCCCAAGATCATCATGCTATGGCTCTTGGGATCAGCCACCGTGGGCTCGGTCGGAGCCACAGTGTGGAGCCGCCACGGTGCATGAGAGCGTGGGCTGCTGCTGGGGGAGCTGCAGGCACATGTCTGGCTCCCGCCTCGGACTTTCCTCCCTCCTCCCTCCCGGTTGCAAGGCAGCATCTCCCTTTTTGCCGCTCGTGTGCCCGCTGGCCACTTCGCTCCGAGGTGTGCGGGCAAAATGAAGCTCTGCCTGCCTGCCACGGCCGCTGCTACCAGGAGATTCTGCGTAGGAAGCCTTGAGGTCTGTTTTCRTGCTCATGTGCTGTGAGCGCAGCCTCCTCGGCACGGACGAACGTTGCAGGGCATGAGCTCATTTTCATGATACTTCACGCAGCTGCGCGAGGCTCAACTGCTGTATYTTGTCGCCAGCTTTGCGGTCTTTCTAGCTTTTCTGGGGAAGTTATTGTTGTAAACAGGCATGTGCTTCACATATATGGTTTTGTGCTGGTGTTTCTAATGAGGGAAGAACATTACATGCTACACCAGTAACGTGCATTGCAGTCGTTATACAGATGGCCGTATCCTCACGTGGTCTGTTTCATACCAGATTTACAACTGCGTGTTCATTATCAGACTTGGAGCTGTGTGCGAGTGGTGTTCATGTAGTTGCCCGCGTTACACAGATACAATTATTCTTGGTAGTGCCTAGTAGAGAGCAGCTTTCTTTATCTAGGGGCTGACACTTGAAAAAAATGAATCCCAATATACTTGTGGGGGGCTTTGGTTTTCTAAAGCCAAATAAGTAAGATTGGACCCCCTTCTGAGGATCTGGAATATTTGCTGTTTCTGCTGAGAAGGGCAGGGGTGCTGAGCTCTTCTGCTGACTTGTTCTGGATTAAGGAATTTAACTTTTGACATCCAAGTTAGAAAACTATGCATCTTTTTTGATCTGATAGTTTGGTGGTTTGTAACCACTGTTACAGCACAATTTATACTTGCATGGGGTAGTTTAGAAGTATACACAATGGAGCATTTATTCAGTTTTTGTTATTATTGGCCAGTGTGAAGAGGTGATTGTATTTTAGATGAGAAAATACAGTATTTCATCCTCTCCAYGCATAAATTACCAGTTGGAATTTTGTAATTATGGTTCTAGTTAAGCTTGTAGTTGGTAACTCCAGAACTTGAACCATTTGTCTTCTCTCTAACAGTTAGAAAATGAGTGTTTAATTGAATGGTTTATAGTGACCAATGTCTGCTCTTTCCTCATGGTGTAACAAATGAAGGACAAACAGAGATAGTTTCCTGCCTGGTATGTTCACAGCTCTTCTTGGGGGTAATGGGCTGGTGACGTATGCTTAAATGCTGCAGTTTAAGCTTTTTATAGCTCTAAAGCTGGAATTGCAAGTTTTCCCCAAACTTTTCTAAGCAAATTTAATAACAACTTTATTTTTCAAAGCTGATTACAGTTAAGCGTAAGGGATTTTGTAGTTCCTGCTAGCATATCTCAGTGCATCTCTGTTACGAACTCAGGTTGTCTTCTGTTGCATTCATGGCATTGCCACAAGTGGTGGTAAGGTGTTCTCTTGTTGTCACTTGCTCTTCTTCTGCAGTGCCCTGAGTGTTAAGCTTTTTAGGTCAATTCCCATTGCCATATTTATAGACTTAAAAAAAAAAAAAAAARGSMAAAAAWTWAAWTWAAAAAAAAGGCAATCTCCAAACCTTCAGTATCCTTTACTATTTACAGCTGTGATAAACTCCATGTAACCTTAGCATTCACCAGATCTAGAGCTTTGTTTCTGCTTTTTCTTGAAACCACTGCATGCCTACTTGATACTTTTTCTACAAGACTTTTCATCTCCATTTAAGAGCGCAGTAGAAAGTAGATTTTGAAAAACTAAAGGGGAGCAAAATGTCTAAGTTCTTGTAACATTGCTTTTTTTCCTTGCCTATTTTGTATTTTAACTGCAAGTGTGTTTACATAGCTGCCTACATTCATGTACATCTGCTCTCCCAGTATGTGAACTGTGTAATAGATGGATGATGTTTTGTGCCTATGCACTCACATACAGATTTATATTAACAAATCATGCTTTGCTTTATGTCCCAGTTTCTGTCTTTTAATGCTGCATAACTTGTACTTTATAGTTGGCTCAAACTGGGAATGAAACTAAGGAGCTTGCAAACACCTTAGTACTGTTTCTAAAGCAATAGAGAATGATGAAGTGCAGAGTCTAAACATACACTTTCTGAAGTATCTTGGATGATTTTAAAGTGAAATTTATTCAAGGATTTGATGGATATAGGCTTACTCGAAACCAATTACTGATATATCAAATTATATTTGTAAAGACAAGAGTTTTAGCAGATGATATTTTCCCAGTGCTGAGCAGAATGGCTGTAGGTATTTCCCTTTGCTTCACACTGCCACCTCCTTTGAGATGAACATCCTCCTCTCGGCTAGTCCTGTCATGTTAGTCTCTTTAGCCAAGTGTCTCTCTGGAACCCTGGGTTTGCTCTTTGTGTGCTATTGTAAGACATATGCGGACTGCTGTGAGGGCATCTCCAGCAGGGGAAGAAAACCCAACTACAACATGACCTCCAAGGAAGACATGAGGTCATTAAGCCTTTCCACTGTCTTCTATGAAAATGAAAATCTTCAGGTGCATAAAATGTTTTAATCTGTTGTAGACAAGTGAAATGGTATAAGTCTTAAATAATAAGTTTAAAATCTGTGGTGGTATGGGAAAGGTATCTCTAGTAGTGAGTGTCTAAAAGTTATCCATACTCAAAAAATCTCCACTGGTACAGATTCAAACATTGGCTTGAAATTACTATGGTGTACAACTTGATTGTACTTTATGCTGAGTAAAATGACTTGTTTAGATCTTGAATAGCTCTGGTGATGGTGATTCATGTAGCTGTCTGTTTTCAGAATTTGGGAGGGACACACCAAAATTCAAAACCAACTTCAGTCAAGGATCCTAATTCATCAGACCAATCTTGGTTCTGATACCAGGTAGCTGTGGCTGTCATGGGACAAGGTCTAGACCTGGTCTTCCAACTGCAGTCTTACTGTGGTGTGAACACTGATGGTTGGATTGACTGGATTTCAGCAGATACAGAAGGTCATTAAAAGCACTTGAACTTTAAGTCAATGCTCTTTGCGTGCAACTTTCACTGTGTCCGTATTGACATTGTCCGCTTTGAAGTAGTGGGGGGGCAAAAACACTGCAGGTGCCTCAATATTAGGATAAGGGAACACATGTACAGGGTGTGTACACGTACGAAGTACAGAGTTCAGGTCTCAGAGTACAGGATTTCTGTGTCTCATGGTAAGATGCAGATGAAGCTTGCCAGTGCATGGCGCTACTGTACATCTGTTTCTAAATGAGTCATTCTTGGTGTTTCTATCATGTTGTAAAACTCTTCCTGGTAGACCTGCTTTCAAATGCTGATGTGAGTTCTAGTCATGTTTCTTCCACTTTGGCTGAGGAGTATTTAATTTTGAACATCTTTAGGAGGCCAGCTTGAGCTGTATTTGTCAAATAGATTAAGCCTATGACAAGATGCTGAATTCAGTAAACAATATTCCATATGTCCTACCAGACTTTGAGATGTCAATTTCTAAATGAGCCAATCGTGAGTGAAGTGAACATTATTCATCTTACGCTAATGCTACGCAGAGTTCTTTGAGATGTGTGTGCTGTGCACACGTCCCACAACCTATATTTTTACGCCTGAAGCAGCTTCTCATATCAACTTGCTCTTTCATGCTCGGAGTCCTGCTATCCTGCAAGTGGGTGGGATATGAATATATATGTATAATATGTTGTGTGTGTATATGCATATATACACAGAAATATATGTAAAAGAAAGGCATTTAAACTTTGAAAAAAAAAAAATAGTAGTCAGCTGCACATGTTCAAGCAYAAGCAGCTGCAATCCACATCTGTAGCAGTGGCAGTGAAGACCTATGCAGGAGTGTGGAGAGAAATGGGGGGCCGGACCACATTTGTAAGCAGATCTTTTAAATCATCCTGAGGATGGATTTGCYAAGACTGATGTCTGTCAACTGCAGAAATCAGCTTGAATGTTTTTTCTAAGAGGTTTCTAAGAGAATGTACTAACATGGTTAATACAACGACTGTATTTGTACTTGTGAAGCACTTCTGTTTTCATTCTCACACGGTACAACTGGAGGTGAGCAAACCACTATCTTCATATTCTTCTTGTTAAAGCCTGCTTTTTAGGATTTCTCTTGTGAAGAAAATCCAGCTGAATGCATTGCTTCTCTTTAAGGTGCAGGTACCAGATGAGARGAAGTGGGTAATGCTTATTTGTTGGCTTCTTTAAAATTAAGTACTGGTTATTTATGTAACATATAGTCACAGATGTAGTCAAAGTGCAGATAAATCAGGCTTCCTTCTTCCAGAATTTGGACAGAGATCTCTTGAGTTATTGTTTCCTGATTTCTTGTCTGAAGGTATAAAAATACCACAAGCACTGAAACTTTCAATGGTAGTTTTAATGCAGCCAAAACAGTGAGGAACATAATCTCATATAGGCGTCGTTGTTCAGAGACTCAAGTTCTCTATCAGTGGCATGTGAACATTTTTTCATGTCTTCTCTAGCTAGATATTGGGAAAAAAAAAAAGACTTACTGAGATAAATTTTCTTTTTTAAAAGGGGGGGGGAAGGGAGAAGAGAGGGGTGAGTGGTTTCTGATTTTTTTTTTTTCTTTTTTTTCTCCCCCTCACCTTCCCCTCACCTGGAAAGCTTGTTGCTACCTTTGAGCTGCTCTTTATTGSTTGGTAATCTCATATTAGATCCCTGCAAGTACTATCCCCTGATCTTGTRCTGAGGAAAAAGCTTGTGTCCTTAAGTTTTATGTAAGACTCACAGAAGGAAAATAAACAAACATAAACAAAAAAAAGAGGGCACTAGAGTTAGTATTGAGGTGAGTTCAAGGGAATGATTGCCAGAGTGGAGCCGTTGGTCCATCAGTCACCGGAAGGCTGGTCTTTTTCCCATCGAGAAATAGGTTGCTGCCATTTTTGTGTGTGTCCATCCCTGTGATGATTCTTCTGAAAGGGGAAAGAAAAAAATCCCAGATAAACCGAAAGTGAAATCTCTTTGTCTCTGAGCACACAGAAATGAACATAAAATGAACCCTTTTTATAAGTTTAACCTCAGAAGACTCCAGTTGACTGAAATTGGATATCGAAGACTATGTATCCAAATGGCTGCCAGAAAAAGGAGGGTCCAAGCTAATTTTTAAAGTTAAGTTTATCTGTGGTAGTGCCTGGTATGCACTTGAGGAGCTGCTCTGGGATAGCCACTGCTGATCCAGGTTAAGGGATGCCCTGCATTGTATTGGTGGGAGACAATACAAGGAACGAAGCTGATATGTCTCCTCGTCACCATCTATTCATATTTTCAGAGCGTTAACCCTGGGGCAATTCCTTTATCGTATTGGAAAGCATGAGAGCCCTTATTAAATATAAAGAGGACACACCCTGTGCATGTTGTAGTGTGCAGAGGCAAAGCGTGTCTGCCTTAATTGCGCATTTGTTCCTGAACCCCCCAGAACCTGGGYTGGAGGGTGACAAAGAGAACGTCTGGGATGGTTTTTTTCCCCTCTTCTAGGAAAAGCTAATATCATAAAAATATATTTAACTATCTGCCTCTTCCTTGTGAAAGCTCACCATTGCAGATAAGGTTACATGAAGAAGTCTTCCTGCGTGCCGGTTGGAAGTAACAGCAGATAACTTGGAGCCCGCAGCTAAGATGAGCATGTTGGAGTGTCTGTTTACAAATCAAATACCGGCCTGGCATGGCCTGCCCTGGCAGCAGAACCATGCGCGCGCTAAAATTAAAGAGGACGCTGAAAAGGGAGACATTCCTCATGTTCTGGGCTGGTCTCATTGGTTCAACAGCATGTATCACTACTGCGCTGCTGGCGTGGTAGCCAGCACAACTACAGTAGCACATTGTGCACTGGTGGGTAAGAGCTCAACAATAAGGGGCTGGAAAAGACCGCTTTCCATAGAGAGGTTTTTAGAAGGCTGAATATTACCAAAATAATTTCACAAAGCTATATAATCTGAAAAGCAACTGAAGTGACTGCCCTTGACCTGCTGCCAGACCTCATAGGGTATTGCTTTCCACAGGCTGCTGCAACATACTCGGCCACGTTACCCCATCCCATAAATTTTTTTTTTTATTTTATTTTTTTTTTTTTGGCCATAGCTGAGCTTACTATTTATGCTAGTTTGGAAGTTAAGCATGCTCTTGGGTAAGCAGAGGGAAAAGTAATTTTACTGTTGCTATGTGGAAGAATGGCCAAATGCTTGCATGTATTTTTGGGGTGGTACAGAGTGTTTAGACTTTAAATTCTAGCCAAGGGTGTTCAGGTTTCTAAGCCAGCCTCTTTGGCTGGCAGTAGCTCTTCTAGTGTTGTCAGCCCTGCTGCCAGGGATGTTGTGATGTCCTGGAGGGGACAATATGGCAGCCTCTTAGTCTGAACCTCTCAAATCCATTTAAAGTCAAAGACCTTAAAAAATGTTGGTAAAAGGTCCCCAAAGCAGTGGGACATTTTCTCTTTTAAAGTAAAAAAAGCATCTGGAAATGGGATGTCCTCAGCTTCTTCTCCYGCCTTGCAGTTCGGGGCAGTAAGTCTGCAGAAAGGTGCTGCTTGTAGTGCTTCCAGGAGCTGTGCTGGTGCAAACGACTGTTCTTCA
This sequence comes from Oceanodroma leucorhoa, assembly GCA_030449065.1. NCBI lineage: Eukaryota > Metazoa > Chordata > Aves > Procellariiformes > Oceanodroma > Oceanodroma leucorhoa. The sequence goes on along the minus strand of JASVER010000033.1, from coordinate 3,874,562 downwards.
CATTCAGTGTCCATATTTTATTTAGAGCTTCTGACACATTCTTGTTGCTTATTGCAAAGTTTGCTTCTAGCTTCACAGGGGGAGAGGGTGGTTTGGGTTTTCGTGTTTGTTTTCTTGGCATTTTAAATATTTCTCATAGTCTCTGGGATGCTGTGCTAATGTGTCTTGTGGTCGTTATTCATAAYTTAAGAACCTGTCTTTATAGTAGAACATGTGCAACAGGCCCATCTTTATTCAGTTGACTTTTGTCTGAAGAGCATCTTGGAGTATCTCTGTGCCACGCTTTGTTAGAGGGTCTCATCTGTCATGCTTCCATGATTTCTTTTTCCCCTTTTTTCTTTCTTTTTACCCTGAGTATCTGGGCAATGAAAATCATGTCATCAGTGTTTTGTGTCTCATGCTTTCTGGCTTCAAGGCTTCTTGTATGTGGCTGCTTCTGTATGCTGAGCTGTTTCCATCTTCCTGAAACCAAGCATTGGGGGATGTGTGTGTGTTGACTGTATGTGGTTATAAGAGAGCGTGTATTAGTTGACTTCTGAGGCTTTTCCTACTGCTTGTCTCCATCTCTCTCATTTACATTCATCCTATGTTCCCTTACACTCAGAAGCTGCTCTTGCGTGGCCACTGACGGGGGATCCTGATCTTCCGATCTGCTCCCTTCTCTGACCTGGCTGTGATGCAGCTTGTCCGTAAGCTCCGTTGTCCAGATTTTTTGGAGAGCTTTCCTTCATGATGCCCCTCATATTTTGGAAGCACCCCCCAGTACTTATTACTTCCACAGTAGCCGGTCACTTCCCCGATGCCCTTTCCTACACGGCGTAGATCCAGTTCCCTGTGAAATTTCTCCTGGACGCTCCTGCCTCACTCCTCGCTTCCATTCCCAGAAGCCCAGGCAGTGGCTGGGCCACCAGTCCTTGGGTCGCTGCTGTGACCTTCCCAGCTGGGCTACATTTCCCTCAGCACTTGAGCTGCCTATTCTTCATTTCTACGGCCAGGCAGTAAGGAGGGCCTGCAGGCCAAGCTGGCTGAGGACAATCTTGAATTTCAACCAAAAGATTAAGTGGATGTTTCCATTCTGCCTGCCCCCCATACTTCCCCCCCGTATAGCTGTTGCACCCGGTGCCTACACCTTGCAAGCTCTTTGAGGCAGGGGCCACCCTGGTTTGTTGCTGCTTTCGTTATGCACAGCTGCTGTTTAATGCAAGAGGTGTGCACCGCTAATGGTTTGAAATCAATTTTCCCCCTGCTCTAGCATTCCTCTACTACCGCTCTCTGCATCTTCCTGCTATGCTCAGCTCTGAATAGCACATGTTTCATTCTCATCCGGATGCCATGAGCAGGGATTTAAGAGCTGTGGCTCCCTAAATATTCAGCAGGCGAATAACCAAGATTTCTTAGTTCCTCTTACACCGCCTCCTCTTTCTTCCCATGTCAATAGCAAAGCACTGAAGTACTCTTTCCCTCTGTGCCTAAAAATCTAGTTCCCCTTCTGTTGGGCTGAGTATTTGGCTATGAATCAGTGAAAAATCAGAATGAAGTGTACATTCATACAGGCATATACTGGGGATTTACACTCCCACTTCCCTTATTTTAAACAGTGCTGGCTTTTTAAATGTCAAAAAATTTAAATTTTAAGGAGAACGAGTTGTTTTGACAAGAGGAGATAGTTTATTGTAYAGTAAATGCGAAACTGGTAAATGGCATACAACTTCTCAGTGCYCTGCAGTATTGTTCACCTTTACTCTTAATTTATTACTACTACAGATGTTTTTGATTCATGTTCAGGGGAATATTGCTGTAGAGAGTTAAAGTACTTTCAGTGGAGGATAGCTTGTGCAGCCACTTATGGAGCAGCAGTGAAACAGGACTGAAGCCACTTATCCAAATACTTGCAGTGCCTGTTTCAGAGTATAAGAAGTTGCACTGAAATCGAGTGTCCAGGTTTCTGGAAAATAACAGTTAGGTATGTTGTGGGGTTTTTTTTGTTTGTTTGTGTTTGTTTTTTTGGTTTTTTTTTTTTTTTTTTTTTTTTTTAAACAAAGTATATCAGTCTAGCACCTGCTATTATCAAACTGCTCAGATGCTTGCACAAGGGTGACTTTTGCAAAGGACAGCTCTAATGGCTCTTCTAGCTGCTAAAGCCTGATGTCTTGGGCAGAGCTGATTATTTAGTTGAATTGAAAACTTGGCTACAAAATACAAGGCAGAGACTTACGTCTAAACTTTCCTGTGGGGCCATTGGAGCCAGTAAGAATAAAGATGACCTCTGTTGCATTGTGTTTGATTTCTTGTGCTTTTAATAAGTAGTCCTGAGGAATAGCATGCAATTAACTATGTTCCAGGAAAGCAATTCTCTTTGGGTTGCTGCTTGTTATTTTATTCAAAAACATGTATCATCTATGTTGTTGGTAGTCCCTCTTTCCTCTGTGAATTCCAGTGCTTGTGAGGAATAAGGGTATTTCAGTTTTCAGGTCTGTGCAACTGAGAATTACTGCGAAGTGAGTCGAACGGTATAAACTTGCGTCCTTCGTGATTGCATCTCTTTTGTTTTCCTTTTGTAAGAAGGGAAAACATATTCTAATTTTATTAATAATGAGGCTGTACAATAAACTTCAGAGTAGGATAGCTTGCTGGTGACTGAATGCATCCTGCCAAGGCTGTGAATGGTAAACTCTTCCACCTCTCTTTGTAGAAGGCTCTGAATGCAAGTAGGTGGAAGCAGAGATTGCTCTTGAACCATGTTAGGCGTAGCTAACTCATTTAACTATGGCTGTTCTCCTTGAATTGTTCCAGTCATCTTATTTGTCATTCGATTGCTCCTTCAAAATTGACACTTAAAAGTAATTTATAGTCTGCAAGCTGTCAGCTAGCACTCAGCATTCACACTCTGAATTGTTTTATTTGGGTATATATAGGTCAAAAGGTATTAGCATAGTGCATCTCTTGCAATCTTAATTTCTAGTTTAGATAATTGCATTCAAAAGTTTGCGGGTTTTTGTAAACATCCTCTTAAACCTTACCTTTCAGATTAGTGAATGAGTTGGCCAGTAATGATGGGATACTTTTTAAGCTAGACTTGGAAATCTCATAGATCTTGGTAAATGTGTGTTTAACAGAATTTCAYGATAATATCTCTTTAACTTTTAGGAGTTTTTTAATAACTTGTTTTTGAGTGTTTTAAATAAGTATACTTTTATTTTTATGACTATCTGAATGATTAGGTAGCTGCTAGATAATGTGTTTTACCACAGAAATTTTCACTCAAAAATCCTGTGATTCCCCATTGTTCCAAGGTTCCGGTTTCTGCAGCTTGAAGGCTTTGACAGCACTTAATTGTTGTTGTCTGCAAAGCTCTCATCTCTGCGTTAGCACTGTAGAGACCTTTACTGTAGATTTTATTTTAATCCAATTCTGCAGATCGGAGTAATTCAAGTCCTTGAAGGTGGTGTTCTTGCTCTACCAAGATCTCTCCTTCTTGCTGTAAAGTATATAATTTGTATTTTTGTCTGACCCCAGGCTTGAATTCTTGAGTCCCGCTCCAACCTCCTCTACTTCTTTCAGTGCCCAGTCCCTGCAGCAGGGACTAGATAAGGTTATCCCCTTTCCTCCCCTCTCCCTGAAAAAAGCCATAAAAAACAGGAGAGGTGGGTTAAGAAAAACTTGTCTTCACCAGCTGTGGGGATGACTTTAGCAATTTCAGATGTAGCTGTTAGAACTACTCAAGTGGCTGAGCTGCCTCGTCTTATGAGGCTGCTACTGATGATCTGCATTCAGGTACAGGAGTTTTGTAATGCCAGCAAAATAATTAGGGAGGTGAGTTAGGTGATGTGCACTGACAGCTCGAGGGAAAGTTTTGTATGAGAATATCCAGCAACCCAGCCCATGTGTCTGTAAGCCTCTGTAAATGCAGATAACAATTCCCCCCCTCCAGCAGCTTGTTTAGAGGCCAAACCTTCTCTTAAATGTCTGGTCCACAGCAGTGCTGTCCTTTAGTAGGACTGGTGGGAAGCCAAAGGCATAGCATGCGTCTTATGGATGACCAATTTAAAAAGGGGGAAGGGAAATCCTGTAAATATAACTCAAGTAAAATGCTTCAATCTTTTTATAGTTTCTCCTGGTTCTAAAGAGATCCAAGATATTCATGAAGTGGTTGTTAAGGACTTATCTTTTTTCTGAAAGCTTGTCATCTTGAGTCTTGTGCACAATAGAGGGAACGTCTCAGATGTGATCTCCATCTGAGTTCTAATATACTTTATTTTTATCTGCACTAATCTGTGAACTAAATCAATTTTACAGGATTTTCCTTTATGATTCCCTCTAGTGTTTTTAGATAGTTATAAGCAAATCGTAGASGAAATGCTTGATGATAGAATATGGGACAATCTTCCCAGGAAATATTTCCCTGGTATCAAGCACTGACTTGGCTCTGTTTCTACAATGCACCAGCATACCTGTACCAGAAGGAACATTTTTCATGTGTGGCCTCCTCATGAAATTATCCCTGTGCTCTTTTCAAGAGATTTCTTGGAACTTGTAATTGTTGGTCGGTTCCAAAAGATGATTCAAAAATTGATTTTTAAGTCTGACAGATTTCTGTTATAGTTGCAGATTTCTAACTTTACAGAAGGCATTTTTTTTAAATGAATGAACTATTATTATGCTGAAACTAAAAATATCAGACTAACACCAGCCTTGTAGAGCAGTAATGAAACAGCATCAAGACTTTTTAATAGCTACAGAAAATAGCTTTCAAAAGTGCCTTTTTCACACACACGTGTACTCACACAGAGAAAAGAGTAAAGTGTATAGGAGAAATACAATCATTCCTGATAAATCTTCCAATTAAAAAGAACACATTTTCGGTAATGATATGGAGTTAACAAAATTGGGAAGACTGAAAGGGGCGGGGGGGGGGAAGGAAAAACGTAACCGTTTCCTTTCTGGTTTTCATGGCACCGAGCAGGACATTGCAACTGGCGCTGTGGGGCCGAGCAGCAGTCTTCCTGACAGAGAACAGTGCTGGATGCCTCACAGGAAGGTGTCAAAACTGCCAATAAAGCACCAATTGTATTTCAGTATAGTGCTGTGAGTAAAGCAGAAAATTAATCCTTTATCCCAGTGTATTTTCCAAACATTCTTTTAAAATTTGCTGGCTCCCTTGCTTTTGTGTAGTCTATCATTTAATCAAAGTTGGGCAATGGATGCTCACTGGATAGTAATGCTTTTATAGCTTTTCTTTTTTTTTTTTTTTTTTTTTTYCTTCCCTTTGGCAAACTGCAAATGAGATCGTAGAAGTAGTGGAGAGTGTTTCCACTTAAACTGGCCGCCTCGATGCGAGAGGAGGCAGATGAACATGAGCTAGTGTTGCTGCTGCTTCCCACTACGTTTCACAACACCCATCTGCCAGCCCGGCATGTGATCCTTCCCTCATGCCGAGCCTCAGAAATGTCCTGGTAGCCCGTCTGCCCGGGGAGGAGGAGGAGGAGGCCCCAGCAGTGCCCACGAGGAGATCCTGGGAACGGGGATTAGCTGCGTAAAACAGCAGTTGCTGCCTTTAAGGACTGATCTGCGTCGGTGCTTTTTAATTTTCTGGAAATCAGGATGGGTACTGAATCAGGAGTGTTTGCATTAGTGCTAACCTGGTTCATAAATTCCGACATTATCTGAAACTGCTTTTGAAGTTACACCTTTAGCATGAGGAGAGGGGATATTAATAAAGTATTGTAGCAGATATTGTGCCGTGCTTAATTGCATTCAGATAATGTTGCATAAAACTTATTTCTCTGTGTTTTCAAACTTGTTTTCATTTAATTTAGATGAAGGGTGAATAGAAGCTGCCAATTTGGCCATCTCTACATGATTCGTTATTTCATAATACCTGTATCATATTCCCTCTTGCTCCTTTCCAAACTGAATTATCCTGCTCCCTTTAATCTCTTTGTGAAGGAGGCCACCCATGCATCTAATAAGGGTTTTTTTGCCTTTCTCTAAACATTTCTCAAGTACTTTTTTTAACCTTCGAGACCATGTAATGCCATTTGTCAGCCTTGATACTATGATTTTTTTTTTTCTTGCATCCCATACCTCCTTAGTGTAATGCACACTAATCTTTCCTCCCTATCACACATTCAAGAGACTATTTCCAGCTTAGGGTGTAATGTGGGAACRTGAAAGCACACAAGAACTTTTTGCCTGCTGCATTTAGTACCTGGGCTAACTTTGTAGCCCAAAAATTTCTTTTTCAATTTCTTCTATTTTCACAGCTTCATTAGAATACTCTCTCAGTGAATTTTTCCATGTATGAATTTTTATTTAAAAAAAGGAGGGACAGGGAGTTTTGATGCTGATCCTCATCTGTAATGGTTTACCGTGTTGCTTACACTTGTTGGATTCCTCTTAATTTTGTCTTTAGAAGCTAACTTTATTCCATCTGTAAATTATGCTAATCATGCTTTATGTGATTTTTGACTTAGCAGATTTAGGGCAGGTCCTTTTAAATGTTCTTGAATGCTAGTGTCGTTTTAAAGCATTCAGTCCTCTCTTTTTCTGTTACCTTTTTATTTTGTATACATAGGGGKGTGTGTGTGTATATAAATTTAAATGGTCCAGCAGTATTATTTGGAAATGCTTATAAACAYGTGGTATGTGGAGTTGGTTACAATAGTTGTAGTCATGGTTGCATGTGATGCTCTACCTGAGACCTATTTTCAGTTGCTTTATATCTTTCGCTTAATTTGAAACACCGAAATTGAAATAGTCCACATCATCTCTTACCTCCTTATTTTTTAATTGAGCATTTCAGATGTTCCATAATGAGAGCAAGGTAAATAGGGACCTAGTGTTTGCTCTTAGCACTGTAGTGAGGGACATCGGCTGGGGCCGGAGAATGGCTCTGCTGTCAACTAATAAGTCCAGCGTGTGCAGTGAAGATGACTTGTAAGAGTTGTGCCCCAGTTACTCACCACACACTTTCTTAATTTTGCAGCAAGTTGAGGACTTTCAGGAAGACAAACCCCTTTGGTTAGGGGAAGCGCATGCTGCCATGGCAAATTGAATTCTGCACGTTCTGGTCTCTGGTGCCGTGCAAACTATTTAAGGAGAAGTTGCTGTTCGTTGCTAACAGTGTGCCTTGTCTTCAGTTTGTCTTGTGACGAGCCTCAGGTCTCTCTTGCCAAAGTGCGGTGTTCTCCTTGCTACCGAAAGTGGCTTTGAAGCTGCACTTTGAACACACAGACGTGCTGAGCGCTGTGGAAAATCAAGCCCTCGGTGTCCAAATTGGTCAGTCAATTAGTAGTTCCTTTTTGACAATTTTGGCTTTGTTCTCTGTGGTTCGGCTTTACATTCTTAAAACCCTGGTAATGCCACCTAAACAGAATTGTATTATAGAGTAAACTTATTAATAGTTTTGAACATTTGGATATAACTSTAAGTTCCCAGGAGAAGAATTCACTCCAGGGTTTGTATGGGATGTGGTAAATAAGCCAGAGTTATTGTTTTCAGGCGCTGCCTTTCTGGTGTGTGCAAACAATGACTTCAGCAGCTTCCAGACTTATTTTTCTGATTCTTCCAGACTATGGTCATGGTTTCATGAGACAGTAAACTGGGTATTGGAGGGCCTACAAGATGAAAAACACCATCACCACATGCTGCAATGCGTTGAGCCACTGCAAACTGGCTTTGCCTATTCAAATGCCTTCACAAAGTTTTGGAGCAATAACTTTGTCCTGGCAGACCACGTGTTGGTTTGCGTACTCCATGCCCATGCTGCTCTGCCTTTACAAGGGACCAACATGCTCTGGCCTTCTTTTTGGTGCAAATGGGTGAAGTTGCCATGATTGGGCTCTGCCTGGTGGCAGTGGTCCAGACAGGCTGCCCAGGCTGGGAGGTGTGCTGGGCGACCTGGAGCCAAGCTCACCTATCCAYCACAGCTTCCATGCAGGTGATGCAGCGTTATGCAAGTACACCTTTCAAAAATGACTGCTTCCTCAGGGATTTATTAAGGGCTTCTTCATATTTAATTTTCTTTGTAAAGCCATGCTTGCCAGGCCTCTTGTTGGGGATGCGTTTTTTACCATGGAAAAGATTAAGCCAAACTGGAAGTACTTGGAAGACCCTTTTTGCCATCGTCAGTCGTTGGCAGCTGGTGGGGCTGCGAGAGCAATGGTGGGGCTGCGAGAGCAATGGTGGCCCTGCCGAGGTCCTGTTTTGCACATCGAAGTCACAAAATGCCAGCTCTGCTCGCTCTGTGCAGCAAATTTTAGCACACGAAGGCCTGGTGGGGGTCACATCAGGCTAGTTGTGCTGCATTAATATAATTAATCAAAAACAGCATTTTTTTTTTGTAGACTTAAATATACCAACAGAGTACTTGAAGTGTGCAGATGGCATTAGTGGTTCAGCCAGGCTTGATATCTGGAGTGGTATCAGCATTGCTCTGCRCCCCTGTCCCCTCCTTTCCTTACCTGGCTCTTTCATTTTCATTCACCCCACCTCTCTTTTAAATGAAAAAGTCAACTGCACTAACAACTACTTCTCTTTCCTCATATTGTTGCCTGACTTTTTTTTTTTTTTTCCCTCCACACTTTTTTGTTAAATCGCCCAGAACACTCAAAGTCTTTGCAGCCAAAAATTTCTGCATGGTCTTTTACTGAATGACCCTAATCCTCCTGTCTCTTTTTCTGCCTCTGCTATTTGTGATTTCAGTTGTGTTGTCTAATTTTAACTCCCAATCAACATGACAAGAGTCATGGAAGCAAGGGTGATGGTCTAATGGATTTGCTCTACATGAGTGGAGAAAATAACTTCAGGTTCTACAGCACCACTGTGAAAGAAACAATATGGATGTCTGTGCTTATGGACCAGATGTCTTGAGACTAATTTGCTTATGGTGTAGGGCAGAAATCCTACAGCACTATAAGATGATGTGTATGAAATAGTCTGTTCTGAAACTGAAGAAAACAACTGCTCTGGTTTGTTCAAAGGTGCTACTTCTAAACCTGTGAAATCTGCATGAGAACTGGGATATTTTAATGTGTGCTTTGAACTCTTGGCTCTACTGAAGAGTACCGTCTCCTTGTTTCTTTTTTCCTTGTAAAGCAGCCTCGATTTGTGGGGCTTGGTGTAGGGTAATGCTGTTTATAATGAAGTCAGAATTGGCTTTTAGAGCCTGATGAATGAAAGTCCACAGTATAAGACTGCAGCTTTTTGTGAGAGAGACATCTGTGCTATAACAAGAGCAGGAGACCCAATTTAGACAACTGCTAGAAGGAGAGCTCAAGAAAAGGAAAGACTTTTTTTTCTAGCTTAGATTAAATATTTGTACAAATAAACTTTTCTTTTCAGCTGCTCATCAGAATTGCTGCTGCACCACCAACTTGGCTTTGAATTTTGTTCTGATTGCCCAACAAGGCTGTACACGAAAAGTGTTACGGAAGAGCAGCTTAAACAAAACATGTTTGTTTTGCAGCAGAACTAGAGGCTTTGGGCTAGAGAGAAAAAAATTTGGGGAGAGGGAAAAGACAGTGAAAAGAGAAATATGAAAAAATGAAGGATGTGAATCGAAACTGGCTGGTGCAGGAAATACATATGAAGCAAGAAACAGATGCAGGAGTTGAGTTCTGTGTTTTGAAAGTGAGTTACAGTAGAGGATCTGACTTTGAATACAGTCGCAATGACCTCTCCCAACTGGATCAGCTGGTTCAGTTAAAAGTGTTCTTGCCCACGAAGCTTGCTCCTCACACACACATATACCTCAACCGCTGCTGAAACTTTTTTACTAGTGCATTTTAAATACAATCTGGTTAAAAGGCTACCTCTGTGGTGTTGATCACACTTAAAACCTTGCTGCATAAGACTGACGGTGATGAAAATATGTGCGTTTACTGAGGACAGTGCTGCGGAGAGCAAGTGTCTTTGACCCAAGAGGATTGTTTCTTGTTTTGGTTAAAGAAAGCTCCAATCCTTTGAGGAAACTTCTTATAAATCTGCTTGGTAAAGCAACTCTTTTAAGAACATGGGAACTCAAATCACTTGGATTAAATCCCAGATGGACACTGTCTCTGACTGAGATGGCTCAGAAGAGGATTATGGAGCAGCATAAGTGGAGAACTCCTGGTGAAGAGGAGTGCGGTGCTGAATGCGCTGTGCTGGGCTATTCCTCAGCATTAACAGCAAAGGAGCCTTTTGGTTCTTAGGCTTCTTGGAGCAGATGCAAGGCTAGTATGTTGAGAGGTTTTTGATGGCTGATCAGAAACACGCTGGAAGTAGTAGTTTTTAGGGAGAATGTAGTAACTTTAGAAATTTGTGCGGATGCAGCTTAAAGCATTCCTTTTCTTGGTGAAGCTGGTGACTTTAATACACGGGTCTTTGTGTAAAGGTATGCTTAGCCCAGAATATAAATTTAATATGGAAATAGCTTGCAAAATATCGATTAATTATTACCCAGCAAAGTCTTGTGGTACCTCTGGTACCTCTAGCTTTGCTCTTTTCCTGTATGTTTAAGGATGAAAATGAAATTCTGTGATTTTGAAGTGATGCAGCTTTGGGCCAGGGTGGGCATGAGCTGGTGGTATGCACAGTTCAAATGGAACAAAAATTTGTCTTAACTAACTAAAGGCATTAGCTCACATTGTAGTACAGTCTGCTGTGTAATGCGGCATGGGTGTTGACATACTGTAGGGATAAATAAATTCAGACTAATGAACTCTTCAGTATCCTATTTCGAGTAAACATCTCAAAAGGAGTGTCTGAGCCACAGACTTGATTTGCTTTTCTTGTTTTAAAACCCTGACCCCACCTGGGATCCTGTTCAACCGCTGATTTCAGCAGAGGCACAATTACCAYTGAAGCTGTCTATGGTAGGCAGCTTTCCTCTAATCGCATGCAGTGACTCTCCTGGCTTGCGTGGAAGTATGGCCGCAGACTTGCAAGACCTCGCAACTCTCCCACTTGTCTGTGCCAACATTTCAATTGTCTTAAAAGAATCTTCCACAGACTTTTAATTTATTTTAATCCCCTGGAGTATCTCTCTTCAGTAATATTTAGCGAATTTCAGAGTTAACTTTTCCTTAGTTTCAAATTGTCAGATCTGAGGAGTGGCAGAAAAATAGGTTTTTAGGGGATTGAAAAGACAAACTCTCAGACTAGGCTAATCTCTGCTTGTAGGAGGAGAGGGCAATTAACAACTTGTCTATGAAAACAAAACAGTTGCCAAGAAAACTTACTGGACCCTATACAAGAAGGATGGGGAAATTCTGCAGTTAGAAGTAGTAATGTATTGCTCAAACTTGGCGAGCAGTGCATTGCCTTTTAAATACCTGGTTTGAAATATTACCTTTGAAATGTCTGCATGCAATTTCAGTTTTAATAGGTGGTAAAGATTGGAAATTATACTGATGTAAGTTGTCATTAAGTTTGGGCATATAAACTGCAATTTATCTTAAAAAATGTATTTTATATTGTAGTAAAAGTATATGGTACATTAATAAATTATAATTTTGAATTCTTACTCTCATGAGGATGTAGACTCTGAATTTTACATTTTTAGGACTGGGGTTTTGTGCACACTCAGTTGCTGGTTATAGCAAGCGGAAGTGTACTGCAACGAGAAACTGCACAGATGCGTTTTTATGCCTACTACTTTCCTTCTGTCCTTGCTTCCTTGTTTCCTTCCTTTCCCAGAAGGGTTTCCTCCCTTTCATTCTGACATTTTGCCTTAAGAGGCTAACTGAAGTGAAGAATGGGACTTGGGTCACAAAAGAGATTGCAAGTTTACTTTTTCACTTCTTGGTGTAAATTGCGAACTTTTCCAGCATAACTTTAATTCTTGAGACAAAACATTAGGATGCAACAAACCACAATGAAGTACTTGTGTTCTGTGCTAGTTACTGCCACAGTCACTGTTTTCTGGAACATTATTTCTCACCACGAAGAAAAGAAAGTATATACCATGTGATTTTTATAAGCGATACAACTGTGGGTATTTTAATGTTTTTACTGGAACATTCTGACACCTTGATTTTCCAAAAAGTCTTATTGTTTCTTGCCTCTTCTTCATCCTCGATTTGACTAGAATAAAACAAATTATGCCAAATAAAACTACATTATTTGGATTTTTTTTGCCCCTTGTCATATGTTTTTACCTGTTTCTCCCTAGTTTTGTACTAAATGACAAATTAATTGTGACTTTCAAATAATTGTGAAGATACTGTTGTGAGTGGTTCCTCTGGAATGGGTCTTTGGGAAAACTATCAAAGTAATTGCAGAACAGCTCTTGATATGCTGGTTATTCTGGTTAACTTCTCTATGTAGACAAGCTCCCACTAAGTAAGACAATAACATTTTTATGTATGACTGAAGTGTATGGGGAGGAAAAAAAACCTCCAAACACTGGCAGTTACATATGTGTGCTTGGGATACATTGAAAGATTTTTATTCCAGATTTGCTCTTCTCTAATTCTTCCTGCTTCTGCTTTAGCCCACTCTGAGAATGGGTGACTTGGAGGTTTATTTTTAAAGTTTGGGACTTACAGTGCAGTGTGACTTCTTTGGAGTTATGTTCTGTATTTTCACATTCATGAGGTTTTAAATGCAGATTTTCTGATGTGAGAAAGAAAACAAGCAATATGTGCTTGTTCTTCCCAAAATAGTTAACATTTCTTCCTTATTGGAGCAGATGTCTTGAATGCTGTATGTTCTGATAAAATTATTACAAATTTTAGTGGTTTTACAGACTTTTTTTGTTTTGTAAATCTGCTTTGAAATTTAAATCTGTCATTTCTTTTGCCTCTTGATAGGTGCTGGATAGTTTGTTAGCTCAGTATGGAACAGTGGAGAACTGTGAGCAAGGTACGGCTCTACTCTCAAATTGCTTTTAAATTTGTAGTGGGAAGGGRGTGCACACTGAACTTAACCTCTTTTCATTGTGTTTTCCTCTCTAGTGAACACTGACACGGAGACTGCAGTTGTAAATGTAACATATGGCAATAAGGACCAGGCTAGACAGTAAGTATCTTATTTACTTGTTACTGTTGTCTAACCTGCATTTTGGAATTCATGTTGTTGCGATTCTATATGCAACTTCGCTTCTGATTAATTTATTGATAAAATGATCATGTAAGCATTAACTTTTAAGAAAGTTTCTTGGTCTTCCCTTCGCCAAGTCTTGTGTGCTCTACCTTAATTTGCTATTTTTTGTCATCAACTTTTCCTGCACTTTGATTAAAAATAAATTAATAATTTTGAAAATTGAAAATTTGGGTAAAATTATTTGACTGGGGAAGGCAGAAAATTAGTGATTTGCCAATGACAGAAGATGGGAGTTATTGCTTAATGATTTTTAGCCATGTTTTAAAAAAGCTTTGTGACGCCCTTTTACAGTGTTGGTTGTTCTGTGTCTGTCCTCTGGTTAGCAGCTGCATTCTTCTACTATTTGTTTCTGTTGTTTTGCTACAATTTTCCCTTAATAAATTCTTATTTTTTTTAATTTAGAAAATGTATTGCTGCTTCCAAACACATAAAAAGTCATAATCCGAATACCTCAAAATAATTTATTTGGGCTTTTTGAACTTTAGGTCACGTGTTTTATGCTTGCTTATATCTTCAGTAATTGGTAACTTTTAATCTAGATATTAAAATTTAAAAATATAATGCTTTACTTTCTCAATCAATGGTTGGTATATCCTCTTCCTTTAAACATCCATATTATGTATTATGCTATAGGTTTAATTTTGCTTTTCTACCACAGGTATAAAAAGGACYTCTGTTCCTTAATTTTTAATCTGGTGACACAAACATCCTTTTCCCCTCTTTCTAGCTGTAGCAGGTTAAACAAAACCAAACCCATGGAAAACCCTACAATGATCTTTTTATTTTAACTTTGAAATTTCTGCCACCTTGTGGCTAACTGAAATCCGCAGTTAAGATGCAGCATATGCTTATGGTATGCATTAATTCAAAATTACAAATGAAATAATATTTGTACATATAATTAAGTAATTATGACTTCTGTGTAACTTGAATGCAACACATGTATTTAATCTTTCGAAGTGTTAGGTTACTTGTTAGTGTATTCTAAACAAATGTGATGGGAAACTTGTGTCAGTGGTGTCTCCTTTGTACACTGGAACTCAAGGAAACAATGTTTTTCCTGAATACACTATTTAAATTTTCTCAAAATCTGAATTGTTCAACAAGTTCTTTTTCAGGTTCTTCTGTTGTTTTTAAATCTATTGCGCAGTAATTAAGAAAAATGTTGAATTTCTAGTTCTGAAGAAACCTATGGTGCAATGTTAAAAATTAATGCTACATGTGCCTGTTCCTTCTTTGAAAACATAAGAAAGAAGTACCTAAAATACCATGGAAAGAAGCATGATGCATGTTTTTGACTGTCTGTCATCTGTGATGTGGTTCCTGGACTTGTACACTCCCTTCTGAAGTTGAAAACAGCACCTACAGTTTCTCCCCTCCTCAAACTGTACTTGTTAAATTTTAAGGTCAATCCTGAGGAAATGCTGAGATAAGCCAAGACTGTGAAGAAGCRTCTGAGATAAAATATTGTTTTGCATGAGAAATCACATGACAATAACTGAAAACATCTTGAGTTTGAAGCAGGTGAATTAGCGTCCAGCATGAATGTTGGAGGACGACCTGAAGCGATACAGGTTGAATGATGACGTAGAGTTTGGTTGTCTTAAACAGGTAGAGCAAGTGGAGGAGCCTTGATTTGCTTTTGCGAATGGTTTGATACAGACACAGGGTTTTCTAAGGGGATAAGTCCATTTTCTGTACAGAAAACGTTAGCTCAGGTTGGCTGGGTTCAGGATGCAATCTTGCAACCATTTAGAAACCCCTAAGAAACGGACGGATAGAGGTTTTTCTAGGAAAACATTGCAATTCTAGAGGAATTGCAATGAAGAATCACTACAGGACCTGTGCATGTGTGGCTTTTTTGTAGTGACTGTGTTTCAGTTGAATGGTTTTCCCAGACATGACCTAGCTTTGCTTCTTGGAACTGGCTGTGGTGGACAGCAATGGCTGTGAAGGGGGAGTGGTATACAAGTGCTGATAGCTGATAAAAGGCAGTGTTGGTCAGCCTACGCGGTACACGGAGTGACAAGAACTGACTTTATCGAAAGCTGTTTAGAGCTGTTGAGAATCAGCAGCTGATAACAAGCTTTGTATTTTGAAATTTAGCTGTTTAGGGTAAATGATGCCCTTAGCTATGACTTTTAGAGCAAACCCTGTGACATGAAGTTTTCTATGCCACCGCATACAGTCAGTCCCCAGTTTTAATTGTGGCTTTTCTGCACTTTTTGCAAGACACATACTAACCTCACAGTTAGTAGTGCTGGCTGACAGAACATGCAAAGTTGGCTACTTCCCTGCTGGATAGACTGTATGGCACTGCTGTGCCTGTTGGAGTGCGTACTGGCAATGCTGTGCGGTGAAGGTGCTGTAACACAATCTGGAGATATTTTTGATAAGCAGTTCTAAACAAGTGTGGTATGCATTGCTTGGAGGATGTTACTTTTGAACAAAACTTTTGGTTCCACCCAGCTGGGAAACTGAGGCTTCTTCTGTCTTGCAAGTCTAATTGTTGTGGCAGAGGTTTTTTTTTTTCTCTAGGCTGTTACTGCAGTTGCAGCATAGTCAATACAGGGCTGCATCCAAAATTAACTTGGAAACTGAAATCGGTGAAAAATGCTGCAGTCCTTTCGAGAAAAAAGTCTTGGACAGAGCACACAGCACCCAAAATCTGAGGTGTGCACAGTTCTTGACTTCTAGTTGCAATGGAGGTTTGTGGCTTTGACCTGTCGCAGTGATGCCTCTCTTTCCTAGCTGGACAGGCATGAGGCTGTCTTGGCAGAAAAAGCAGGATGCTGCCCCTCGTCTTTATGTGGCCCGAGCAGGGGAGCCAGCATGGCAGATCAGGTACTTGTGGGAAACCTGGTAGGTTTGTGGAGAGGTGTACAGCAAGCACAGAGCCATGCATGGGCCTGGGACAACCACCCATTGCTCTCCGGGACTGTGGGTAGCGAGGAGAAGGCTGGGACTGCCAGGACATCTCTGTGACCCCATCCTGTCCCTCCTCTCCTGCAAGCCCTTGGGAGGAGGAGAGACTTGTTCCAACTCAGAAACTGCCCCTGCTGCCATCCTTCCCAGAAACTGGAGAGGGCCTTACAAAGCACGGGCATGCTGCTGTGGCACACACAGTTACTGAATGTTGTGGTGGGTTACGGAATATTTGGGAGAGAGGAGTTCAGAGGGCGAGTGGCAGAGCCYGGAACCCACAGCTCAGTTTGAACAACCCAACCAGCTGCATGTAGGTACCGAGGCAGCTTGGGAGCTGCTTGCCAAAGGGCACCCCCTCTTCTCCCAATACCGATCCYTGACTGCAGCCAGCAGGACATGCTGACCGTGTCCTTGTGATGTGCTGCCACCTAAACGATGGCTGTTATCTTCAAAAGTTACACCACCTCCTCTTTCCCTCCTCAAAATGTTCCAGTGTGTAGGCGTCTAGTGCATGCTACAGGATTTAGCTCTACCCAGGATTTTGGAAGGGAAATTTTGTGCAAAGTTGGCCTCRCATATATGGAGTGGGTGTATATTGTTTTAGTATGGGGCTAGGTAGTTTTTTTATCTTGTTTTTTTTAGCTCAGGAATGAGGTATGTGTGTTGGTTGTGTCTCATAACTGATGGTGTATTTTAAACGCGGGCTGCAGTGTGAGGAGCTCAGGATCTGCGTCTTTGCAGATATAAGTAGGTATATTACTTTGAGTGTTAAGACACTAGTGGTCACCTTTTAATTAGAATACTTGCAAAAAGAAACAATTTTTTTTTTACCCTTTCAATGAAGGACAAAGCTCTGCGTGTGTGTGCACACAACATGTATCCTTGATGAATGAATAAGAGTTCACATAACTAATACTTTTACATGCCATCATGGGTCAGGGCTAATGTTGCCATAGGAACAATAATACTGAAAATTCAGTGGTGTATGATTATAAGCTTAGATTTTTTTTTTGCTTTGTTTTTATTTTCAGACATACTAATGAAAACTGTATTTTTATTTAATGCAAAAAAAATCATTATGCCAAAGAAAAATTACCATGTATGCCTGTCTTTTCCGTATGCAAATATATCTGTTCAGGGAGGAAAAAGGAAAGGTGGTGTATGTACAAGCTGCATGTGGGAGTGAAATATGTTCTCCATCTAGTGCTTAGTGTCATCGCGCTATCAATGGATGAATGATTTCTAGCACAAGACTCAGTGCTTTTACTGTGTTCGTTTATCTATGATGTTTAACCTCCATGAGCATCAGAAGGGAGAAGGCTGGGCAAACATCCTCYCATAGGGAGCTCATGAGAGGACAGTGGTGAGATGCCATTTTGATGGGAAAAGCTCAGGTGACTAATTTACAAAATATTTGTTTAAAGGTTTCATTTTTATGTAGGGATCCTCCCACTTCTGTGCAGGTGTCATGTGAACATAAGCCAGGCTGCTATACATCTTAGCAGAGCATAGGCAGTAGTTGCTGCAGTCTCTTAATGAATTTGTTTTATAAAAAAATTCTGAACTACACTGAGATTCCTGTTACCAGCTCTTGCTGGTACATGAAATGGAAACATTTTCCATTTCCTCTAAATATTAATTTTTAAAGATGATTTAGGGGAAGAGGGCACCTCTTAATGAGGAAGTTTACTGAATTTTTCTTCATCTTTGTTCTCATTAAGTGACTCTAAGGTTTTTAGTCCTTGCATAAAAGATGGTTTGTGGGTTGTTTCAGTAGGTACCAGTAGTGCCCTCTGACAGAGGTAACCTGCATGGCCTTTATTAACTTGTGGTCATGGAAGGAGACTCCCAGCTCTGTTCGGGAAGGCAGAGGTCTTTGCGGAAAGGCAGAGGTGGTATTGCTGTGGTTTGGACTTGAGTTTCCGAGATGGTCAGTCAATGCAAGTATGTGCTTTAAAAAAGGAGCTGGATTTAACGTGTATTTGGTGGACTGCAACAATGATGATAGCCTTGACTGAAATAGGTGCCACTAGTGCTGTGAAGAACCAGCCGCTTGCTTTCCTCTGAAGCTCAGGCTTTCCCAGGTAGTAGGGATGGCTCTCCTGATAGCAAGTGCTGTCCTAGATGCTGTTTTACAGGAATTTTGCATCCATTTAGAAGACAGTTCTTAATTACTCATCTCTCTTCTTGGTTTCTTTTTCCTTTCCCCCCTCACGACCGAAGCAGTGCCTAGATGCTTCTAAAATTTGGGGCTTGTTATGGTGCTGAAGGACTGCTGAGCCATCACCTTGCCTGATTCCAGCCCTATGTTTTGTGCCACAAAATTGATTAAAATGAGTTCAGAACAGTTTAAAGGTGTATGATAATACTTTAAAAACCTAGTGAAAACTGTCAAATGTTGGAATGTGAAGGCCAGGCTCAACAGCCGAAGTTTTGGGCTTGTGTCTTCTGTAAGAAATGCACCAGAACTGTGTATTTGCTGCATCACTGAAAATTATTATCTTGGCATTCCCTTGTGTGTGCCCAAATTGGTGCAGAGGGTGGGACCACCTACCCAGGAAACATCAGTTCCACAAAAGGCTTGGGAGAGCAGTGTTTAGTTACTGACTTTTCTTCTGACTTCTTGTCTCTTGAAGACGTCAAATTATAAAACAAGCCATCATATGGCTTTRGTGGCCAGGGATTGTTCACTGCTGACGTAATTGATTTTCCACAATGGCAAATTAACTTTTCTCAGTTTGCTTTGAATTTAAGGTACTTATAGACATATAGAACCATTTAGCGATTTATAAATTGTTCTTAAGTAGAAAAATTCCAACCTTCTTTCCAGGAAAAGTATGGCATATATATATGCCGGTTGTTGCTGTATAATGTTTGTTGTGAAAACATGATAGGTATGTAGCTTGGCTGCAAACAAAAAGCCTAGTCTTTTCCTTCCCTACCACTTCTAAGGAAGAGTGAGAAGTCTCATGCACTGATTTAATGTAAGGTTTTGTATAAGTGCTGGGATTTTGGTCTAAGGTGTTTTAAAGTCAGAGGAGACTGAAGCATTTTGGGGAAGAAGCAATGTCTGAACTTGTCAAATGAATGCATGGAAGGGAATGAGTTGGGATGGATTTCAATCTGGAGCCTACCAGCACGTTCACAAAATTGTTGGTGCTCATCTTTCCAACATCTTGAGGTTTGATTCCAAAAGAAACAGGACTTGTGCAACTGTACTGTCTGGTTGTGCGTTTCCCTCCCTGGTAGCAATTCAGCTTTTGGGCTCATTTCAGTAAAACTCAGCCCAGAAATAGAGGTCTCAGATATTTGAAACCAACAAGAACTTAGTATGTTCAGGTTGCATAATAAGGAAAGGCTCCAGACCCCTTTCCCAGATAGGATCTCCATGGAGAGAGACTTCAGCRAAAAGCCTTTTGGGCATTGGAAGTCTATGCAGAAACTAAAACTTGAGAGACAAATCCATAGGACATAAGTTTCACTAGTCCGACTGCTCACTGCCTTTACTGTTCTGTAAACATGGCTTTCTGCGTAATAAAATGCTCTTCAAAATCCATGGAGTAAAAGTTAAGAAATGTCAGCTTTGAAATAGCCTCAGCAAATTTTAATCCAGCTCTCTTTTGCCATACGCTGTAAGAGATTCTTCTGTTACGGGAGCAATTACGCTCCTGCCCTGTTCCCAAAGGACCTGTGTCTCATTTGGTGAACAGAAGTATCTAATGAGCAGTGATCAGTTATTCAATATTTTGCTTTCCTTGTTGTTCATTGGTGTTGCCTTGGGCCTTATTTATTACCAGCCCTTATTAAACACTGCTCCAAAGACACAAATTACTTGTTTTCTCATAAGCTCTTTACTGTCTGACTGGAGTATTTTGAGGATGCTGGTTCAACCCCTGGGAGATGAGGGGCGTGTTATCAGTATCAGTACCCTATACCGCTTCTCACCTGCAAAGCTGCTGCTCGGCTTCAACAGCTGCTTGAGACCCAGACTGTCAAGTGGGACACCTGGGAGATGAGCAGTACTTTTCACTGGCTACCCTTGAAAATTTAGGTGATTGGCTAGCATCATCCTTTATTTCTGCAGTAGAGGCAGGAGTAAAAGTGTTGCTGAGGGTAGCATTTGATAAACTGGCAGCAACCACCTGTAAATGTGCATGAACGGAGGGACTGGGTTAAGTTTCTGAATTTCAGAGGCCTTGCTCCAGAGCATATGGCTATTGGAGCTTATTAACAAGAATGTTGGTGGGTTCTTTAATATGAGATGGAAACCTCCTCCCTCCCACTACTGTTTTTAATTTAGATTTTGTCTTTAAACAAAATCTATCAGTAATCTTTGGTCCAAGATTAAACCTGGCTTTTATAAACTACCCCAAATCAATGCATGTTTCAGTGATATCAATATATCATATTGCTGACAATCTGAATAATGTGCTTTCTGTAGAGAAACTTGAAATGCCTTTCTTGGGCAAGCATGTTAATTTTATACCACTAGCTCACCATTGTGCTGCGTGTAGCTTAGTTATTCCTACTGTTCCCTGGATCTTCAATCGTATTGACTCCAATCAGTTTGTGAGTGGCAGATCTTCTACCCTCCATAAATCTTGCATTTTTAAGTTTAGAGTTGTGCTCCCTCTGCGAAGAGGAGGTGACCAGCAGGTCAGGTTGATTTGCAAACTTGGCCCTGCCTTGGTTAGAAAGAGGGGCTGGGCAGAGGGAGAGCTGGGCGACCGGGTGACGGACCACGGTGCGAGTGCGTTGTGTGCATTTGGGCAATATCCCTCTGTGACATTTAACAGAGGGCTCTGCTTTGCCTAAAAGCACAAGAGAACTTGAAACACCTTTTAAATGCTTCCTAACACCTTTGCATCTATGGAGAGTTTAAAAGATGTGTTGGCTTTAATTTCCTGGTTAACTTCTAAACTGCTTATAACACGACTAGTTGGTAAGTTGCAAGGTGCTGTTGTGGTCTGCTAAGTGGTGTTTCAAATGCCATTGACTGGCTTTGAACACTTTCTTTCCTGCTGAGAATAAACCAGGAGCGGTCTTTTTTTCTTTTTTTTTTCTTTTTTTTTTTTTTTTTTTTTTTTTTTTTTTTTTCCTTCCTGTCATAGCTATGTCAGTTATTGCAAAAACTCCAGCCAAATAGCTGTGCTGGCGAAAACCCTAATGAAGGTGCTGTGATAGCAGCTAAAAAGTTTTCCCTCTGGTGCAGCTTTAATTCTATTTGGGAAACTGATTTAAATTAGATCAGGCAAAAGAATGCTTTTGAGTGTATAAGCTGTCTCCAGTGAGGTTTTCCTGATAGGGTTGCACCAGCAAGACCTTTAAAGTGCAGAGAAGCCCAGAGCAAGCAAGAACTAACTTGTAGTCCTTAATATGGTGACTTAAAAAAAAAAAGAAAAAGTTGTGTAATCAAAATCTTGACTGAAGAATTTTGAATGTAACTTTTCACCTTGGAACCAGTTTTTAGCTTTGTCATGCAATTTAGAAAGAGGAGAAGTCTATATCTGAATGACTTGTCGTTTCATAAGGCCCTGTATGTGACTGTGGTTTTTTTTTTTCTCTCCTCTGCTTTGCAAATAAACAGAGCAATAGAAAAACTGAACGGGTTTCAGCTTGAAAATTATTCCTTGAAAGTTGCATACATCCCTGATGAAATGGCAGCCCAGCAACCTCCGCAACAACATCCCCAGGGAAGACGTGGATTTGGACAGAGGGGTCCTCCAAGGCAAGGGTCACCCGGCGCAACCACAAGGCAGAAACCACAGTCGGACGTTCCTCTACGGATGCTGGTTCCCACGCAGTTCGTAGGAGCCATTATTGGGAAAGAAGGAGCGACAATCAGAAATATTACAAAGCAGACACAGTCCAAGTAAGTTATTTTACAAAACTGTAATTGTAAGCTTTAATATTGTGTCCTCATCTCCCTCGTAAAGGGAAACTACTAAAACYTCACAACTAACCTGTGTGGTCAGAGAGCAAATGAAGCTAACAGTGAATAGGAAATCTTTTGTAAGATTTATTTAAGGACTGGATTCTGTCCTTGACACATGTTAAAATACTAGCTGACTTCTTTCTCCATTTAAAAAAAAAAAAATAATTATGCAGTGCTACTAGAGTGGTATTTGATACTGGAGAGTTTGCTTACAGATGTACTAATAAGGTTCTGGCACAAAAAGTGAAACTGAAAGAGCTGTAGTATGTTGGTCTGTGGGACATACAGTCAGTGTGGTGACGTCCAAGTCTTTAAGTGTTTATTCTAGCTTTAGTTTAACTTAGGGCATTCTTAGGATTTATAAATGTTTTCAATTCAAGGTGGGGGGTGGAAGAAAAAAATAACCTCTCTATTTCCCCTCACTACCCCTTGCACCTCACCCCCATGTATTTCTGGTGAATACATTCGTTGCTATCGAGTTGCAGACCGCACCAGAACAAAGATTAAGGAAATGCACGGAAGGCAAAAAGCAAGCTGCTAAGTGACCTAAGAAGCTTAGAGCAGTAGGGTCTAGAGACGCTGGAGGAGATTGTTTTCAGTGTGTGTTAAATCCCTACCCACAAGGAATTGCTCAGCACAGATGCAGAGGGAGGTGGGGATCGTATTCAAAGTATTCTTCCAGGATACCCCTAAGAGTGGAGAGTGAAAGATGCTGTTTTCAGCAGTACACTGGTAGGAGCCCCCAGCTCTGTAGTTACAGCAGGCAGGACCTGTAAATGAGCTGTATGTGAGGGGTGTGAGGGTGRGTGGCTTCAGTTTTGAGAGTAGTTAATGAGGATAAGGGAGTCCTCTCTAATTACACCCCCCCACCTCCCACAAACAGGTTCCCCCTCCCCCCTCAAACCCAGGATTATCATGATGCTCCTTTCAACCTCTCATTAGCATGTTGTAACCCAGGAGACTATTTGTTGTGTTTAACAACACAGATTTAAGAGATTTGTGGTGTCCTGACAAGACTTGGTTGTAGTTTGCCTATGGGCAGCCAATTTTTCAGGTGATATCTAAAACGTCTAATTCTCGGACTGTAAAATTCCTGGAAGATTGGCATAAGGAAAGCTTTTTATCTCTTAAAAGAAGGCTGGAGAGAGCAGAAATAATCACAGGTTGCTAACTTTACAGATACATGACTTCAAGAATGATGTTTTCAGTGTTTTGGGGTTATAAAAAGAAATGTCATCTACTTTGAGTTGCACCAAGGATTGCCATGGGCTTCTTAGAAAATGCATCATGAAACAAAATGAATTTTCAGCATCAGAAAGAACAGGAAAAATAAAGGGCTTTATTGAAAAGCAACGTGGTTGGTTGTTAAGTTTGGAAACAGCTATGATTAGGGGGAGGGAAGGAAGCAGAAAGCAGAGGTGGAAAGAGTATGTGACCTGCAGTTATTGGCAGAGGACAAATAATATCCAAGGCATTGTCTTGAAGCAGGTCATAATTAGTTTTTGTTAAATTCCTAGAGCTACACAAACCACGGTGTAGACTAAGGCTAGTAGTTTTAGGGTGTTAGAGAGTGGAGCTAAAGGAAAGGTAATGTCAGGAAAAATTTTAGGCTTAAAAAGCACAGCAAAGTAATCTTGCAGATGAATGCAAGTACTATGATGCTACTTGCTAGCAGAGAAGTGCTAGGAAACTCTGCTGCTGAGGTCATTAAAAAAGACAAGGTGGGACAAAGCCTGACTGTACTGTACCTGCACAGTCATTATTAGTGGAGCAACTGGGCTGGTGATTGGGAAAGCTTGATAAAATGTTGTTTTCAGTGGTTTACCACAGATTGTCTGTCTAACAACTCCCCTGAATATCTTGATGGGAGTTTAATGAGGAAAGGAGATCCCAGTGTCCACAAAGATGGGGTTTAGCTGGTAAAATCAAGATAAGAGAKGCTCTTTATAACACACAAAAAAGTAGTATTTAGGAGATGTTTAAGTAGTTGTATACTTTGCAAAATTAAACCACTTAAATGTAGTCAGTGTTAGCTCAAAATAAATTAGTTTTATGACCGTTGGAAATATGCAAGGCTTACCATAGAGTACATGGTTACAGTTAGTGTTTTTCTTTCTTTCAAGAATTGATATTCACCGTAAAGAGAATGCAGGTGCTGCTGAGAAACCAATTACCATCCACTCAACTCCTGAAGGCTGCTCAACGGCTTGTAAAATTATTATGGAGATCATGCAAAAGGAAGCTCAAGATACTAAATTGTGAGTAAAAGGCATTTCATTGTGGAGGCATTAAAAATTCTGAATTCTTGTTGACTCCATTTAAAAATGCTGTCTTTAAAAACTGTTAACAAGTAAATCTTTGTTGCCATTATCCATGTTTAAGTAGGTAAAGGAACTAAGACTTTTTTCCTTTCAGGACAGTCTACTTGCTTAATTAGCCCCAGCACACATCTACGTTTTCAGCCATTGTCTGGCTGTGATTTTGGGGTGAACTGGAGCAAATACTGAAGTTACTTGAGCAACTAATAGCTTTTAATCAGAGTGAGCATAACAAGTTGTGAGCTCTCACTAAAAGCTTTAAGGTATATTTCTTCCTTCCCAACAGCTCTTGCTACTTCAGTCTGACCTTTATTTAGCAGGTATGTTACAATGAAGCTACAGACGATAGTGCTGAAATGTGCATTGCACTGGGACTCATTCTGCATCTAGTATAAACATGTGTAAGTGAATGAGAGTTGTAGACATTTTTATGAAAATAAAAATTTATCCATAACATGCATAAAAACTTGCACTCTGGTCTCCAAAAGTCTCACTGGGTGTAACCTCCATTACAGTACAGAAGAAATTCCCTTGAAGATATTGGCACATAACAACTTTGTTGGTCGACTTATTGGCAAAGAAGGAAGAAACCTGAAGAAAATTGAACAGGACACAGATACTAAAATCACGATATCTCCGTAAGTTTTCAGTGGCCTAATCTTTTGGTGAGATGTCTCAAATAGCAGCAATGCTKCTGCGGTACATTCAGGTACAGAGTTCTTACAAAAATATTGTGTGTCTTTTGAAGGCTGAGATAACAGCCTTTTGGAGGCCTTTCCATAATGTGGATTAAACTGTTATTTAAGCTCAGTCAAATTTAATGTAAACAGTGAGTCTTCATTGTAGACTCAGTCAAGAGCAAGCCTAAAAATAACATAGGCTATGTGGAGCCTGTCTTAGACTGTATTTCAAGTGTCGGTTGTTTTTAACATATTATACCATATGTAATGATGAGTGTTTTAAACTATAAGCCTGGATCAGTTCTGAGCTATGTGTGAAAATGAGTGAAACTAGGGATGTTTTAGTTTCTGGTATAGGTTAGATTTTTGGACAAGAGGGAAGGAAATAAAGCAAATGAATACTGAAAAGAGTATTTTTAGTAGCAGTTCTGTCCCTCTTGGCCACTAGCAGCCAAACTGGGATACATTGACTAGTCTGCTTCAAAGTAATAGCTTTTGGTCTGTGAGTTTGTGAAGGTAATTGAGACCTGTTCAAATTTAGCCGAGATTAAACAGGAGTTTTCACCTTCACTGGAAATCTGCAAATCACTGATTAGATCAACATCTCTGTAGAAGCTTGGCTGTTAATAGTAGTTTTACCCTGGAGCGATATCTTCAGAGAACCTCCTGTTCTGAATAATGAATTCTCTGGTGTGAACTTCCAAGCATTTGATGGCACCTTGGACTAAGGTTTTAGCCAGAAAAGGTGAGAATAAGGCTTATAGGCTGTAGGAAAGGGAGAAAGTTTGGAAGACACATGAAGACGTATGAAGAGGTGTGAATACATGCAGGAGACAAAAAAAGAATGTATTGCAGAAAATAGCTCAAATGAAGGCGAGGAAGCTAAGAGTGAACGAGGTTCCTCAAAAAGAGGAAATTCAAAATTGGGTGAAAGAACCTGAGACCTTCCTGAAGGTATGTAAATGTTTATGGAATTAGTCTGAGGAAGAGAAGCAAATCAATTGGAGAAAAAGCACCCAAATAAGAGTGTTTCAAGAATAGGTTTTGTAAGGCCAGCATGCTCTCTTAAATGTGTTGGCATAAACATTTTGTTTGCAAACAGTACACAGAATGCTAACGCTATTTCTTAAAGGAAAAAAAAATATGTACAGGGTAAATGGAATAATGGTCTTCATTCCATGAAACCACCTCGTCTTTATTGATGATGACACAAATAACACATTGTCCGTAAACACTGACAGAGTATTTTTTAATTTAGCAAGTTAATGGTTTATTTGCATTAAAATCTTGGCCTCAAGATTATACTTGTCACACGATGCCTGAAATAACCCCATGAAGTCGCCTGGTTTAATYGGTACATAAAAGAGAGCATATATGCCCACTGATTCTGCTTGTCTAATTAGTCTTTCTCCTGATCTCTTCATTTAGGCTTTTTGGTAAGCCTGTCCATAAAGTTTTAAAGTAAGGCAGCTGATTTGGGAAAGTGTTTCTTCTTTGGAGTGTTTTCCACCACTTTCCTTCCTGAGGCAGTAACTCAGTGCTCGCGCGCTGGAAACTTAAGGATTGCTTTGTGGATGCATTTCGTGCTTGCCGCTGCTTAACTGAGATGCGCAGGTTGCCACGCTGCCTGCGGTGCAAGAAAGCAAGCCTTGCATGCTGCTTCCCCTCTTCCTAACAAAGCACTAGTTTAATACTGTAACCCTTTCATTTTCCCTGAGGAGTTACTAGTGTTTTGCAGCAGATGTTGACTTGCACACAGCTTCTGGTTTTCCCGTTATGAGGATTTGGAGGCTCTGCTGCAGTTTCACTGAGGGTTGGGCTTTTTTCCCCTCCTTCCTTAAGGAATCCACTATTGTTCTCAAAGAAAGTAAGTTTCTTACGGTCTGTGTTTCTGGGATGTCTAAAATGTCTGAAGCCTTCTCTCTCTTGGTAGGGCTGGTGTGGAGTGCGAAGCTGAACGGTGCTGCACGGCTCTGCAGCTCATGTCCCTACAGAGTGTGATGGTTTCCATCTTGTGCTGTGACTAAGCACCCCTCAACCATCTGATGCCAAACCTCGCTGTGATGGTTTTTGTTGCATTTGCTGTGAGGACAGAGTTTCTCCAGATTCTCCGAGAACTGTGTTTGAGCCCTGTTATGAATCGATACTACGCTCTTTGGAGGGCAAACTCAACACGCTCGGATGTCATCGCACTCAAATGATAAACCTGGATTACCCTCTGCTGTTTGCTAATTAACTGTGCTTCTGTTTCATTTGCAGATTGCAGGACTTGACACTCTATAATCCAGAAAGGACCATTACAGTTAAAGGCAGTATTGAAACTTGTGCCAAGGCTGAGGAAGAAATTATGAAGAAAATCAGGGAGTCTTATGAAAATGATATTGCTGCTATGAATGTGAGTTGTCTTGTGGCATGGGCCCTTTCTGGAACTAGAACAATGGAAAGATTTAGGTGTGAGGGGGAGGTCACCCGGCCCAGTCAAGGGGTTGCTCAATATAGGGCCTGCTTCAAAGTTAAATGAGGTTGTGTGGGGACTTAACCCTCCTTGAACATCTCCATGGGTAGGAAGTCCACAGTCTCTCTGGGCAGCCTGTGCCCTATCTCACTGTCCTCATGGCGAAAATTTCTTTCCTAATATCACATCAGAATTTCCCTGTTGCAACCTCTCTCTGCTGCCTCTTGTATTAATTCGGGGGGCTTGGGCGAGGTTTTTTATTATTTATTGATGTATGTATGCTATTCTAATGAAGGCTTTTTCTGGTTTGTTTTGAGTAGGGGAACTGAGAAATTGATTTAGATTGAGGAAATGAATGAGCATTTCACTTTTTTTCTTGTTGTAAAAACCTAAAGGAAGGTGTGTTCATGTACTATTGTGGTTTATGTGCTCTAGTTTATATGTTTCTTAAAGTAGTGATTCCCAGTCTCTTCATGTTAAAAGCATAACAACATATGGAAGAAGGATMTCTCCTGCTTTCAATTATTTTATTTAAGAAGGCTTTATTAACGATTTTGTTGATATAGATGATAAAGACATTTAGTTATTCAAAGATGATTGGTGATTATATAATAAAAACAACACACCTCCTTAGTTTGCCAAAGTATTACTAACGCATACTGAGAAATGATTGAGATTTTTGATAAGTTATGAAGAGATTTTTGTGTGTACCCAAATCTCATGGTCTAGAATCAGACTGGAAATATTTTTTTTCAGTTTACAGTAGTCTGATTTTCTAGAAATGGCTGTTCTTCATGATTTTCCTACTGGCTCTAGAGAATATTCTCTCCACTTTTCCCTTCCCTCCCATCCTGTAAGCAAATTGCAGGAGACAAACTACACACAAGGACACAATAAAATATTTTATAGTGGTACATTTTTGCTTCATACAGTGAGCAGGAACATGGAGCTTGAGGTTGCTCTGCTGTTTGGCAAAAGTGTGGTAATCAGAAAACTACCTCTCTTACTGGATGGATTTCAAGTTTAGGTTGTAGTGATTATTAGGGTATTTTTTAGTTGATGAAATTTTTGGGTTTTTTTTGGTGTCTCATGATTGGCTTATCTTGACAGGAGGGAAGATTGGGTTATAGTGTGGCGTATACCCCCAGTGAATGAAAAGTCAGGGCTTGTGCACGGGCTTTCTCTGTTTCTACAGGGCTGTCTTTTTAGGATAAAGCCAAAATTATTATATTATTTCTCTGATAATTTTGTTCACTCTGAAAGTAAATTGTACTATTGCCTGAATTTCTTGCTATAAAATTTGTCATATGTTTCACTGATTAAGTTGTAGCAAGTGATTCCCAGCTGCCTTTCCTACTACGTGTTTTTAATGTTATTGGTCTGTGCATACGTCTGGGAAATAGGTTTGAAGCAGAGTCCTTGGGGTAATGAAGATGAAATTTTTTTTTTTTTTTAAATAACATACTGACATCTTCTCAAAAGGTTAATAGCCTATGCCAACTAGGATTTTGATTAAAGTTTATAACAAGGATTGTAAGTCTTAAATAACTCTTCTGCCATTGCAGCTTCAAGCACATTTAATTCCTGGATTAAATCTGAATGCCTTGGGTCTGTTCCCACCTTCTTCTTCAGGAATACCACCTCCCGCAGTGAGTGTTGCCTCTGCTGCTGCTGCTGCTTCATATCCACCATTTGGGGTAAGGGAAGTCTCTGATTTTGGATTGTTAGTGGATGGTGATACTAATCTGTACAACGCTGCTGTTCAAAACTAATCAGTTTGCTCTGTTTTTGCCAAATTACCTCAAATATCTGGGAACGGTGTTTTAGTAGCTGTGTTCTGTCAGTTTTCTAAATGTTGTCTGTCTTCCTGCTTACATACTGAAAATATTTCATGTGGCTGCAGTTGGGAGCAGGCATTCATTGGTCATTTAGTGAAATGCTCAGTGAAACCAGAAAATGGTGTTTCTTAGAAAAGTGTTAGATCCTATTTTCTAGAGAACTTGAATTATTACAGAAAGAAATCTCATATAAAATGGAATTTTAAAATTGCTGGAATTTGCAATTAATAATGCTAGTCTACAGTTGTATTTCTGTTGATATGGGAGGAAAAAAAATGATCTCTTGTCATAAAGCGGCGATCTATATGTAGCTAAAATGTTTGTTTGAATGTAGTAGTCTTATAAAGCCCTGTTGAAATGCAGTACTGCTAAATATATAGGATTTAAATTATGTGGATTAATCTCCAGAAAGSTGTGATTTACTTGCCACATTGCTCTCTAAGAAATATGTAAAGAAGTTCAATAGAAGCTTATTCAAATCCAGTGCTGATTAGTAATCATAAATGAGGTCTTTTGCTGTGGAGCAGAAGACAATTTGTTTTATCAGAAAGCTCCAGAGATTTCTGGAAAGAGATGGTGCTCTGCTATTCAAGAARAGAAAACCTCATTACACAGAGAAGGTGGTTTTTCATCTCTCTTCCTTGTTTCTGGTGGTGGTTGTTGTTAACAATTCAATGGAAGATGAATTTTCAAAATGAACTCTAACAAGTGGATGACGGAGCTTTACAAACTCTGACATGGCTGACTTTGCCCTCTTCTTTGCTCAACAGTAACACCTAGAGAGCTAAGTCTAAGACTCTTCATGAATTAGAAAAGTGAAAATGCAGCATAGCACACTGAACTCTTATCAAATAACTCAAGTGGGTCTATATATATTGCACTAAAGGGAAGTTGTTGCCTAAATATTTTTCCCAGAGGAAGAAGCCAAGAAAACGTCACTGCAAGGAACAGGAAAAATTCCACACTCGTAGCATTGTTTGTGGGAATGAACAACTTGGGTGTTATGAATGTATTATAAACTATATTGAGTATAATAGTGGCTTTATCAGGAAAAAGTGCTCAAATGAAAAATATAACGGAAATATGTTTATACCCAGTTATTTTACTGCTAATAGCAGTGCCTCTGTTTATGACAAACAAATTCTCCCCCCCCCGGACTTTGATTAGAGTGGCAGACTAAACTAAAAAATACAGGTTTCTTCTTCATTGTACTGTGTAAAATGCCATCTGTGGTAATGGATTGCCTCAATTTATTTCCTCTTCTTTAAGAGAAACTAGAGGTGATTTTTAACAGCATGTAACTTTACTTTAGTGGTAATGAAAAGTGTAGCTTTTTCTTTTTTACTCCAGATTTGCAAACTACTTTGCTATTCTTGAGATTCATACTGTAAGCCTACAGTTCTGTTCCTCACTTGGTTTATTTTAATTTCTTTCCCACTTTTTCTTTTTGTTGTGGTCCTTTCTTGCTTTTGCTTACAATATGCACCTCTAAACAGCGCTGAATTTGGTGATTTCAATCTTATTCCCATCTGTCCCTGTGTTGCTAGTGCATCTTTATCCCTCCCAGATGCACCTTTTTTGTCCTGCTAGGATCTCTGGCAGTTTCCAGGTCTCTGGAAATTGGATAGTGGCAACATCTGGAAAAAGGCATCAAGAAACAAGTGTCATTGTGTAGAAGCGTAGAAACTTTGCAGCTGGAAGGACCACACTATCTGAACTCTCTCTTTCTCCCGATCATGCTGTTTGCTCAGTCCGCTGAATAAGCTCTCATTCCAGGTAGTCTAGATGTATGACAAGCTAACATGCAAAAAAGAAGGGATAAACTCACAGATTCAGAGGATAAACTCTGGCTTCTGTGGAGGCTGGGGGTAGTACTAAGACAGCCCCTGAACCTGAAGTATTAAGGGCTTCTGAAACAAATGCATAAACAATTGAAACTATCTCACCTTTTCTTACTTAGAAGTGGCCTTACCTGGAAAAGAACAGA
Source organism: Oceanodroma leucorhoa (assembly GCA_030449065.1). Classification (NCBI taxonomy): domain Eukaryota; kingdom Metazoa; phylum Chordata; class Aves; order Procellariiformes; genus Oceanodroma; species Oceanodroma leucorhoa. Next base: position 3,843,338 of record JASVER010000033.1, on the reverse strand, counting down.
TGGTTCTGTGGGCTTCAGGCAAGTCAGCCCTTCAGATTACTTGGAGTAGCTGTCCCTCTCTGGGGAGAGGAAAAGAAGGAAAAGTATGAGTTTATCTTTTAATGGATGCAGTTTTCCAGAAAACAAAGTTTCCATTTAATTTTTTTTTTACTTTATTGGACAACAACTTTTAAATCTTGTTTGTGTATGAAGCTAGTTTCTGTATTTTCTGAGTTTTACTCCTCTAATGTGTTGGTTTTGGGTTTTTTTTCTACTAGAACAATTTTTAAGACACTGATTAGATAGGGTATTGGGGCATGTAGAAGTAGAAAGAGCAAAACAGAAGGGCTGGCTATATTTTGAAGATGACATGGAAACAATTTGAGAGGCTAACGGTAACTGCAGAGGGGGATCCAGAAGAGCTCATAAAGGATTTAATAAAATAAAGTAAAAATCTGTGTGAGTAAAAGAGGCTTCAGGGAAAGAAGGTCTTAGAAGAAGCATTAATGAAGAAATCACAGGGAGGCTTTATGTCCATTTACCTATGAGCTATTCATTACCAAGTTCCTTGTTTTGCCAAAAGCGTTTGGGCAACCCAAGTCCCTTTAGCTTGTTTTGAGTGGATGTCCTTGTATGCTTGGGAGCACTGGTTAGCTGACATTGTGGATATCCCTTTCAGGCAGCTGAAAATCCTTTCTGAAAACACTGTCGGCATCAGGGTATAAGAAGTGTATCCTTGCTTATTTTTGTCAGTGCAAATTTTGCATTCTGCTCAGGGCTGGACATGAGTGGCTCTTCTCTGCCTCCTCTTTGTTTGAGCAAAGGTGTGTTCCTCAGCAATTTCAGCTACACCATCATCAGGGCCCTCTTGGCATCTAAGGTCATTGAAGTCCTTTTATGAGTGTGTGCTTATAAACCATATAGTGAGCCTTGGGACCCCACTATGATGTCCCTGAGGGTTATGAAGCTTTTGTTTGAGTATCTTTAAAATGTATGGACCCTTTCTTCACCTTGTTGTGGGGATGGACTCACAAGTGGCTCTCCCTTGGGTCAGAAGAGGTAGGTGGGTGAGCTTTGGGCATTTGCAGAGAAGTTTCCTTATGGAGCTGATCCTTCATATGTACTACTTCCCAGTGATGAGGTGTTGCTGTGACCTTGTATAGGACTTGTTTTCAAAGAAAAACAGAGGTGTCATCTTAATTATTGAAACAAGTATCTATCACATTCCTGATGCTGCTTTTTTATATGGGTGGAAAGAGGAAAAATCTGCACAGTAAACAGATCTAGGATTTTGTTACACTGCCAGAGCTTAAAGTGACAGGTCTGAACAGCCATAGCCAAGTATTCCTAAAACTGAGTATTCAGGAGCTTGGGACTGAGTAATTACATAGGTTTAGCTGTGTTACCGTGAGCTGTGTGATGCTTCATCTTCTCCCTCTTCATGCAAAACTTTAAGGCATATTTGACGAGCATAGACACTGTTCTCCAGCTGCTTCGGGAACAGTCCGGTGTCACAAACTTAGGAGATGGCAACGTTATCAAACACTGGTTTGCATTTAGCTCCTTGGACTTGGTCATGTTCAGAAGAACAATTTCCCCGTGACTGAGATACCTCATTCTCTATGGTCCATCTCCGCGATGATTCACACTGGTGTTATACACCAAAGTCTTACTGCACAGAGCCTCATCTAATTTAATCGAATGCGATGCAGTTTCTGTCTCACTAAGAATCTGATTGTTGCTTTACCCTTTGTCCTGGCAGTAGAGTCCAGACAGAATATCTGTTTATATCTGCCTGTTTACAGATAAAAATACGCATCTGCACATGTCCACTGCATGTGGCTAACAGTGTCTGAGCACCACATCTAGTGCACGCTAACCATTCTTTTTTTAATATATATTTACCTATCACTAGCAACAATTCTTAATATTGCAACTGTGTAATTTATTTGCAAAGTCCAAGCTCTGTTTGCCTGTTTAAAGCACTCATTTTGTGTAGTCATTTAAAAGGGATGCAATGGAATTGCATATTGTGTTTTGATTCCCTAATTTTCCTGTCTCTTTTTGCAAAAATCCAAGATCTGTATACTTTTCTCTGGCCTCCTAAAAGACAAGTAAATTGGAACATGTGGGAATCATTGAAATGTTTTAAGGTTTGAGGAAAAAGTAGGACTTAAGAAATTTCTCAGTTAAGAATATTAGGAGTTTAAAATTATTTTTACAGTCAAATAAGCATGATTTTACTCTTATGATCCTGGTGATATGATAAAACTAATGTGGTTTTTTTTTTTTTTTTTTTTGATGAAATGCATGCCCTTGTGTGACCATACGAAGGACCGGTAGCCTTTCTGTGCCTATTTGTAGCTGATGTCTTGTCCAGCTGCTTTCGGGCCTGGAGAACCACCATGTTTTGTTTACCCTTAAATCTTTCTCCTTAACTCTGCACTTAAGTGCTTGCGTGTGTTGCAGTTCTGACACAATTGCAAATAGTTTCATTAGTCTGCCCAGTGTCACTCGTAATGAATGTCATGAGCAGAGCACCTGCACAAAGAATTGGGATTTGTATGAGGAGGAGAGTAAGATTCTGCAAAAGTGAATATGCCCCGTGCTTATGTTTTCCAGAAGATATGTTGCCACAAAAAATGTTTTATAAAGTATCCTAGCCAAACTGCTTCAGATGTAGTGTTGTACTGCTCAAAGCTGTTTTGATGAAGTTGTTACTTCTGTCTTCTGAGCTTTGGGAGAATATGCACATCCTTGTCTCTCAAGAATAGAAGTTTGTTCTCATGCAACACTGAAGATTTTAAAGCTCCAAACAAACAAGAAATCCTTGTCTTGGAGTTCAGCTGTGTACAGTCATGTGATTAAATACACCTGGCCCATCTACTGGGGAGTGCACCCTTCCTTTTATAACTGAAACTGAAATTGTACATTTGACTGCATTTCTTTTTAGCCTTTGGGTCTGAAATTTGGCATCCCAAGGGCATGGGGGAAGGAGGGCTAACCTGTGGAGAGCTCATCCTGCCCTTCAATGTCCTGAATCAGGGCGATAGAATTAATTCTCTCTCTGTCTGCCGCATGGTAGATGTACTCAAACATATAGGAAGGTGAGAAGTAGACAGCTGTCTTCCACAAGAGGAGTTCACGCCAGCTGCTCTCCTGCATCTGTAAGGTCCTGTAAGAGGCAGCTGAACTTCTCTTCAACTTTGTGAAAGTTAGCTAAGGTGAAGAGACGTTCCTCTGCTCGCAGTAGGACTGCTTCCTCTACTGGTATTTTTGCACACACCTGTTGTAGCTTTTTGAAGCTCTACTCTCAAGATGCACTCTTTCTAACCTTTTCTTTAGCCTCACAGTTACTGTTCAGGTTATGTGATATGCACAGAGGCTTCTAGGAAGGGGAGGGGGGGGGAAGGGAAAAAAAAAAGGTCATTTGCTACAGTAAACAAAACCAAGAAATCAAACCACCTTTTTCTGATGACAAAAAAAGACTTGTACAGCTAGGCTGATAGGTTGTTTTCCTTTATTCTTTTTGCCATCTCTTGAAGCTTTTTGTTGCAGGTGAGGAACATGCCAATGGAAAACTTTCTCCTTAGAAGATGTTGTGGCCAAGAGAGAGATTCCTTCTTTATTCTCCAGTAATTTTCTTAAGTAATTATAGTAAAGAAGAGATCTTCTATATCGCATAGATGTAAGAGAAGAAATAACTATATTGTGCTTTTGGCAGGAAAGAAAAGTAATTTAAAATGAAAAATTGCTTCATTGAGGGCCTTCATTTGATGCCCTGAGCATAGATGAGAGACAAGGAAGAGGAAAAACTGTCCTATGTTTCCAGGTACTTTGACTCTTACTTGGTGGAGTTGGGCTCCTTTGGATGTCTGGGTTTGATAGGATTAGCTGGTACAACTGTTATGTCTAAACTACCCAGGGGTAGTAATGTATGTACATCTATAATGTGTGTAGTCATAAGTGGCTTTGCCCTAATTTGGCTAGCTTGTTAAGCAGTAGATGATTTTGTGAGGAGCTGTCCTACAGCCAAAAGAGGATGTGGTTTTGGGGGGTGAAGAAGGATTTGCTAGTGTTTTTACAAAATGGTTTTGTATCAGTGAAATGAAAACCATACATGTGCAGCATACACAGTCTTGAGGAGGGCACTATAGGACAACAGCATTGTCTGAAAAAAACACTACCAGCTAATTAGACTTCCTTCGAAGTATTGTGTATTCAGTCCCTTGAATACACCTTTCCTGCTGCTTAGTTTCTCAAATTCATTAATGATGCATTTCTGACAACAAAGAAATTTGCTCCATGGTGCATAACACAGTGGGATTATTCTGCCCTGTGGAGAAAATGGTTGGTCGTCCCACTGCCTCGAAGTCTCTGTTCCTACCATGCTGTGTTGGCAGAGAGCCATGTCCAGAGTAACCAGAAACTATTCTGCCTCTGGAGATGGACTGGCCGGCAGTGAGGGAAGCAAAAATTCAATTGGCACTGTATGATGTACAAAGATCTGGCAAGTTGACAGYTGGTATTTTTTCTGAGGTGTTGAAGCCTCCAGTTATTCTTAATAGCTCTTTTTACAGTTCTGAGATCATAATGCAAATAGCATCACTCGATAACTAGTAATGCACCCTTTTTAAAATAAAAATGGCTTCTTCCTCACTGCAGGTTTGAGTACTTGTAGTGATACTTGTAGTTCCTTGGGACAAGAGATAAGAATTTGTGTTGGTCCCCTGCTCCCAGATTCTTGTCGTGGGAAGATGATTTAATCGGTGTTCCCTTGAACATCTCAGACTCCCAAACTCTGAGTACCAGGCTCAGCATCTTCTGAATGTTCAACTAAATGGGAAATTTAATTCCTTAAGTTGCCAAATAATATTTTGTTACTAGAGTGTGCTGAGCTCCTTCAGGCCAGAAACAAAAATAGGTCAAGTCCTCATTCTGGTGTAGCTGGCTCCATCTCTGGTTTGTTTGTTCCTTAAACATGATGGAAAAATAAGTGACCTTTCTGTGTTTTCACAACCTGTTTTTCTTGCAGCTGCCAAGGAATCTGAAAGCAGTGTCTTTGTAAACCAGAGCTGATAAGTACCTGTATCTTTCAAAGCCACAGATTTCATGGGCAACTTCTAGGAGTCTGGAGTACCCATGTGGCTGGTGTGTCACAGCCACGATTTTTGAAGTGGAAGTGTTTCTATACATAAGCACTTTTGTTTTGGTGGTCATGCAGTGTTGCAACACCGAACACCTATGTTTGCTGCTTGTGAATGACCAGCAAAATTCCTCCTTATGTAGTTTCACAATCTGTTCCTTATGTTGATTTCTGCTTTTGGCTGTCTATTCAGAAAAAAAGGTGGCAGATTGCTTTTTTTGGCATTGCGGCCAATCAGATTTTGCAAAAACAAAAAGTTCATGCCATGTTCAGAAATATGTCAGACCTGTTCCTGCTTGTGAAATGCCTTATAACCAGCCTGCCAGAAAATGTTCCTTCTCTGCTTCTCTGATTTCTACCCCCTCGTTCTTGGCTAGGTTTTCTTGTTGGAAACACTTCTGATAGGTGTAGTCCTGTTAGTGACTTCTAGTAGTCTGAGGAGATCCCCATGGCTTGCCAGGTAGAAGATGATGGTGATGAAAAGTACTACAATTGAGAGCCAAGAAGTAGAGTGAGTAGTACTAAGTGAGATGATTTTAGTAGCATCTCACTTAAGGTACTGACCATTGTGCAATAACCACCTGTGTTTGAGTTTCAGGTATTGAAATGCAGTAGTCCCCAAATTGGAAATGCAGACAGGGGTTATTGCTTAGGTTTTCAACCAAGAGGAGAGGACCAGCTCAGCTAGCTGGACAGAGGGCTCCCACCCGCATGGCGTACTTTCTGGGTGTCCAGGACTGATGGGAGGGAGAGGTAGAGCTGCACGGCCTTGCTGTGGGCTGATTGCCTTAAAGGGTCATGCTCTTGGTTCATCCAGCGACACAAGTGTTTCTTACATGATGCAGCAGTAATGCTTGCAGGGTAAGGGGGAGCCAGCTCTGCTCTGAATGCAGCAGGCTGCCAGCCCAGAGACCCGGACGGGGAGGGAGGTGGTGTGATGAGCTCCTGGCCACGCTAGGAGAAGGTTGCTGCAAGCGTGATGTTGAAGCTGCTGTGGGGGAGTTCCTTGTCGTATTTGGAAATCCTTCCCACCACTCCTGCCTCGCATCAATCTGGCGTTCCTGTAAAGATGAAGCCCTGGGTGGATGGTGGTAGTACAGTTTGCACATGGGAAAATGGGTGATGCTTCAGGGTGTCCGGAGCGAAGTTAAAAAATAGAGATTGCTTTTAAATTATGTTTTGCTAGGTCTTTACTGACTGAATTCAGCAGTGAAGAACTCTGTTACCTTCTGAGTGTAGTTCTGGCTTTTCAGGTAGTGAATATAGCAGAAGGTTTTAGACTCACAGCATGGACATAAATCTGTTCTAAACAAACCCAAAAAGCTCAGAGGGTGGGTGGAGCTCAGGCTTCAGTTTGTTAAGGTACACTGGCAGCACCACTTTAGCGGATGTACAAGATGGTGACCCAAGAGGTATTTGCAAGGATGTTGTAAAACTGCGGATCACRTTAGACCTATCTACCAAGACTTTAAATAAGTTTTCCTTAATGAGCCTCTTGTTTCCAACGAAGGCTTAAACTTTTAGTGTTAGTATTGGAAAATGAATACACTAGGATTTCTTTCACCRGTGTGAAAAGCTTATTTTTTATTAATGCATTGAATCCTACTGGAATGTCTTCAAGTATACTTGGCTTAATGTTGGCTTCCTCTTGCTGCAAGTTTTTATTACTAAATAAATAAGAGCATTTAGTATAGCTGTAGGCCAGGATAATTCTTCACAGTGCATTGCAAAAACATGGTTTAAATTTTGGCTTTGGGTCTGGTAGAGAGTTTGAATAAAACGATACCTCACTTCCTGACAAAGCTTAGGGTATTCTGAAGAACAAGTGAGTAATCTGTAAATCTGCCTTGCCTTGATGATGGTGATCATGGCAGTTGGGAAGGGGGAGAATGGCAAAGGAGAACTCTTTAATGCAGTCATCTACTGGTTGTAATTTTTTACTTTACAAAGTGGATTTGTTACTGTTTAAAAACAAAAAAACCCACCAATAACCCACTAGGCTAAATGGTAGCCAAACATTGGCTGAGACTGTTCCATGCAGTCTTAAAATAGTTTTTAATTATTTCCCTGACAGCTAAAAAAACTGATGCTGGCTAGAAATGGATAACATGACTTTGTGACTTAAAATAAATGTCTCATCCTAAGGTAATTCATTTGCAACACATTTAGAGTAAATGAAAACATGTACTGGAGATGCATAATGGGCTTAGAAACCAGCAAAGATCTGATTCTGCTCTCACTGATGTCTGGCACAAAATCCTATTTACTTCAGTGGGTACAATATTTTTAAAGATTTACAGCCTTATCCCAAATGTTGCCATAGATTTACCAACCACATACATTTGATAGAGCAAGGGGTCTATGGAGACACTTAAAAACACGACTGGGAAAAAAATTGTACTGTTGGCAGGCTTGTGGAAAAAGACTGAGATTAATGCTCAAGTTAACACGAGGGACACATAAGTAACAAATATGTTCCCTTACTAGCCCCGCAATGGGTGGGATTATACGTTCATACTGACTGAGGGAGCTGTGGACTTTTTTTGTGTTGTTTGGGTTTTTTTGTGGTTTTGGTTTTGTGTGCGTTTTGGTTTTGTTTTCTTAAATACCATTCCCTAAATACAATGTCCACTCCCCCACTTCTGGTGGTTTGGGACCTACTTCTTTACCTACCACCATCTGTCTGAAGAAGCATAGCTTTATTTTTTGGAGTTTTCATCCTTGCCTGGCCATGCTTTGGCTGTTATGCAAGTGCGAGATGAGGAGAATGCTTTTCCTTCTGATGATTTATCAGGTAAGGGAAAAGCTCTCCTTCTTGTGTGTGATTTTGGGCAGTTTTGTAGGACTGATGCACCAGGCCTTGGCAGAAGAAGTGTTATAGTAAGCTTATCCCAAGGGCAGCCTGTTGGGCTCTACAGATCTTTCTAATTCTGCAAGCAAGAGCTGCAGAAAGAAGAGTGAATCTGCAAATTTTCTTGGCTGGGAGTCCTCAGCTTCTAGCTCTGGTGTGGAGCAGTAGCCCTCCTGCTGAAGGGCATGGGGCAATATCCCAAGGAGGGGAAGAGCCTCACCCCAGATGAGGCTCTGGAAACTAAGAAATGACTGCTCTGCTAAGCCAGTTTGCTAAGAATGAACTATAATGTGGTAGGGATGGCAGTAGAGAAGTGATTCTCCTGGGAAAATCTTCTGTAGGGCTGCAGAGTCTGGTTGGAGTGAAGGGGACCATCCTGATGGTGCCTGCAGTGGAGGGGCTCCAGGCAAGCCCTGTGTAATGGGGAAGCAGCCAGGGGTTACAGGATTTAAGAACAGATTAGGCTAGAGCTTGGATGGGGTGGTGAGAATTTTAAAAAGAAATAATTTTGTTTGTTTGTTTTTTAAAGAAATAGTTGGTATGGGCTGTTAGGCTAGGGACAGATGGCTGGTGTTCAGGGACTTGCGGGAGGTATGGACGGAGGTGTATCCAAGCTGCTACAGGAAAAGGTTGGACTAGTCTAAAACATTAGAGCTACCGGTGTGCAGAAGCAGTTGCTTAGCTTCATCCAATGGGGTAGATTAATTTACATCTCTGTGTTAGATCGCTGTTTTCAATCATGATTTAAATGAGCAAGCAGGAAATCTGATTTAAGTTGACTTATCAAGTTTTACATCTGTACTTTAGTTACCTTTCTGAAAGCCTTAGTGTAGTCTGTACCACCACAGCTACCCTTTGCTAACACAGTGAATGTATCTTTCTATTTAAACAAGTATGCAGTTTACCATTTGCTTTGGTTAATATATTTTTTCCATCTTCTGTTAAAAATGATGAATGGTGCTTTTCTTATTTGCTTGATTAATTTTTAACTTCTGATTTTCATCAGGCTACATTTGGATGGAAATTGGAATCCAATTAATGAACAAAACCAGCATTTAAAATTGTTTTCATTAGTTAAATRTGCTGGATATAGACAAAAATTCCTTATCAAGCCTGTTTTGTGTTTAAAGCATACTGATTTTTGTAGAAACAAAGCAAGTATTATCAGTTGTTTATGAACTGAATTAATTGTTTCTGGTCACCATGCTCTTCAAGAATCTGTTTCTTAGAACTAAGAAATCTTGGTTTCTGGAGCTCTTTTTTTTTTTTTTTTTTAATTCAAAGAAACTAAGTTTTCCATCTGAGTGAACATCCTGGTGTTGTCTAACTATGTGCCTCAGCTATGCGAGACACACACTTCTCCCCCTGAAGCCATATTCCTCAAGTGTATGCAGGCCTCCTGCCCCACTGCCCAGAAGAGTATGTAGCTTGCTTTATACTGTTTGGACCTGTTCTACATTAGGGTGGACTAGTCCTGAGCCCATCCCACAAATATTGCTAGGGTAGAAGAGGTGGTCTCTGCATCACAGACCTCTGAGACAGTTACTCACGAATTAGGGTGGATGTATGGACCATACATCTTGGAGAACCTAGGTTACTACTTTGAAAGATTTTTTTTTCCACATTTCTGTCAGTTCCCAGGGCTGGTCTGGTCTTGAATAARCTGTTTTCTTATGTTGGGGGGAAATAAAGTGGATGGGGAACAGGAGAAAAATGCACAGAATTCTCCATGTACAGCAGACCTTACTGTTGTCAGAAATTAGTTCATGACTAATTCCATGACTTAATGAACTTTACAACTTCAGTAACGAATGCACACTACTTAAATGCTTTTCAGTCTAAATGTTAAAGTTTATAACTACCGTTAAGGCCCTTAAAATTATGAAGTAAAAGAGATGAACTGCAGGATGCTCTCTAGAGTCAGTACAGACAGATATTCTCCAAGATATATATACACATATATATTTTAGGTTTTAAATTCTAAGTACACGTTTAAGCAAACTTGGCCTTGTTAAGGGAGTGAACGTTGAAGCTCAGATTCCACACAGTGGGAAATTAGTTCCCTAAATTTAGTGCTTCTAACATATGTTTAAGATCTAGGAATCTATTTCTGATATAATTCATGCTAGAAGTTCCTGGAAAGCTCTATGACTTATGTGGCATGGCATGGGGAAGATTAAATTATAGTTGATTTTCTTCCATCCTAAGATCCCCAGAAGCATCTGTAAGATTGATGGGTGGTGTAGTCATTGCATTACGTTTTGATGTGTTTCTTTTGGAGGATAGTCTTCCAGTAAATACAAAGGATTTTAAAATTATTGTGGGTAAGGAGGTGGACAGATAATAAATTGAACTTGGTGTTATGATACTCTCTTAAAAGCCTTAGCTAGACTTGTTTTCTGCCAGAAGGAAAAAGAAAGAGCTGTTGTTTTTGATGTTCATGCTTTAAAACAAATCAAACAGTATGTTTTTTTGAGTGGTTAAAAATCAGTGTGGGTAAGGAAATGGACATAATCTCTCAAAATCCTGTGTGATGTTACACTGGAGATGAATTCAGTTATACGTATGTGCCAATGTGCTTCTGCAGACAAGAATTCGAAAAATGACAATGTATAAACAGTTCAGTATTGACAGATTCTCCACTGTTCCTTAATAAACATATATCACTATTACACCAAAATGGAAGTTTAATGTTAAAGAATCTCACTCACTCACAGAAAAATAATAAAAAAGTCCTTTAGGAAAAAAGAAGTTGAAATGTATCAACAAGTCAAAATTACGAGGAGGGATAGGGGGAGAGAGCTACGGTGAGCTGACTGTACAGTTGGAAAGACACATGTACATCTTCTGTCTTTTGTTGCCTTTGCTGCCTGTGTTTCATGTTTAAGGGTGAGGCAGCAGAAAGGAATTTCAGTGGTGAATTGAATCTAACCAAGAAAGTGGCTTGAAATCAAGCTTTGGGAAGAAGAGGGGAAAATGTGCTGCAGGCAGATGGGCAACAGAGGGAAGGCAGGAAATATCTGCAAACAAAAGTAATGAAGTTTGATGTGTTTCTATGGTAGAGAAATGTGTCTGGAGGTGAGTTTACGTAGAAGCTGCGTAAATTCTTGAAAACCAAGTCAAGTTTACATGTTTGATGCGTAGCTGCGTTGTATGAATTAGCTGGAAAATTTGTGTGCGTTAGCTCAAAGTTTAGCTGGAAGAGGGTGGCTGGAGTTGCATGTGGGAGGGAGAACTTTGGCAGTGGACTGTTGCAGGAGCTGGAGCATGCGTGGACAATTGAAGGTAGGGATCGAGGAGATGAGCGAGCAAGGGGTGGCTAAGCTGCCTGCACCTGGATTGGAAAGAGAGGTTGCCTCTACACCTAGTGCAGTTAGTATGGGCCCTTGCAACAAAACCGGAAAAAACCAAATGCCTCATGAAGTTGTATCCATTTAGAAACAGTTTTCTGAAGTGGTAAGATCAACCAAGTACCTACAGTAGCATTTCCAAATTACTGGAAATCTTGCTGGATTCACAATGAACATGTAAAAGGACTTACTATGAGTACACTCGCAGGATGTTTGTAATAATAGGAGGAGAAAATGAGTAATCTTCTGGAAAGCAGTTTAACATATATACTGAAGTGACTGGTATCTTTCATTACAAATACGTAGTTTCAGGGCGTAGTTTTGAGATAGTTTTAAGCTGATCTGTAGGCAGATTAAAAGGAGTGTTCCCACCTTTTCCCATGCCCTGACCTAATTGTTGTTGCTTCCTCCCTTGTTCCAGGACTGCCGCTTGTGCAGCTCTCTGGCTGTTTGGGTCAGGGAGCCACTGCCTGCCTTAAAAATCAGCTGGATCTGCAATCCTGCTGGCCACAAAGCACACAGGGCAGTGGGGAGGTTGGGCGTGGAGGGCTGCAACCTGTGTCCAGGGAAAACATGGGTTTAAACCAGGATAAACTGACTGTGAATCCTGATGCCTTGTACGTGTGAAAACACAGGGTAAATTGTGCAACTGTTGCGATCACCTAAAGCGACTGGCAGAATGTGTTTCTATTCTCAATATCCTATTTTGGGGTTTCTTCACCTGGTACATGGAGCTGTGCCTGGAATTTGTTTCCCCTGAGGTTACAGTTGACTTGTGTTTACCAAAAATAAAGTGGTAAAACTTGGAAACAAGCATTTTGTTCTGATTTGTTTACGGTTAATGCACTGGGACTTTGCTTCCCCTTGAAAGAAGTTACTGAAATTTAAAAATAAGTGGAGATAGCTTTTTTTAGGACCGCAGCTGCTTTTTGCTTTGTGTTGCATATAGCATATCTTTTTCTGAAAATATCCCAGAAAAAGCTGCTTCTCTGAGCTTCCGTATGTGGGTATGTATCCCTACCAAAATATACAAGTGAACAAAGCTAAGTGAGCATGGTTGGTCCCACCTGCTCTGCTCGCTGGTGCTCGGGCTGGTCTGCATGGTGGGCACTGAGAAAGTGAGGATGAGGATGGCTGCATTGTCTTCAAATACCTCTGCAGGAAAAGGGCTTGTTGGCTTTGTCTTTTTGAGGACGAGCTAAACAAATTTTGAGAATACATAAGAGGGCTACATACAGGAAGAAATGCTTTAAAAGGGGGGTTCTTAAATACCTCCTAGTTCAAAGAAAGGCTTGTGTGAAACGACTTTGAGAAGTAACCCTGACGTAAGTGGATGGATTAATGGCTCGGTGCATAGCGGGTACTTGGCGGTGCTCTGTTAGTCCGAGACGAGAGTTATAGTTTACTGTGGCATATGTAACCCTGCGGTTCGATCATCGCTGTGCAGCACGTAGAGCGGATCTCAAGTGCTATGTAGCACACTCCAGCTGCGGCATCTGCTTGAAAGCAATAGGGAGCTGCAGTGGTGCCTGATATCCAGTGGGTGCAATGTTAGGGTCCTCTCGCTTTTAAGAACGCCTAATCTGGCATTTAATTTACTAGCCTGCTTGAGGCCTGCTGCCAAGGCTCCAACTGTTGCATAATGTTACACAGGAGGAATCGCTGGCAGTTTTCAAGCTGGCTATCATTCCAGATCACTCCCACACAAAGGAAGTTGTAGCATATATGTAACTCTGAGGCTTTTTGTGCTGCTCTCAGCACAATCTAAAATTAAAAAAAAAAAAAACCTAGGAAAACTAGAAAGAGTTTGCCTGCTCAGGCTGTAGCCCCTCTGCTTGTGGCAGCCTCATCTGCAGATTCTTGATGTGGAAGAGAATCCAGACAGCGACAGGTAAGAACGAAAGCCTCGCAAAGAAGCAACACCTCAATCGTTTTTTAAAACTCTAAGCATTAAAATTGCAAGTATTTTATAAAAGATGAAAGAATCCTCTTTTGGCTCAAACTGTTCTTTCATGTTCTGTGAATTTCATGATTCCCAGAAAAAGGCAGACCCTTAATATTCAGACATCACAGGGCATCATAAGATTTCCCCCTCATTTCCATGCATGCCTGTTCCGTACCCGTTTTTCTGTCAGTCTGATTCGTGATGTTCAAAAACATTCACTGCATATTTCCTTCTTCCCCACAGCAACAGCCCGAGTCTGAGACTGTTCATCTGTTCATCCCAGCCTTGGCAGTTGGAGCTATTATTGGCAAGCAGGGACAGCACATCAAACAACTTTCTCGTTTTGCAGGCGCATCTATTAAGGTATTATTACACTGACTAACTTTCTATCTATTCTACATGACACTTTCAGCAAGTTTGCACAAGCCGTGTTTTCGTGAATGTCCTCCCCCACTCCGTGCTTAGAATGTGATGTGATAAATGGTACATTTGTTTATAAATCATCTTTTAATCTTCCTTGAGACAAGATAATTAGAAGCATGTTTTCAAACGTCTCCTGAGGTGTGAAATCTAAGCTGCAAAGAAAACTACTTTGGTGGTCTCAATTTCTTAGAAACAGGCTTAAGTCTTAATGATGCAGTGCTTAAAGGCTTTCTTCTTGCTTTTGGTGAAGTGAAAATTGGTGAGGTAAGTTCCCCTTCTAAAAACAGCAGCACAGGTGAAGTCTCCTACTGCTGTGGCCGCTCTTGCTCTGTTCCAGATGGATCGGTCTGGGCTGTCAAGCTCAGATGACTCCACACCGAAGCGTTTGTGTTTTAAAATCACCCGTGTACTCCAAGCCCCTGAGGTCGGTCAGTTCTTTTAACACCATGTTTACCTCGGCACCCAGCTGTTTGTGCGTTGACCGCCTCAGCGTAGCTAAGAACAAGATGGTGTGCAGAGGTTGGCCTAATGGAAGCTGAAGTTTGAATTTTAGTCAATTTGGTGAAATCCTGCTTGACTGTGTATAGGGGTTAGCACCAGTTGCAGTTGTAGGAAGGCCTTGGGTTTCTCCTACTAATGCCATTGTAACCACAAATATCTTCTCTAGGTGCTTGAGCTAAATAGCCAGTTCTGCTATTCTGTGGTGTAAAGATAATGATGTTTTGGCCTAAATTAAAAAAGAAAAGGTTAAAAAAAAAAATGTATCTATACAGTGTGTAGCTTTGTTACGTGCTGTTAGATTGACATTTTCCTGCACAGATGAAGCAAATGTTTTCTTCTCAGTTCCCTTTTTGCTCAGGAGATGTGGCCTGTTCAGTGAGTGCTATGGTAGGGATCTGCCAAAGGTCCGGGGCAGAGGGGCAGGAACCATCTATGCTGAGTTGAGCTTGGTGAAGCCATTGAGGCTGGGCTTGGCAGGTGTTCATCTAAGTGTGCAGAGCAAAATAATTGGGGAGCACTGATGAATGAGTCTCGTGTGTGGTTTGCCAAATGCCGATCCATTTACTGGCCAGTCAACCAACTGGCACGTTGCCCAATTCTGTCCTTTATTGAGCAGTACATTAAATAGTTGTTATACTACCCAGATGGTTTACATTAGTAGAGCACTAATAATCATATTTTTAAGGGAAAAATGGAATAGAAGAAAGTGAGAGGTGTTGATTTTTCCTTATCAAATTTGTCTTGCATGGAAGTGTGATATATCACATGTATTTCCTCTTTCTCTCTCCATTCCCATAGTTCATATCTAAAGATTAAGTGGTATATGGAGGGCACTTCTAGGTGGAGAGAGAAATGTGAAATAACCTGGACCTCCAAGAACCCGTCCAAACTAGTTCTTTAGTTGGTCCTTGGAAGACAGTTTAGTGGAAAGGGAGTTTCCCATGTTTCTCACGCATCTGGCTAACAGTGGCCTCAGGCTTCCTCTGCTGGCTGGCACCCCTCTACCCAATGCATTTAACATATCTGTATTAATTGAAATTCAGTTAAAAGTTTGCTAAAGCTCTGGTCTTTTGTTCCTTCAGTAGGAATAAAGTAAAGAAGATTTTTGTGGAAATAGGATTAAATCTTAACAGAACTGTACAGATACAGGGTATGCTTGCTAAATTGGGAAGTTGCATGTATGCTTATCAATTAAAATAAAAATGCAACTTCATCTGTAATCTGACAGAACAATATGGAGCAGCACACTTGCTTCTGCGAGAAAGTGTTAAATATGACAGTAGTAACTTATTCAAAACTTCTGAACTTCCCTCATGTTGACAACCTGCCCTGTATTGTAACTTTTGAGCAAAATAAAAAATTGTGAATCATCAAGGAATTTGTGCTTTTAGCTAAGAGTTGGAGGAAGTGCTGCCTGAGTAACTTTTAACTTGTCAAACTTTGTAATGGTACTTTGTGGAGGAAGTAAGTCTTTGTGCATGCCACTGAGCTTGTTTTGAGTTGTGCTGTAGATTGTTACAGATGAAAACGTTTTATATCCCCATGCGTCTTTGTGCTCGTGCTGAGATTTGTAGATCTGATGAAACTCGTTAGCCACAAAGTAAGACTAAATAAACTGCAGATGCACAGGGGTTCCGCATAAGGCTGCGGTGTCCAGTCACTTCCGAGGTGCACGTGGCTGTTGAGGAGCTCAGGTTGTGTCCCTGTGCTGGGGGTCATTGCTTGGTAACGGCTCGGTGTGGCGCTCCAGCAGACTGAATTATTCAGCAATGGAGCCAGGCAGATATTTCTGGGCTGTCTGCTGCCCACCCTGTACTACAGTGCTGGGACCTGTTGAGAACTGTGGCATCTCCTTGGTTATAAATTATTCCCAGAGTAGCCCTTCCTATCTCTGAAGGAGTTGGTATGAGCGCTATAGGTTTTGGGTGTATGAAGTTGTCAGCTTGTGACTTGGCATATGGAAGACTGGTTGTTTTCCGGTTAGGAATGTAAAACTATTTCTCTCAGAAGTTAAAAACTCACCACTTGGATACTATTTGTATGTATATAACTTCTCCTTCCAAGAGCAGACAGCCAAAATTAACACTGAGGTCTCTCAGGTTGCCCCTTCAGACATTGAAATGTTAGTCAGTGCAAGTTTCTTTCACAGCCCTCAGCCATGTTTTACTCCAGCTGCTGAGAACAGGACACTCTAAGATAAAAGCAAAGCAAGAAATGTCCCAGAACATTTAAACATGTGTAAAATGTAACGAAGACTAGATTTTTTTCTAAAATTTCAGTAAAGGCACTGGTGTTCACTAAGAAAACATGAGATGACTGAGAGGCAAACTACAATGTCCATTTTACATGAATGGCAATTACCAGGCTGAGCTCTGTTCAGTCAGCTGCCTCGAAATTTTGCCCCTCTAAAACACTTGTGTTCCAAGGAATGAATGGATTTAGTCTGGGCTTGCCCTTACCACAACGTCATGTCATATAAATGTACTGCTGTAAAATGAATGTGTATTTTTAGATATAGCCAATTGGAATGCAGAAATCATATGAAAAATAAATATGCAAACCAGATAACTAGTATGTAATGTCTTCTCCATCTTAGGGTACAATAAGAATAATTATATAAACTTTGGTTAGCAAAATTCTTTAGTGAAAATGATGCATGGTGACTGGTAATTTGTCTGAAATAAACTACAGCTGTTAAATATGAATAACATCCCTATGCCAACAGCTAAGATGAAATCCTGTAGTGTTTAATATATTGCCCATTCAACAGCGGCTATGTAATACTAGATGCAACAATGGAAATGTCAGTTGTGATAAACAAAAGATTCATCCAGAATGTCAGAGGCTAGTTTGAATTATTTAATGCCACTGGAGTCTGAGAACAACACCCACAGAAATCTTACTTTTGTGGTGACATGAACTGCTAAAGACCCTACAGGCGTCTCTGTCTCAGCTCTGGTGGAGCTTAATTTTTATTTGGGTCCCACAAATGTCTGTAGATATAAACCCCTTGGAAACTGCGAACTCATTGTCCAGCATAGAGGAATGTTTTGGATCTGATTAGTTACAATAGTAAAGTGGTCTTCTGTTCTCAGGGGGATGGACGCAAACTTTTGCTAATGAGCAAAACTTGTTAGAAAGACTATTTAAGTTAGYGGGTAGGGATGAGAATCTCGGTCTATTAACCATACTTGTCTTTTTGAAGGCTACATGTCTTACATCACTCATAGCCACATGAAAATGGCTTGTGGGATTTTGCCATATGTGGATGAGTAGCTATGCCTTTAATTTTTAGAAATAAATTTGCTTATGGTTTAGCCAATTTCTCCGTATTTCATTATAGCTAATTAATGCACTTTAAAGAGAACAAACCCGTCATGACTGAAGTGTAATGCTGCTGCTGTAAAGAATAATTTTTCACTCTTGAACAGAATGTGAGACTGAAATGGGGAGGAGGTGGCTTTAAACTATTCCTTCAAAAGACAGCTAGCAAAAGCTATGTTTATCCATTCCAGATTGCCCCTGCTGAAGGACCAGATGCCAAGCTGAGAATGGTTATCATCACTGGACCTCCAGAAGCTCAGTTCAAGGTACAACATATAAAAACTTGTCAGTCTGTAGTGGCCTTGGGATYGTAAGGGACAAAACTGAAAACAAAACACTTTTTCCAAGCACCGTTTTATTCAGAATTTTAGTAAACACTTAATTTTTGCTTTCCTCTTGCCGAAAAGTATCTCATATGAATATGAGTAATACAGTACTATCAGAGGCCACGTTCTGGTTGCCTGAAAACTGGTGGGAGTTTCCTGTAAGTTAGAATCAAGTCTAGCATGAAAATATGGCCATATTACATTCCTAACTTTCCCTTTTATCTATGAGCACAATAGTTCAGTCTTTCTAGCCTGTCTTAATCCATGCAACAGTTTAGTGTGTTTAATTGAAATAGCAAAACTGACAAGATGAGAGACTGAGTCTTCCCAGGTTACTGTTGCGTGCCAAATGGAAAATGCTTTTTGGGTAGCTCTACAGATAAATGCAAGATTTCTAATTGTATTTCCACTACAACTACAAGGAGATACTCAACCTGATTATCCCATTTGTGTTCAAATTGAGTTCTGGAGTGGTCTTCTGCCTTAAGTGCCAAGGGATAAATCTAGTTACCCCAAAAGGAGTTGACCATGTTAAGAGTGATGCAGACAGCTCAGTGCAGCAGCCTGGCCTCATCACAGATGAGGCCCAGAGCAGGTAGCAAGTCACTTGAGAGTTCATGTCCTGGCATCGTTCTCTTGCCTGTTCTCGTTTTTGTCTTTGTATTTTTGCTTCAGGGCATCTTGCAATAAGGAGGTGCACAAACTTCAGGCATATCTAGAATCAGTTTCATTAATGCCTCTAGGAGTTTTGGAGAAGTAACAGGGCAGGTATTTTGCAGTGGTAATAGCAAACTAGATGCATTTGGGATTATTGCTCAGTTACCATATACATTTGAGAAGCTATTGAAGGCAAAGCATAATTTAGAAGCTCTGCCTCCTCGAGGTTTTCTGTGTGCATGTGGGCTTGGCCACATGGCCTGTTCCACATATGGGGTGCTCTTGTGAGCTGGGATCAGCATAAGGTCAGATTCTGGCTACCTTTTCTTTCCATCAGATATCAGTGAACTTACCCACAAACAGTAGCAGGCCGAAGTAGATTTGGGCATCCCTTATCCTGACTTTTCATGTAGGCAAAGGCTTGTCCTCAGGCTTCCTCCCTAAGATAGACTTGAAGTCCCACAGTGTTCTTTTTCCAGCTCTTCTCCCCAACCTGGATCATGCAAGGAGGAAAGTCTCCCTTTTCTGCACCCCATATGTTGGTTAAAACCACATCAATCAGTCACTTCTCTACACTTGGGCTTCTGCTTGCAAAGAAGGATCAATGTACTAGCACAGCCGATGCTCCTGTGTATGCTGGTCTTGTGAAGAAGGGGGGTTATCCCTTGGGGCTTCCTTCAGCTCCAGTCCTCGTAGTCTTTTACTACTTTTTGAGCAATGCTCTCTTGACTGAGATGGGCAGAGGCAGAGTTCATTCTTTTCTTTTATCACCACTGTTAACCTGAAGCATGCCTTACAGTCAGGGCCAAGCATCATTAATGCCATCTTAAGCTCTGTTTAAGAAGGGTCTTCTCTGTCTTTGAGCATAGGCTATTCCTTGTTAGGCACCAAGAACGTAATCTGGGTGCACAACAACTTGAAGAGGGAATAGCTGCTGCTCAGATGAGTAACCAGCTCTTGGAGAGGCGGTGTCATCCCAGAGCCTGTGAGTTTGGCATCCTTTCCCTACTACATTGTGTTCTGCTGTCTGTGATTCATGTCCGTGGTAGCTGCAGTGGCTGCACCCCTTTCTTCCTCAGCTGCAGTAGCCTGAGGATGTTGTGGTATGCAGGGCTATTTATTAGCAAGGCAATGGGAAGAGAATATGCCACTGTTTACAGCCTCTGCTGCAGTGCTCCCTAGAGTTTAGGCATACCCGTGACACCAATATTCAGAGATTATCATGTTGCCTTGCATCTGGGACACGTGCAAGCGAAATGGAATCTAGTGTGGACAACATATTTCAGCCACTATTTTACTGTGAAGGAGCTGCAGCCCAGTTAGGTTGTTTCCTATCCTTAAAGACTTTTTCAACAGCTGAAAGATTTGGGATGTTGGAAACACATCTACTATCTTTTAAAAAGTCAACATCCCACCTTGCTTTATAATTCAGCAGTAATGCATGTTTTTTTCCTGTAGTACCTCTCCCACTGAGCCCTGCAGCCTGTGCAGGTTGTCAAGGTGTTATGCACATGAAAAGCATTGCTACTGAAATAAAAAGGGCTATGCTGGCTACTGTCTGTCTCTAATAAATTTGGAAATAGTTTCAAAATCTCCAGCTCAAGATGATGGCTGGAAAGTAGTATTTTGTCTGCTCTTGGCAAACCCTTTTGAAGTGTTTTCCTGGAGCAGGAATCTCTGATTCTGGGGCTGTTGATGGTGCCAGAATGTGGTAGTTGTACTGAGTTTTTGTATGGCTTTTTTGTGTAGTCTTTTGTCTCACTGGAAAGATGATAGCTTTTGTCCTCTGTGACAGGATCCCACAACCTGCAGTATCCCACCTAGGTCAAAGCCATGCGCTACAGATTTTTCCATGCACTTTAGGTGGAGTCTGACTTACCCAAAATACTGAGTACTTTCAGCTCCAAGGTCACAAAATGTCTTTCATCTTACCCCTTCTAGAGTAGCATGAACTTGAGTAGGCTTTTAGGACATGAGCTAGAAATAAGATAAAATAAGCTGCCACTATTTAAAATATTTATCACATCATGCAATCTTTTTGGACTTTTCATATTCCATTGCAGTGGTGGCCTGTAAGATGGTTGGATTTAGCATGTACGCAGTGACAGGGCTGGCGAGCATGATTTAAAGAAGTTGATAAAGAATCTGGACTGTAAAGGCTTTGTGGTCCTAGGTTTATGGTCTTTACAAAGCATCTCTCTTCAGTACCTCAATAGAAATGTTCTTTTGATGCCTCTAGGAGATGCAGAGTAGAAGATCTGGTTACCATTTCTCAAGGATTCACTGATGAACAGCAGGGAACAAGGAAATAAATGTGTTTAAAAATCAGCAAGATTCATGAGCTTAGTCTCAGTGGACATTCTTCTTGCTACCTGGCACTTGTATGTTCCCCACAAAAGGGAACTGTGGGTGGGTCAGAGTAATACTGTTCCCATGGTGCTATTTAGATCTAGGCAGTTTGATATTTCACTTTAGAATGAGCAAGCTGAGATTTATTTATTTTTAAACAATATGTTGTAATGGATTGTAAAAGGAAGCTGTTTGCTCTAATTGGAGGCTTTATCCCATGACTTGTTGGGGGGGCAGTTGTGGCTTTTTTTTTTTTTTTTTTTTGTTTAGCATCCTTAAAAGAATGGGTTTCTGAGCCAATTAATTGCATTCTGTGCTTCTGGGTATAATAAAAAATGCTTCAGCCAGACAGTTCTTCTCTCCACCACTCTATCTCTACAGTTAGAGATAGTTTCTTTTAAAAGCAGTATTTCTACTGAAAAGCAGAATAATAATGATCTCTGTTAAATTGCTCCGTGATTTCCTGGTTTGTCATGCAATCTTTAAAGTTGGACAGCGGTGCTTCCTGCTTTGGTACAAAGACTTCTTTTAGAAAAACAGTTATTGTATTTATTAGGGAAAACGCTTTGTCAGGGTTGTGTACTGAGAATTCTCCTTTCTGTGGAATTTCTTGAAGTTAACTAGATTTCAATAAGCACATTCTCTAACCGAAAGCATTTTTGCAGGCTCAAGGGAGAATCTATGGAAAACTTAAAGAAGAAAATTTCTTTGGACCTAAAGAAGAAGTGAAACTTGAGGCTCATATAAAAGTGCCATCCTATGCTGCTGGTAGAGTTATTGGTAAAGGAGGCAAAACAGTAAGTAGCTGAAATAAAACTTTTAGTGTTGTTCAGTTATGTTTCTTATTTCAATGTGTATGTATGTATAAGGCTTAAACATTTAGCTAACTAATAGCTAATCCTTTGAAGCTACATTAAAGCAGGTGCTATTTTCTTAGCTGTAGTTGTTAAGCTTTCCTTTTTTCTAGTGTGGAGTCAAGAGAAGCTGATCTCAAAAAATGATTTATTTAATCTAAAAAAAAAAAAAAAAAAAGAGTAGTCTAACAAAAACCGATAGTCCCAGTCAGATCTGCAGGGCTTTTATTAATAGAAATGTAGCTTTTCCATTTAGAATGAATATGTTCCCTCTCAAGACCTGCTTCTGTGAACCTTAGCTTATGCCAGATTTTGCAAAAAGATTTCACTAATCTCATTTAACTAAAATCAAATCCAGTGTGCCCAAAGGTGGCATTTCTGGCCAAAACTGATTGGAAAGCATAATTTCTAAGTAAGTGGTAGGAAATTAAGACATGTTCAGGCCTCAGTATAAAAAAAAACCAAAAAAACCACACACACACACCCCCACACAAAACCAACAACAACAAAAAAACCCACACAACCAACAACAACAACTTTTGCTTCAACTTAATTCATGGTGTTTCTTAGGCTCAGTTTGTTGCATAAAGTAACATCACTGAGATTTTTCAACCCTGAAAAGGTGCTGGTACTCTAGTATTTTCATATGGTTTTAAGTGAGGAGCTAGCTGATATTTGCAAAGAAATGGTTGTCTTGGGTCTCCATCTTTGAGTGCAATGGGGTCTTGAAGTTAAGTGTCAGGAGGCAACGTGGCCTCTTTCATTACTTGCAGTTGTAAGAGGTTTAAGGACAAACATCTCTGAAAAGTTGTTAATCTAAAACATTTTTGATTAAATAATGCTATGCATTTCTAAAATAAAATGAGTGTAAAAGGCACAAAGACTCTAACCGTACCTCTACTTAACACTCTGGAAGCTGATAGGCTACTGAAAATAATTTGGACACTTCTCATTGTTCTGTTTGGAGTTCTCCATCTTGTGGAGGTTTTTCAAGGAAAAATGTATAAATACTTTGACTTTTTTTTCTTCCCTACATTATACACTGCATTAATTTTCTGACCTTAAAACTTGTAAACTCAACTGTAAACATTGTGGCATCTATTGTGGCTTTTTTAAGTCATGTATTTAACACCTGTGTATTGTATTTAGTCCTTAAAACACTTCTACAAACCTAGAGAACTTTGTGCTAATTTATGTTAGAGACACAAGAGGCTAATCTTGCAAAGTGCACACTGCTGCACAAAGATGCTTTCTGTTAGTGGGTTTCTTTTTTTAAACATAACTTAGAGGATGATGTTTCTGTGGTCAGCAGTACCTTTGAGGCTTGGTGGTTGTGGCATATTTGTTTAAGATTTTCTGACTTATATTATCTATTTTGTAGGTAAATGAGCTTCAAAACTTGACAAGTGCAGAAGTTGTAGTCCCTCGTGACCAGACACCCGATGAAAATGATCAGGTGGTTGTGAAAATAACTGGTCATTTCTATGCATGCCAGGTAGGAAGACTGGAATGAATTTCTTTATTACCTTGATGTTTCCACGGTCTGTCTTTTATATCCAAATGCAGAGCCAAGGGATGGAAGACTTTTACTCAGGATACAGAAAGCACTGCTTGCCAGGCTTCTCTAATTGTCTTGCTGTGATAAACTTTCCTCATGCCTGTGAGAGAGATTTATAACCATATTGCACTTCTACGTATGTAAAACAATCTTCTTAAATTCTCCTACCAATATATGCAGGCTCTGGCACTGCTAAAACTTTCAAAGCAAAAGAAAACCCAAGTTGTGATAGGACTGAAATTCAGATGGAAGGGAGATAGAAGCCATCTTACAGTACCTGGCAAGAGCTGCACATATATATGCAATTTGTCCACATCGCCCRATCTGTTGATTTAATATCATAAAGAAAAGGATCACAAGGCTCCTTCCCTCACTTAACTCTTAGTTCAGACCAATTCCTTTTGATACTTTGCTACAGGTGACTTGTAATTCAGAAAGGAGATGGGAGGGCTGGTAAGTCCTGTAAGTCTGACCTTCTGGATTCCCTGATGTATAAAAAAGATTGTCCACTCTCTATGAAAACAGTTGTTTTTATAAAACTTTAGTATCTCTAGAGGAGTAAAACAAAAGTAGCCTGTAGCTTCAATAATCTTAATGCTGGTAGTCATTCCTATGCTCACGCTTTCTATATTACAGATGTGAAAACTGACCATAGAGGTAGTTGTGGTAGGTGGAAAAAGAAGAAAAATTAAAAATTAAGTTGTACATTATGACTAACCCAAGCATATTTAACTAATGAGTAATCTTGTCAGTGCTAGGAATTTAGTTATTCCAGATTTTCTTAATCCCCGTAGCATCTATAGTCAGTTGCAAACACCAGTCACTGCGGCATGGCATCATGATGGTTTGTTTCTTTTTTTATGTCCTTCAGCTTGCTCAGAGAAAAATTCAGGAAATACTGGCTCAGGTAAGAAGGCAGCAGCAACAGCAAAAAACATTGCAAAGCGGACAGCCTCAGCCAAGACGAAAATAAAGGTTTAGGAAATGGCCCATCAGAGACAGATGCCAGACCAAAGACAGACTGTGCGACAGAGAGACGGGTGGTGAGCACCTGTTGAAGTTATATGCAGAAGATCCACCAAGCCAATCACCTGTTCGAGGACCAGGCAACCGTTGAACGCTGTCTCTGAGAATGTATTCTTTAGGCTCTCTCAAACTTTTGAAACCCAGCTTTAAAATAAGGACCCCTTCACTTCCCTTTTGTTCTATTCTCACAATTTAACATAAACTCGTTAGTCTTTTTTATTGTTCTTATTATTCCCCAACAATTTTAGAACTTGGTTTAATGAAGCTTTCTCTTCTGAGTTCACTGGTTTAAAAAAAAAAAAAGAAAAGAAAAAAGAAAAAAAAAACACAACAACAAAAAAGAAAAGGCATTGCTCTTATAGGTCCAGTTGTAAAAGAAACACATTTGGAGGGTGGGATTGTGGGCGGGCTAGGGTCAGAGCAAGGGTATTGACAAGAGTTTAAGTGTTAGTCCCAATGTTGAAACAAGTGGCATTTTTTAAAAAGAATTTGGTTGCATTTTTACATAACACTGCCATGAATAACCTAAGGGAAGTGTTGAATGGTGTTGGCCAGGGCATAAAAAGATAAATATGCATTTTACTAAACTACCTCAGGCATTTAGTACCTCAATGAGAAATTGTTCCTTTTTTGCTTTTTTTTTTTTGGTATTTTGTATACTTTATAAAGCTAATAGTTCTTGAGCATTTTATTTTTTTAAAAAAAATTAAAATTTGATCAGCCACCAGCCAGGAGTACTACAGACTTATCGGGGAAAAAATATAGTAGAGCACTTCTAGCTGCTGGCTGATGGGAGTAAGGTGGGTAAAAAAAACACAGCCTCAGATTTTCTGAGGGCTTCAACACCATCATTTGTTTAAAAAAAAAAAAAATTCAGTGAATGTTCAAAAGATAGTGAATGATGCCAACATTCTGATAGCAGCAATGCCGTTTAGTTTTCTTTTAAGATGGGATGAAAAAGTTTGTGACGGTACTTTTTTGGGAACAGGACAAGGAAGTGATGGCAAGAGGCTGGGGTTGGGGGAAAAATTTAGAAGGCTGCAAGAGGCTGAATTTTTTTTGTGCTACTTGATTGAATGCATGAACCCTTTGTGCCTTTGACCATCACTACCTAATAATGCTACATTTAACCATTTGCAGCCCATTTGGACTTTGCCATTTTGTTCAAAGAGCAAGCTTCATCTTCAGTTTGATAGAACACTTGATCTGCTAGAGCGTATTTGAGGCCACGAGGGTCTCTGCTGTCTGCAGATCACATCATACTGCTTTCAGTTACCACGATGGGGGAAGGTCAAACAGTGTTTGATCACATTGAAAGATAATGAAAGGCTAAGTTTACATATCCAGCCGCTGTTATGGGCCACACTAAGCCACTTTGAAGGTTTTAAAAACTATTACAAGAAAAAAACAAACAAAACAACAACCTCTCTAGCCTGGCTTATAATAGATGCAGCAGGATTTATGCACGTTCTGCAACCAACCATTAGAGAAGAAAAAAAAWGTCAAAAGGCAGGGATAACAGGAAAGTTACCAAATTTTTTAATTTCCGAATGTAATTTGAATGATGATTGTGGTAATAGTGACACATTCAAGTTTCTACAATAAACTTCAGTCTACCTCAGTTTAAGAAAAAAAAAATATGTGGCAACACATGGTGCATAAAGACTGCTGTGTGTGTGTGTGTGCGCGTGCGCGCCTGTATGTGTGTGGTCGACAGAGCCATGCTATTACCTCTGAACCTTTTTTTGTGATGTTTTTTGTGCATGAGATGATCAGAATCACCATGCTGCACTGATTTGAGGGGCACAACGAGCAAAAACATTTGTTTCATCATTTTGTTATCTACCTCTTAGGTTCATGTTGAAATAGAGGCATTACTACATAGACTAGATAATTTTCCCAAAGATCATTGTTGTACAGATTAGATAATTTTGAAAATGGTCTGAAGTGTTTTTCCTGCATCTCTTCTTTACTAATTGGTTTAAAAACCACAAACTTATGTTGTAGTTTTAGCAAAGAAGAATGAGTTTCTTTTCCTTTTTTGACAGTGACCTTCATCTAGCCTTTAGGATAACTTTTTTCCTTACGATGAATTTAAAATTACTGAAGTATGAAAAGTCATAGCATTTTAATTTTTGTTGAGGCTTAAGTCAGTCTGACGTTCCTTTCTTAACATTTGAGAAGGATTTGACTTCATTATTTTCCATAAAAATTACTTTACAAATAGGCGCTGCATTTCCATCTGCTGATTTAAATACTGTCATCTCTTAAATTTCTAGACTTAGTATGGTAAATCATGTTTTTCTTTTCAATTGAGACTTGGTAATTTGGAGTATTTGGGAATAGCTAGAAAGTAAATACTGTAAATGATTTCAATATCCACAAAGTATGGATCATTTTTCATCTGTAATGTGCCCCCCAATGCAGCTCCACTTGCCAGATGCCTCTGAATGGAATAAAGAGTTTAACTCCTATCATCAGATAAAATTGTGTGGTGTTTTTTTAAACTAATGAGGCATAGAGACAGACTGTTCTAAGTATTTGTGATGCTTTGATCAAGTTGGTTTTCTGTCCATAATAGTAACTGGATAAGGATGAACAGCCCCCCACAGGTATTGCTAGGCCATCCAGCAGCCAGGTTATGATGTTTGCACTACAAGCAGTGATTTCTGCGGCTTATAATTAATCTCCCTCTCATATAACTATGCTATACAGTCTGTAGTGCAACCTATAGTTCATGGTTTTGGTCTTACGCAGACCATTTAGGCCGGTTTGCTGCGGAAGGGATGTGTATTCAACAGTCCTGACCTAGGGCAAACATGAAGGAATCTTTAACAGGTTTGAAGCAAGATCTGAATTGTAGTTAAACTTTTTGGGGGGGCTGCTTTTTAGCTAGTCTTTACTTTGGCGCTGTCAGTGTGATGAAGCTGTGTAATGAACGTGGCCCTAGAAGCTTGCGTAGGCAGAACCAGCCACCCTAGCAAGCAAATGTGACGGCAACCTGTATCTCGCTCCTACCACCACCACCCAAACACACACCAACTGCCAGTGAGGTGATAGTGCCTCTCCATTTAGATCCTTGCTAACATTATTTGGAATAGAAATGAGAGTAGATGTTTAACTGAATGCTTTAGAGTGAGAGGGAGGGGTTAGGGAATGAAGGAGCATCATGAATAATRTAATTCTTTATCTTTTGAAGAGGAGTGGAAAACCAAACTTGTTTTCCACACTCTTGCACCCTCCCACTTGTCTTCACAGCTCATTTACYGGGACCAACCAGCAGAAAAAGAAGAAATTATGTCTGTAGAAGACACTGCGTAGGGTATTGCATTTCACAGGCAACTCTAAGCTCGTTTTTCATGCCAATATTGAGCTATCTTCTCAGAACTGGCATCCCTGCCATTTGAGCAACATAAGAAGTTAAGCCTTCCTCTGTATCGCTGGTGCATTTGTGACAGCTAAACCTCTGACTGTTTTAAGCATTTGCTTAATCATGATGCTTTTATTTGCTTCTAACCTTCCAAAGCTTTTATTCCTAAGCTGCAATCTCAAAGGCATGCGCTTTGTATTAGTTTCTGTTAAGTGAAGCATGTATGCTGTGCAGGACAGCATGGTCTCGACAGGGTACCAGGGCATAGGATTTTTAAACGAACATGAAAAATTGTGGAGTAAGCACTCAAGCTGGGCTGTAAGAGAGATGTTAGCTCAACTGATGAACGCAAACACTGCTTGATAACGAAGTTACTCAAATGCAGTGCAGGAAATTGGTGAAATGATGACAAAAGTTTCACCTCGATAATTGTTTCTCCTGTTCATCCCATCATCAACAGATCCTGCACAGAGCCAAACCTACACATACCTCTGTACAGGATGAATCTATAGACTCTTCACACAAGCTGCTCAGTATTTGTATTTTACACAGAAATCACCCAGTTGGTAGAACTGAAACATTTCCAAGTGTTTTCCTTCCAAAAGGGGTTTAATGTTGCACTGTACTGATCATTCAGACTGTCTTTGTCAATTCCTAGGTCCCAGCTTTTAAGAGGGACAGGCCAAAGGCTCACCAAGTCAGGCAGGTAACCTGGCGAGGGCATCGCAGGAGCTCAGCACAGACTATGACTGCTTCTGTTAAATGGGGGATGAGGAAGTTCTTTTCCTGAGCTGGCAGTTCTGATTATTTAATAGCAACTGGTGGATGTTCCATATAACTCTTTTTYACAATGTGCTTTCGTAGTAAATTCAGTTATACTTTTTTGTTTATTATACTGGGTTTTGTCTCCTCAGTTCATTTGTGTGGTGTGGTTTTTTTTTTGGTTTTTTTTTTTTTTTGGGTCTTGTCTTAGTCTTACCCCTTTCCAGCTGTAAGATTCCTAGTCTGTTCACACAGAAGCTGTACTCTTACCTCCTACTGTTCTTTTCTGGGTGCTCCTTTTGTTACTGTGCTCTTTGAGGCAGGATGCTGTATGCAGTTCTTGTTACTAAATGTGGGTTCATATAATGGTGTAATGTTTGCTGAACCTGCCTCTATTCATCTAGTCTTACTTACCTTCAGCAGCAGCAGTAAAAGGCAAACGGTTTCAGGGAACGATCCAAAGTTACTCCTACGTATCCCTCCTAGGAGGAAATGTCTGATTTAGAACCCATTGCTCTGTAAAACAGTCAAGGTTATCTTTCCCCTGTGTGGATTACTTATTGCCAAGTATCATGAAGCATTTTGAAAATCTTTCTTTGCAGTCAGATTTACCACCAATACCTTTATTTTGTGGGCAAAGATGTTTTATCTGCATAGTTTAACTACATTTAATAAATGCTCCTTGCTTAATTTGCAGAACTATCTGCTGCCTTGTATCAAAGAGCAGGTGAACTCAGGGGCAGTTATTCCTGAAAGAACAGAGGCTAGACACAGCAAGAAAACATGACCAGTCTGAAATGAGGGAGGTTTTTTGTTTTTAAAAACAAAACACACACTCTCTTCCCCCTAAGCAACACCACCACGTGAACAAAAACCAAGGTCATGTTCTTTAAGCATTACAAACAGCAGCTGCTGTGCAGGGAAGAGATGCAGAGAAAGCTTCAAGTAGTTTGTGGGGCTATGGGAGAAAAAGGTCATTGCCCTCAGGGTTCCTGCTTCCTGATGCACGGCAGAGCAAGCTTCTCCAGGAGGAAGAGATCCTAATCTAATGATGAAAGCCCTGTCCTGTAGTGGAGAAAAGCATCTTGTTTCACATAGACAAGTTTTGTTACGATCCTGAAGCTCTTCTAACTGGTTATTAGACCATGTAGCAGTCAGACTAAGAACACTCGCAATGACTTCTGGAAGTGCTCAACAGTCCATTAGCAGCAAGTAATGCTCGGTGACTAAGGGCTTCCTTTAGAACTACTTTCACCCACTTCAAAGGAGCTGAAGGTTTACACTGCCACAGCAGGTTGCCTCAGTGTCCTTTTCCAGAAACTAGGTGAGGGACAACTAGGAGAGGGGCCAACTGCACATTTAGCATGAGCTGAATGTTTTAACATGAAGACAAGGAATTGAAGCTCTTCAGGTTTTCTTTTTTATTAAAAACAGATGATTGGCCTTGGCTGAAAAAGTGACTTACTGTTCTGTTAACTGAAGACACATTTATTTGTCACTGCTGCTCTTGGCTTTTATGTGCTCAGTAACACCAGTCTTTTTTCTCCTTCAATTCAGAGCATGACTTGCTTCATCGTGACCAGTAATACAAGAATCCGCATCTAAACTGTACTATTTCACATAGTTTTTCCTTGGAGCACTCAAGTCTTTTTTGCACTGCCGCTACAGGCAGGACTTTCAAAGATACAGAAAAACAATTACTGTAGAGGCTGAGCATGAGTCTTAGGGTAAGTAGCTTAAGCAGCTGTCTTTGCCCTGCTCTTCTCACTGCAAACTCCATTGAGACAGTGACTCCCCCCGGAAGCTCCCTTATGAGAGGATTCCTTCTTTGACATTTTATGTTTGGACTCAAGGGTCTTTTCCAACCTAAATGATTCTGAACATTTTTGTAGCTTGTTCAGAACTTTACCTATGCACATCCAATAAATATACTGTTTTGTACTGATCAACTGTAGTGACTGTTAAGTCAGTAATCAAGACTGTATGTATGTCTCAGATCCCTGAAGGCACACTCATTTCTCTTTCCACTCAGCAGCTGCATTAAGCTCTTGTCTCAAGATGATCACTGCTGTTAGGAGTCAGTCCAAATATAAAGTCTTCTGGCAGTGACTGTGGAGTCATCTGTGCTAACTGATCATCGTAGGAACCGAGAGTCCATAGCTTCTCCAATTCATAAGCCTCTCGTGTCTCTGGCAGCATGAAATGGATCACTATGCTACCTGCACAGAAGAGAAATTCACAATAAATTAACGTGAACTGTAAAGCGCTACTACGCTTCCAGCTGCACAAAGAGTTCAAGTCTTCCACCCCCATTCTGGCTAGATGTAACAGGTCGGCTGATGGAGGTCTCTTCTTAAGTTGCTGATTCCAGTTCTTGAACAGAGTTAGGAATCGGTCCTTCAAAAGACTCCAAGACTACAGCCAGGAGAATGAGAGGGACAATACTCTCGTTTAAATTAAAACACTATCATAAGATTCCAGACCAAAGAACTTACGACTTCCAGGGGACAGAAGGAAGTAAACTGAAAGAAATTTTACTTGAAAGAGACCCCTCCCTAAGGCTACAGATGGACTTTCAGCTTTCCTATATTACCAACAACATTCAGCTACAGCCAAGTAATTCTCCTTAGGTGTGTTGCTCACACTTCTCGGGTGGTTTTTATAATGAAACAGGTCCAAACTTTGATGTAAAAAGGTTTTTCTTACAGGTTTTCATTAATTCTGTGCAAACAATAGTAGAGAACGCTAATTCCAGTGTACTTCTAATGCACTTTTTTTCTAGTTATGCCCTTAAATTTCAATCGATTTTCGGTTATAACTATCTATCAAAATCACTGACAGTAAAGTAACCAAGGCTTAACCTCACTGGCTGCAGTGCTCCTCACTTACTCATGCTCTCTTTTAAGCCAAAACACAAAGTTCGAGGGTGAGATTCTAGAACTAGCAGTGAAGGAGAAATGCTTTCTGAATACAAAGTCTTTTACGTTTGTGTAGAGAGTTTCACACTTGTATAATAAAGAATTAAACTCAGTTTCCTAGGACTGAGGTTTTACCCCGTCTCATGGTATGATCTGGACAGTGGAAAAGTCTGTTCAAAGGTTCACTACTAGCACAGCATACAAAGAACCCCAACTCCCCTAGACAGGGATTATAAAAAAAAACTGAGAACATTGACTGAAGTAGGTTTTCTCTTTCCACTACTGTTACCTTTAATTTATTAAGATCTGTTTTAGCCACTGAAGAGTAGCTACTGCTTTCTTCTCAGTGCCAATGATCTTTAGTGAAAATTTATCTCACTGAGTTCAAGCAACAACAACTCAATTCCAAAACAGCAGAGTATTGTGAACTCTCCACAGCAACCAGGGTTCATGGTGAGATGCTTCCTTCAACAAAGAGCTCATGCAGAACTTCGTATTTGTCAGATTCACAAATATTTACCAAAATCAATGCACAGCCAGTCATCAGTCTCTTTCCCTTCAATCTGAGTATGAGGATCACTTTCTTCTTTGTGATGCTTGTACTGAGAGAGAAGCAATGGCAGGAAATGAAATACTTTTCATTTATTTAAAAGCACTCAAACCTAACAGATAAGCTGGACTTTGCTGAGTTGTCTAGAATTGTTTTAAATCTGAAATATCTTAGATTACTCAATGTTGGTTCTGGGGTCTGCACAAAAAAGAATAACATACACTTCCAGCCGTGGAACATAAGTACAGATTTCTCAATGGGATTTAGTATCAAATCTGGAATTCTAATGCTTAGAATTCCCATACAGTTATCCATTAATTTTATAGGTGTCCATTTTTTATCAAGATGAATATTCAATACAATTGCTTAGCATTAGTCTTTCAGTTCTAGGTTCCCTGTAACTGCCATTACCACCAAGTTTTATTTCCTTTCAGATACCTTTCATTGTTGTTTTACATTGGCTAGTTAAGGATGCAGAAATGGAGATGCCAATTGTGAGCACGCTCTCAACACTCATTGCAAGATGGGGGGGAAACATGACCTGCACACAGGTTTCCAAGCTACGAAGCACTGTGAGAGAGGGGAGAGGGTAGCTCAAAGCTGGACTGCAAAAGCTCAGCTAGGGCAAGGTAGTTGGCTCCCTATGTAACATGGTAGCTTTCGTAGATGCCAGCTTGAGAGGCCCAGTTCTCCCCACCTGATACACAAGGCACCTAAGCACCCACCAGAGCTGAAGAAATTTGACAACTAGAGGCTTAAGTACTGTCTCTTTCAGATCTGGCCACAACCTACTTGTTTCTTTACAAAAAGCATCAATAGAAAAAAAAATGGAAGTCAGCTGTATCTTCACAGAGCTCCTTTATTCAAATTTCTACCTTATTTCTAGTTGAAGCAGCCAATCAAAAAAATATGGAAACTTTTTTCAATCTGAAATTAAAAAAAAAAGACAAAACAAACAACATTTATTTCAGCACAAGGCCACAAGGAAACAGTGAAACTGCATGGCTCTAACAGTCGTTTCTGCCATGAAAGACAAGATACAAAATAAGAGGTTGTAACAGTATGGCTGGCTAGCAAATGAGTCCTACTTCACTGGGAAAGCAATTATCACAAAGTGCARCTGTTCCTGGTTGTTCCCACACAATGCTAGCTGCCAGACAATGGCCCCAGTTTGCAAATGAGAATGGAGAACTTTCAAAATGTAATTCAGAACTAGTTCTACCTTCCTTTCTTTAAGATAGCTTGTGAGATTTCCTCAAAAGCAGGTAATTGTCAAAGACTGTCAGTCTGCTTAAAATACTAAAGAGCCCTGCATGCGCTGCCATCAGCTATGTAACAGAGGTCAGAAAGGCTGATCTCCAATACATGTTTCTTTCAGCCTTCTCTTTAAAGGCTGTGTAATACTGAACAGATTACAGTAAAGCCAAGTGTTAGTTTCTTCCTCTAACATGAAACCAGACGGGAAGGGGTAAGCAGTAGCTGAGATTGCCATTTACAACTACTGGAAGAAAAGCAGGAAGACCTCATGCTACACATGAGCACCTCTGCATTTCAGTATAAGTAAATCATGCATTACCATAACGTTTTAGATACGGTAATGGAAAGCTAGCCAGCTGCCTAGCAGCACTCCCGAGCACCTGCTCTGCTTTACATCTTCAGCTTAAGCTTCAGCTTACTTTTTGCTTAGAAAACTTTCAATGGCAGGTAAGCTCAGCCACTCCTGAGTACTTGGTCAGGCTTCCCGGTTTCTCAGGGTGCCCAGGAGGACGCCACGTCTCCCCAGAGGCTCTGCCCTTGCAAAAGAGCTGTTCTTACAGCCACCAGAGGGAGCAGCCAGTTGTAGCACAGGCATGTTTTTGCAGGGTGGGTGGTATTCACTGATCTCTCCTGGCCTGGGGGAGACGGAGAGCTGTTGATTTAAGACCAGCAAGTTATGCAAGTAATAGAGTACATATTAAGCACTTAAATTTAGTATATTCAAATCACACTAATACAATTTCTAGCTTGAGGCAAAATTTTAGTTTGCAAAGATGCATCAGTTTCTGCAGAGAACACAAGGAACTCTCCTCATCTGCTCGGAAAGGCACTGAAAAGCAGTTACCATCTCCCTCTCTCTCCTTCTCCCCTCCGTTAAGTCTCACAGCTGAAACTAATGGGACTGGAAGGAAGAAAGTAAAACCAAGAGCCAAAGGAAAAAGGGGGTCAGGAAGGGAAAGAAAGTGCATGAAGAGGTAAGCTACAGGTTAAGAGTACACTGTGCTTTGTAACAGTCAGCTGGCTCTTTTCTGGCCATGAAGTTTCTCCCTCCCCGAGTCTGGTCCTTATTCCTAAGCTCTACCTGTATTTTTATTCTGACTTCTATTTTTGTACTGAAAAGCTCACACTCTGCCAAAGCCAAACAGTGCAAGATTCCTCTGCAAGGATGGCTGCTGCTGCTTCTCCTTTCCTCCTGTACGTGCACAGTTTGCTTTAGTAAGCCCATGAGGGGATCCTGTGCCTCATAACATCCTGTCTTTTTTCCAGCCTTATGATACACCTGAGAACCTGGAAATGTTAGGGATTAGTTTGTGAACAGTCAGATTAAGCTATTTTGAATGAGTGGGAATAGCTATGAAGCTTGCTGGACGGAAGACAAAAGTGGACACAGATAGTCATCACCATTTCACATCACTCTTGTTCTAGCCACAAAACTGTGCTAATGTTTCTGTTTTAAATACAGAGAGGTCTGTTTTTAAAATGTATTCTCTACGTTTCGAGTAGCACCGCTAAAGGAAAAAAGTACAGCTAGTTGCTAGATGTATTTAGGACTAAATGACATAAGGCTAATTAGTTTCATCTTGCCTGGTACACCCCTATACGTGCAATCCTGGGGAAATTCCTTTCACAACATAAAACCACTCCCCAAAACCCAGAGAGTGCAGCAGGAACTGTCTTACCATTTTCAGCATGTAATGTGCCATCGCATGGAGATGTCGTGTTGAAGATCCGCTCACAATTATAAAATAATTACAGTATTTTATTTCTGGAGATAGCTGGATGACACAGATGTCTTTAGCATTTTCTTGCCTCAGCAGAGCTACAACAAAGTCAATGTTGAACTTTGGAAGAACAGTATCTGGAACAGACAGAAAAAACAATACAGTAGCAATTTATCTTTTTAATTGCAAAAATCAACCACTTAAGACAACATAAAATGGCAATGAACTGAATTATAGCTTAAGCTAGCCACTCACTATGGAGTTTGGTTTGATACTGACAATGCAACATGAACTGCAGATTTTTAAAAATAATTTTTAAAACCATCAAAGTTGAGAACTAAGCACTCTTCTGGTAAATAACACTATCACTAGATATAGCAGTTAGGAAACATCAAAGTTTCTTTCAGATAACTTATTTCTTCTTGTCATACTCAAGAGTCAATGGTATCACCAGATATTTGTCAATTATGATGAATGAAAGCTAAGTGCTTCAACAAAGATTATTTAAACAGACAAAATTAAAAATATTTCAGAACAATGCTTTCCGACAGGCCTGTGCTAATACATGGTGATGAAATTACTCCAAAATCTTAAGTAGATGAAATCAATATATTGAAAATGGAGCTGATGTGATGGCAGTGTGAAGGTACTTTTTATCTTCACACTGAATAAAGCCACTTCTTTTTCTTTTTCCCTAGTCTGTTCTGCCACAGAGGATAATGATATTGTAGACAAAGCTTTAGTCCTTCAACAGTTTAAGCAAGCCAGCTTAGAAACTAGTGAATTAGTGCAACTACCTTTTGTTCACACCATGAAATCAGTTTATTTCTCATTTGCCCTAATTAGGTGGATGCAACTTGTGTGCATACTTAAGGCATAATTTGAATCTGTCAGCAATGCATGCTTGCCACTATAAAATRAATGTTAGTGCAGACTGAGCATCAGCACAAAGCCAAGCTTTATATTTACCAATATAAAGAAAAAGCCAAACAAAAGAACAATAGCTACACATACTTATATGCATGAATGAGGCTATGAAATTGGATCAGATCTCTGTAAATGAAAGCCTTTGAGCTTAGGGACTCATGCACTCTTTCAACTTTTGCTGTGGTCACACATGCAGAAAATTAGCAATGGCCACAGCTCCTCCACACGCAGCAGTTACAAAAGTTAAATATTTGCCTGGTAGCCACATGTGAAGTCTCTAGTGCCTACTTAGACAACGAATGGTCTAAACAACCCCTGGCACACTCCGCCACACTGAACGTCATGGTCAGATCTAGGCTAGAGAAGATTTGCAGAACAGCTACAACAACAAACCAGCTCTGTGCACACAATGCTTGTACCCGTAACCAGCCATCGTGCTACTAAAACTGTTATCTATACAGGGAAATTTATTTCCAAGTCTATATCAGAGAAACACACCTCCAACTCAGCACCACTATTCTCACAAAAGTTCATGTATGTATCTACACACAGGCTCACTCTGCTAGCCACTGACTCCTCACTTTACAGCAGGACTTTAGAGGCGATGATGGTTCAGCACAAACACCATGATCCCGAGGCCTGCGGTCTCAGCCGAAGTAAGGGCGATTCCATCCCACTAGGCACCCCCAGGATGCTCCCGCAGCTGCAGAATGAGATCCCACGCGTCCGAAGCGGTTACTTTCTTCCCGAGGCGTTACATTTCGCTTACGGCACCAATTCTGAGAGCTGGAGAGCGCAGGGCAGAGCCGAAGGCCTTCGGGTCAGCGGCCTCCTTGACGTGCTGCCTCACAACCACGCTTGGGCCTGCCAGGCCTGCGTCTTACCTCACACAGAGGCTGCGATGCCGTTATTAGCCAGCGTTCCGCGCCCGCGGAGTTACCAACTCTGAGGGCGCCTGAGCAGTGCCTTACTAGCAGGGCAGGGCCCGCTCGATACACATGCTCCCTCACCGGCTGTGAGGCCGCGGGCCTGYGGGAGCCCTCTGACAACACCTCCAGGACGACTAAGCTCAACAGTCATGAGAGAACCAGACCGAAGCACCAAGCGGGAAGTCAAAAGGACCACGACCGGTGTCGCGCACCGAGAGGACCCGCCGGTTTACCCCGGTAGCTCGGCCCTCCCGGCTAGGCCGCCCTCCGCTGGGCCCTACCTGCCGACTGGCGCTGCTCCGCCACCGCCCCCAGCGCCCCGGCTCCGCCGCCTCCCGCGCCCCGCGCCGCCGCGCAGCCCCCACGGGGAGCGCCGGCCACCCGAGGGGGCGGCTCCGGCCGCAGGGCGCCCCCCGCCGCGGCGGAGATAGGCCGCAGCAGCCGGCGCCCCGCCGACACCGCCCGCCA
This sequence comes from Oceanodroma leucorhoa, assembly GCA_030449065.1. Lineage (NCBI taxonomy): Eukaryota > Metazoa > Chordata > Aves > Procellariiformes > Oceanodroma > Oceanodroma leucorhoa. Next base: position 3,806,147 of record JASVER010000033.1, on the reverse strand, counting down.
CATGCCCGCCGCCGCGCACCGCCACCGCGGCCCGCCCCTCGCGCCGGCTGCCGCCCAGCGATTGGCCAGCGACGGAGACGTCCCTCTCACCCCACTGGCGCATCCTGCCGTCGGTCGGGCAGCGCCGTTGGGCGCGCGCGCAGTGGCTGTCTCGAGGCGGCGGCCGCTGCCGGCTGTCGCCGCGCCTCCGCCGCCGGCGGGGCCCTGGGTGTGCCGCGCCCTGGGGACCCTCACGGGGAGCGGCCGCTTTCTGAGGAGCGGCTCCTCTGCGAGCAGCCGCCGCTGGGGCCGTCGTGTTCCGTCCCCGCACGGCCCAGCCCCGGGGCGCCCCCGCTCCCCTTCAGAGTGCCGGTGTGGGAGTTCGGGGGTGTAGATAGGAGCGTCGGGCGGGCAGTGGCTCGGCCTCCCCTTCCCCGGGGTGCGCTCCTCGTTTGTGTTTCCTGGGGGGTGTCTGAGGAACGAGGTGGTGAAAGGGGAGGGATCGGGGGGAAGGGACGGGACTGGGACACCGGTGGCCGGCGCTCCGCTGTGAGGGTTTGTTGGGAAGCCCGAAAGGAGCAGACACAAAACGTGGGCACTGCCGTATAAACCCTGATTACGCATCCCAGTTCAAGCCTTGTGCCCCCTTTTAAAGGCTATGGTTTTGTTTAAAAAGCTGCAGCTGGTTTGAAACTAATACATATTTCTTGGGTAAGTGTATTTTACGTTTGTGTAATTCCCACATAGAGTTAACGGGTGCAGGGTAGTAGTCTTGCTATGTTTGTTTTGCTATGGGGAATGTTAAGGCTTAAAAAGCTACGACCTAAGCAAGTTCAAGCATTTGTATTTACTGTGGGTGAAACATGTTTCCTTCCACCCCCTTCCCCTGGAGATGTTGGCATTTACACTGACAGTAAAATAAAAGAATTACTGTTCTGGCTGTTTTCCCCTCCCTCACTGAGTATGATGGTAAAACAATGGTATTAAGACTTAAAAGGCATAATTGTGTGAATTATAAAGACCCGTAGTGATAAAAGCTTTAAAGGAAATCTGACTATGCTGTACAATGCTGGAGGTGGTCAGTTATACTAATGGGCCACAGTGTCTGGATGTCTCTTGCAAAGTTTAGTTTGATTCCTTTACAATTCCTTCAGGGGCTGGTGTTTTTTAGCCTTAGTTTCAGCTTAGAAATACTTTTGGTAAAAAAAAGATGTACATCTGATGAGTGTCTTAATTGTGTGGTATAAGAAGTGTTCAGGAAGAAAAGGGGGGAGGAACAAAACAAGTGGTTTGAAATAATACTTCATTTTTTTAGTCATTTTTAACAAACTTGTTAACCAACTAATGTTTCCATTTCTCTCGATGACATATTTGAAAAGATGTTGTTTCTAAAGATGAGATACATTTATGTTTGATGTCATTCTTTGATGTTATTTCTCCAAAGGGGATGCCTGAAACCTGTYTTGTAACATTTGCTGACATTCACAGATCTGTTGTTTGTCAGCTGTTCTTGCCTTTGAAGGATATGGACTTCGTTTGTATCCTGATCTGTTCTGAAATTGGGTTCCTCAGCTGTCATCTGGTTGTTAAGAAAGTCTCCTCACTTCTCAGGTTCGTGGTGCCATTGCTCTGAGTACACTTGAAGGGAGACTGCAAAAACTGCTAGATAACCAACAGTAGTACCAGATACGCATAAGTGAACTAAGACTAAGGCAAATCCAGTTGTGTTTTCTGGAGGTAGATACTGTTTTGGTCAGTAATTAGGCAACTCATCAGGTTGCTTATCTGACAGTATCGCTTTCTGAGGCAAAGAAAATATACTCTTTAAAATCATTAGATGGTTTATTTGTCAATGCAGCAGTTAGATTCCATTGTATAAAAGTAAAGATGTATGAAATGGAAGTTACAGCTGAAAAGGCAAAATCAAATTATAAAAATTTAATATTCTGACATGATATTTAAGGGAAGATAGCGCAAGCTATTCTGTATACTTAGGTTAAAGGATAAAAAAAGTTCTTAAAATATGCCCGAAAGTTGGTTTCTATGCAAAAGCCTAAGATGTCTCTGAGCATCTCACATGCAGTGTTTTGCTGAAACAAGATGCTTTCTGCATATAACCTAGGTCAGTGGTAGCCTGTGTCATCACTGATCCAAAGCATTATAGCTGTGACAGACCTTATTTTTTCACGCTGCATTACAGGTCATCTTAAGCTTTTGGCTAAACCCCTGTCCTGCCTCAAGCCAGAGCAACAAACACAAATTACAGTTCTTCCTGTCAGCAGTCTGACTGATAACAGAGGACACAACATTCAGACGGTAATTTTTGCAGGAAACGTGTTTTCTGTTTAAGTCAGAGAATAGTTTTAGATGCCCAGTTATGGTTAGATACTAGGATGTTACGTATAAGGAAGACGTAACAATGGCAAATATGATGCTTTTAATAATATAACTGAAATGACCACAAAAGAATTAAAACAATTGGACAACCTGGAAACAAAACAGGAAAAGAGGCTGTTGAATTTTATAACTAAAGAACTAATCTCACAGGTATGTCGCAATCTGCATTTTTTATATCCTCAAGTCATTTAAAGGTGTCCATGCACACTGGGGAAGTGGTAGTGAAGACTACATTCAGATTGTGAATGATGAGCATTTGACAGGTCTGCTAAGGTACCAGGAAAATATGTTTATGCTTATATATCTCATCAGGAACTGAGAACAGTATGTATTGGAGATGTTCCAAGACACAGTAAATAAGCTAAATATATTGAAATACAGATCTTCAAAGAATTCAGTGCTTGGAAATGGATTGCGTAAAGTCATTTGCCCAGCCCCCAGCTGAAAGTTAATTTCATTTTGATTATAAACTTCGATATTAACAGAAAGGCTCTTATGGAAAATGAACCATTTAAAGCATTTTTTGATCAGTTTTCTTGCAGAAGTTTACACTTTCTAAGCTGCATCATGCAAAAGCAGAAACTGGAGCATAGTGCTTTGTTTAGATGGGGTTTTCATTAGTTGACTGAATGGTCAAAGACAGAGGAATGGAGGAGCAAGCAGAAATTAATGTATCTTTACCGCCAGAGAGAGAGGAATGGAAAGAGAAAGGAAAAAGGGAGTCAAACGCTACCACTTCCTGCTACGACCCTCATTCTGTTGACCCTTGTCCATGGAGCACCTATCTGCCCTCTGGGGACCGGTGGTACCAATCTGGTGTCTCAAGACCAGCGGAAACAAAGGAGACAAAGACAGCATCAGCAATTGCATCTAAGGATTTTACATGGGACTCAGAGTAGAAGTTCCAACAGGAAGAGCCAAGCAGATGGGCCTCATCAGTCTTGTTGCTCRGGTATCTGTGGTCTAGTTTATAGTGAGACTCGTGCACTGGTAGCCATGTCCGGTAGGAAACTAAATGTGTCCAGCCCTGTTTTCTGGCTGTGAGGCCAACTGGCATGTAATGAGCTGCATCCATGCTATTGAACCCTGCAAAACAGGCTGCCTGCTGCCAAACTCCTGGTGGGGAACAGTGCCTCTGGTGGTTCCCAGAATCTGGGGTTTGCTTGGTGGGGAGCTAGCCGGACTGGGGCAAGACTGTGTTCGGACCTCCTGAAGAGTGTAACAGTGTCAGCAGTTCGGTGCCAATGCCTGGGAATAGGCCATGGCACGTTTCATTCCACAGACATAACATGTGCCTGCCCCCTGTGTCTGTCTTTCTAGCAAAGGCATGACTCCTGCTAAGGCAATAAGCAGCTATACTGGACTGCCCATTTAAGACTAAGTCTTTACAAGCTGCTTTGTTTTTTTTTTTTTTTAATTAACCTTTTTTTTTCCCCCTCCAGATTATGGATCTGATTAGTTTTGCAGGTAGTTAACCTAGAAGTAAGAAAACCCAGATAAGGGAAGGGGCAGTGTGTTAGTTATTCAGAAGAGTGTATATTAGATCACAGGCAAGAACAGCAAGTGCTCAAAACTACCTCATTGTTTTCTATGAAGGACTATGTTAATATTTCTAATGGCACCAAGCCCCCAAAAGTTACCATCCCATCTATATGTGCTTTTACCTTACCCCCTGTTTTTTATAACAACAAGAAAACCCCATCAAAGTACAGTTCAGATATGAGTCCTGTACGTAATCTAATAATCAAGTGTTAGACTGAAGGTTTAAACAATGCCTGGTTTGCTTTTCAGCAGAGGATTTTTCTCAGTGCTACTAGGGAAGAAAATTGCTTTGAAATTGCTGAAGTAAGCAGTTAGTCCTTCCTGGTTCTCTGCTTGTCCTGCACTTCTCTCAATAGGCTTGTATTGCTTGTATCTCCTGCAAGGAATGTGCACAGTTAGTTGCTGAAAGACATTTAAATGAAAGTCCACATTTAGCATGTGACCAGTACATAAGAGAATTAATCATGTATTCATAACGTATATTCTCTCTCTCCTCCTTCCCTCTTCAATCCCATCTAATGGTTAACAGCCATAGGTCAGTAGTGGTGACTAAGGCCTGGTTAATGAGAAGGCTCCGTTGCTTAGTGGAGCACTGTCACTCTGTGGAGTTGTTTCTTTCTCACCACTGACTGTGAAGGGTGAGCGTACTCTTGACTCAGGAGTCTTGGTGCAGTCTTAGAGTTTCATGAGAAACATCCAAGCTAATAATGCAGTAACGTGTGCTTCTGTTAACTACTTTCCTGCATGTCCAGCACCTTTTCCCCAAAGAATTTATTTGTCAATTATTGAATGAAGAATTTTTATGATTAATTCTTGATCTGTCAGTCACTCGCAAACACTTCTTGTAAGAGTTTTAGAGCTAAGTTAAATTTGTTTTTAGGTTTTACTGCATATATAAATTACATCATGCAGTTTGAGTTTGCTTACTGCTTACACACAGTTCCCAGGCCTTCTGGTATTACTATTTGTGCTTATGAGCACAGAACGTAATTTTCTATGAAATTCTTTAACATTTGCATATTTTCCAATGGTTTTGTGGCTTAAGCCAGTAATCTCATTTTCTTGGGTATTTGCCAGAATATTTGTGAACAACAATCAAAAACCAAAAATACAGCTAATGCAAATTTAAGTTGTTGGTTTTGTTAATTTAAACTAATATTTTTGACAGTTCCTTGAACTGTTTTTGATCCTAGAAACTAGCAACTTACTTGTAAAGGACAAAAGCCCCAATGGCGGCAAACACTGCCAACAAACCAAGGAAGATAAAGACACCTTCTGTTGTTCCTGATGATGACCCTAGAGTTCAGAAAGTAGTTTGATTAAAAGTTAGCCTCATTTTTACAGTGAGAGAGATTTTCTAAAGAAAATGTCATTTTTACTCGATTGCTGTAGAGATTGAAGTACACTTAATACTTCTAATATGCCAAGCATTGGAGGTCAGTGACTTTGGCAGGAGGTGGTGCTTTCACATTCTAATGGGTTTAATTCTCGGTTCCACCAGAGTGTGAGCTGGGCTTTGCCAGTTTTCTCATATGAGCCATGCTCCTGAGACACAGGACGAAGGGAACGGAGAGTCTTGCTGGCATCCCATGAGGTGAGGCTAATTTGCTCCTTGCCAGTTGCTATGCTAGGGAAACGTTTACACTGAGAGTATGAGAGAKGCAGTCTCTGTATAAGCTTTAATGTTAGAATCAGCTTCATCTTTCTATTAGGGATGATGGTTGGGGGAAAAGGGATAAAAAAGGAGKTTTTTTTAAATGTTATTGTTAGTTGCAGTCCCATATGCTAAGATGGCAGAGTGTGGCTGAGAGCTTGATGGACTTAGGCTTGTTTGCCCTATCCAAGAACTGAGGGCTCTGCTTTTTTAACATGCTCATTTTGGGAAATTAACTTTGGGCTCTGTCTGCCATTGAACTCTGCCTTCTGGTTTGCCATCAACCATTTCACTCACATCTACTCCTAATTCCATCGTATCTGATGGAAGAAGCCAAATCATTACAAGTATGTTTTTAAAATGTGTGTTAAATATCTTAATTTTCCAGTCCACAGGCTGTACCTTTATTGAGTTTACTGACACCGAGACACATTCTTGGTCCTCTCATTATCAGCGGTGTTTATACAATGAAGTAACCTAGAGGTGCATGTTGGCTTACCTTTCCACTCGTTAATTTATAATTGCTGTCTATGAAAATTGAGATATCAAATCAGGGTTTACCATTTACTAGCTACATGTGCCTCATATATTTCTCTGTTGATACAATTGTTTGTGAAGGCTTGACCTCATTCCTAGTTTACACAATATTTTTGCTGAGACTGTAGGGATTTACCTTATTTTATGAATAAGGTAGGTTTTTGGACTAGTTTGCAAAGCAACACATACTGAGAGGATGGGTCTAAATCATAGGACTGCAACCCATTCAACAGCAGCTTAAGCAAATTAAGAGCGGATGTTTTGTGCAATGCCTACGTAACCCAGGCACAGTCCTGCCAAATTTCAAGGGCCAGATGTTTAGGCACCAAATTATGGGATTTTCAGAAATTCATAAATACTTGCCTTCTCCTGAAATGAGTGGAAAATTGTGGCACACAAGAGGTGTTTGCAAATGTTAGATGGGCTCCTCCAGAAGGTGACTCAAAGCAGCAACCTCTCTTAGATCCTAATTCCGCTTTGATTAGAGCGGAAGCCACGAAGTACAACTTAGCTTTGCCCTCTGGAGGAAACCTAGGAAGACCAGCCTTGTTGGGCTAAAGTTAGCCTCTGTGAATACAGTTTTGAAAAATTGTACTGCATGCTTATTTTCATCTTTAGGAGCTGGAATGCACTCACAGGTCAGGCATTATGCCTTAGTCATCATGAACTGATTTCGGTACAGCTAAATTTATACCTAGATTAAATAAAATCAGCCAAAAATACTGTGGCAAATGACTGCAAAGGGTCAGTTGCTTGGCTGATGGTAATTAAAGAGTTCAGAAGAGTCACTAGGACGTTATAGTGGGAGGTCAGGAGGGCAATGGAGTGGGAGCAGAGAGACAGCACGATCATTTAGACTTCTGACTGAGGCTGAGTTTAATACCTGGTTCTGTCAAAGCATGCTTTGATAACCATGAGCAAAACACAGTGATACTCATCCAACCAAAGGTAAACCTCCTGTTCTGAAATAGTCACCCTGGGCAGACTCTGTAGCCAATGAATGTTACGCAGATCTTTCCAGAACCTGATTCATCTTATCCTCATGTAGAAATAGAAACCTGGTCAAGGTCAATGGGCTACAAAGAGGGCCCAGGGCAGCCAGCTCAGCTGCAGACTTTGATACTGTCGCAAGTGAGCTGAATTCCTCTCTGTTTCTCCTATTTCTCCATGTGTGGAGTAAGCTGGCTGGCATGTCCCCCACCTGCTTTTCTGCCCAACAGAGTTATCCGGTGGAAAAATACATTATGGCTTAAGAACTGTTAATATTCTGTGATACTGAAGGGCTTGTATAATTACTGTACTCACTGGATCGTAAACATAAATCAAACCAAGTTCTACCATCTAAAATTCCTGTAGGGAAAGAATCATCTCTTTGTCTTTGCATGGACTCTCACACAAGCTGGCACAGTGTCAGCTGAGGCCTCCAGGCATCATAAAAACCCCATTAAATTCCTGTGCTCTTCCCCCCTGCAGGGAAATGACCACAGGGAGAAGCTATTCACAGATGACCCACATCTGCTCTGTGTGGACTCACCTCCATTTACAGAAATCAGCGCGCTGGCAAGGGCTTGACTTGTCTCATCCCCCAAGGTGATGTTTATACAGTATGTTCCAGGTTCCTCAAAAGCTCTCCTGATAGTGAGTAAGCATTCATCGGTGACGATGACAGGGTCGCATACCACACTCTTGGACACCTGGCACGTGGGGTCCGACACAACTGTGCAGGCATCTGTGGGGAGACTGGGATGGGAAGAGAGAACACATTGCATCTGTGGAGTCCTCTTGGCCCAGTTCATAGACACATTGCACTGATGCCCCAGTTTTATGCTGGTGCCTGTTTACCGAAATCAGTGGCGCTATGGTGATTTAAGAGTGTTCTGTTAATATATTATATATCTATTTTATACATTCCTATACATTTTATATATACATACATGTGGATTTTATATAAAATGCATATATACAATCTATAAAAATTATCTGCTTTTTTTACATATCATTTAACATTTTATGGTGATCACAGTATTACCTGCCTCAAATCAGCTTATAAAGTCCGTTACCTTTAATACACATCATTAAGAAAGGAATGCAGATTCTTATGTATAGTATCATGCGCCGAAAAAGTAAGCACTAACTTAAGAGAGGTTAATTGTTTTCCAGTTGCATTACCAAGACGATTCTTGTACTTTTCAGTCCTATCAACTCTAATCCCCTTCTAGGAGCTAGGAACATTAGTGCAATGTTTTCCTAGCCAAGAAATTGCTTGGACACACCCATTTACTCTAAGTGTCAAAAAATCATGGCCAAAAAGAAAAGGTTTCCTTCCAATTTCAGTAGACTGCTTCCCATTTTACAGTAAGTGCTGAAATCTTGTCTTGGCCAGGAAAATATAGAATTGTTCCTCCCCACTATCTAGTTCKCTTATTTTTACTGAGGCTTGACGTTTTCTCTGAATCCTAAGAGCCTGGCAGTAACTTCTGTGGCCATGGTTTACAAATGAGACTTGCATTATCTTTAGTTCCAGTCAAGAAATAGAAACACTGCAGTTCCCAACTTTTGTTCATGCAACTGCATCTAAGTGCAGACAACATTCCAGCACCTAATTATTTTTAAACAGGGAAGATTGACAGTTTCATTCACACACTTACCTCCCTTGGCAGGTAACAACAAAGTCAACCAGTGAGTTTTCAGCTTGACTTTCTGTCATCTGGATGCTTGTCATCTGAATAATATTTACCTCAAGGATTCCCTCTGGGAGAGGAAACAGATGTCAATGGTAGGACACATGACAAGCTCTGAAGTCTGTGTGTGCAGAAGCTCAAGTGTTTGACTGATGCTCAGTTCAGGTCTTGTTTCCCATAACCTCCTCCCTCCCTTAGCACTTCTCTTGAAGGGTTTGAAAGCTGAGAAATTTCCCAGTGCTTTCCCTGTGAGGCTGCTCCTTTCTGCTCTGCTTTATTTTTCCATTATTATTATTTACTTATTTATTTTACTAAATCACTTCCCCGTCCCGCTACCCATGACTTCTGTGCATGCCAAGGTCAATTCAACCTTATGTGACCTCCCCCAGGCCAGTATGCTTCAGGCCTGGCAGGTTCAGAAGGTGATGATATAGAAAGTAGTGATACAGTGCATATCCCCGACGGCCTTCTTCCAGCCCAAGTGCCTGGAGACACCACATGTAGCATGGGGGCAGCCATCAACAGGCATCCAGACCAAGGCCCAGCCTCATGCGTCTGAAACCAAGGGGCCATAACCTCTGCCGCTGGGTCCTGACAGAGCGCGTGAAGAAACCAAAGTCAGCCAGTTAGCTGTCTGTACATTAATCTTTAAAAATGTCAGCTAGGTCCAAGAGAAGGATCTTATCATGGGTCTCACATGTTTGATAAAAGGGAGCCTAAATAAACATTATCTCTATCATACATTGTTGTACATTATTAACCCCATTCCTCTGTTCAGGTGTTGACCCACATCCTTACCTACGACAGAGATACCACTTCTATAGTATCCATTTCTGTAAATATGGCAACCTCCATCAGGATTATCTTCCATTGACTCAACAGTGGCAGCGGAGTCTGAATTAGAAGATGCTCCGGTCGTTACTGTTGAGTTGAGGGAGAAAGAATAGATGCAGCTTTAGAACAAGTTCTGCTTAGAGTTACTCTGAACATGGCCATATGTTTCAACTGCATTCATTACATAGGTCATTAGTGACTGGTTTGCAGCTGTGCAGTCATGTATGTATCTGTATGGGATCATGGTAATAAGCCTTAAAGAAAACACACATGCCCCGCTGTAGAACCCTGGAGTGGCCTGGGTAGCCTCACTCTAAAAACCACCTTGCTAGTCACCCATCTCTGTGAAATAAAAGCGAGACTGCAAGGTTTGATGTAATTAAACACTTCTTTAAAATTCCCAAATCAATTATAGAAGAAATCCAAAGGCCAATAAAAGGTTTAAAATGCTCTCTTTAAAAGCAGGTATTTTCCCATTGCTCTGCATTACAGCTAGTGGAAAAATGAAGAGGGGAAGTGGTGAAAATTATATCTTTCCTTTCATTTTTCATTCTCACTCAACATTTTGGTAAAAGCACATATTAAAATTCTGAAATTTGAAAAATATAGCCACATTTACAATTTAATAGTAGTAGTATTATAACTACCCAGGCTGAAACTACAGGCCTTTTGCAAACCTTAAAACCCTCTGAGATGATAAACCAATGCTGAACATAATGAAAGTTATTCTGAAATATGATAGTGCATAAATTTAAAGTAGAAAAGCCATTCTGGGTTAATGCCATGTGGAAATACCATATTTTGGAATATGAGTAAGTTTTTTCTTGTTCAATCCAATCTCATTTAATTTTGGCTGGAAGTTAATGCAAACCAGAAAGGAACTGGCTATAAGAGTGTTCTGAAATACCTCTTTCTCACTTAAAATTTACATCTTACCTCAGAAGATGACCCTGAGTAGGCAAGGCTAAAACCACTTGATCTGGCCTGGTAGAGGGTATAAAAACAAATTTATGTGTACTGCATATCCACCTGAAGACCTCTGTATGTTGTCACTGTGGTGGTAGAACTGGATATGTAATGTATTAAATGTTTAAGTGATGCCTACCATAGAATCATAGAAGAGTTTATGCTTATTGATTCTGTCTCTAAACCAATTTATAGAGGGTTTGCAGGGCCTTGCAGCTCTTTCATTGATGACAGTAAAACTTCTAAAGATACAAACTTAAAATATCAGAATTTAGAGTTTTAGGATAGCTCCTAATATCACTGCTGTTCAATAAACTCTTACCTGCTGAGGTGGGCAGTGGTGCAGTGGGTGTTACTGGCCTGCAAGGTACAGGTATAATGGCTTGGACAGTTAAATTGAGAGTGAAGTTTCCTTGCAGAGTATAGCTGTGAGATGTAGTGGAACTGCTGGCTACAAATAAGCCACTTCCATCTCCAAAGTTCCACTTGTAGGAGATGGCAGAATTATTAAGATAGTAGCTGGGATCATGGATCTTCACATCAAATGTAATTGGTGAGTCTTTGATAAAAATGGAGTCTGAGATGTTGCGGTCATGTTTTTGGTACATACTCACAAATACTGGAATCTTGTCTGCAGGGGGAAGAAAAGAGAAGTAAATAAATAAAGCATACATACCTGACTGCAAACAACAAACAGCTCCAAAGTCTCTGAACAGCAACAGTCAGAATGTGAGACATTAATATCATTAATGTGAGACATTTAACACGTGTTTCTTCTTTAATTTGATTTACTGATCTGAGGAGTGAATGTCAGTAGGAAACCATTACCCAGAAAAGTATGGGAACAACTGAGGAATTACAGGCATCTGTGGAAGATTGCATTTCTTCTCATAAATCATTTTTTGTTACAAAGTAGAGGTGTCACAACTGAGCTAGATACAAAAGTAAATTACACTACTCAAGGCAATTTACCAGAGATTCCACATTCATATTAAAAACCTTTCTCAGGCCAATGTCTTCTTTTCGTGCCAGATGATGCTTGTGCTGAATTCTTTTAACACCTAAACAACAAATACCCCCAGTATTTTATTACAGTTTATTCCAGTATGCTCACCTGTTACAACGTAAATGACACTTGCTCTTGCAATTGGAACATATGCTGAATGCCCTCTCCTGTAAATGGATACCGCCATCGTGTGTTTGCCAAGAGTGATATTTGCTGTGTTGACTGAAAACATTGCTGAAGATCGTCCAGTTGTTTGGTAGTACTGACCTGAAACAGAACATGAACTTATGTTTTCCCCTTCAGCCTAGCTACAAGTTGTTTTAAGAGAAGGAATATCTCTGTGAATCTTGGATTGTCTAAATCAAAATGAATAGTTTAGAATTGTCTTTCAGTTGTCTGGCAGGTGTTTTGGAGGACTGAATACTTTTACAATGTGTTTKCTCACATTGTTTCTGTGTTTTTTCGAAGGTGTCAGAAAGATGTCCCAAATTTCACTAATCTAAGAAAAATTTGCCAAGGCAAAATTTCCAAAGSAATTACATTACATTAAGTCATTAGGATTATGTAGTGGATGGTGTTACCTCTTAGGCATTTTAAGTGATCTTGCGTTTGTATGCTTTCAGTGTAGCAAGAAGATACAATACCTCTTGCTTCATATCCTAGAGCCCTTTGTATACATTTGCTCATTTGTCTTTGTAACAGCTGATTGAGGTAGGTAAATAGTATCACCTCTCTGTAAAATTTGGGTCATTATTATTATTACTCATGCTGAACTGATGATAATACTGATTTAGCCAAGCTAACTTAGGATACTAAGATTTAGTATGTAGCCAATGTCAGGAATAGCCCAACTGTTACATACTCAGGAGCTGGAAACACTGAAAATCAGCATCTGTGACCAGATCAGTACCACACAGTCAGTGGCAGTTTTCACCTCCCCAGAGGAAAGAAGTGCTGCACCATTAAACCGATCTGAAGATATACAGGGCTATGGTCTCTCTTAAGTTTAAGAATCTGAAGTGGCAGTGAGCAGTCAACAAATCATCTGACTGACCTGCTTGGACACTCTGTTTTCCTAGAAAAGGATCTTGAGTACTACTGAAAGGAAATTAATTTTCTTCAGTGGTACTACTGTGAAGCCAATTTAAAGAGAATCTCCATGATTTCCAGACTGAGCAGCTGATGGCCTCTCTGGAAAGCGGAGAATGTATTCCACTCAAGAGTGTGGAACCCTTTTAAAAGGACTTTAATAAAACATACTCGACAAATAAATTAGTGTACAGAGTGAATGTAAGTTTGCAGCGTCAGCCAAACCAAGGGGTGTGTTGCAGTACTAACCAAACGTGTGAAACACGTAGACAAAGTTCCTTCTCCGCCAGCCCGGATAATAAGGGAAAGGTCTCCCATCTGGGAATACATTATGGCTATGGTTGCTTGTGCAGTTTTCCCAGCCACAGTTGTCGATCCATTCAGTCCAGTTGTAGACATAGACTTGCTGATCCTGGGAAGTTGGAGGATCCTGGGAAGCTGGAGGATCTAAGTGTAGAAATAGGACATGTTCCCGGTCAACTGAGAAATGTGCAGAAAGCCAGCAAACAGGAGGCAGACACCCCAGGTTAAAGCAGTTACTGCACTTAAACAACAGATTGAGTGGGGAATTTTTAGACTGACGTTCAGTTTTTCTACGATTGTGCTTTGTTTGGTTTTCATTGTAAATACCAAATTGTTTTGGCTTGGCGCTGTTTTATTTAGAAGCTTAAAAAAATTTTACTGTCTCATGGGCCAGACATAATTTAAAATTGCTTGCCCAAAACTTGCTGTCGACTACACAGGACACTACTGTTCCACTGGAGTTAGTGGGGCTACCTGAACATTTGGCAAGCAGAATCTGAAATTTTAAGTAAAAGTAGCAGCTGTGGAAGCACTGTGAGGAAGTGACTTAGTTTGTTTTGTCAGAAGAGTTTTCTATGGCACCTTTAAATAACTTAGACATGAATTTCAGTTCCTTTCTGAATAATAAAAAGCCAGTTTCCTTCCCCAAACAGCACAACAGATATTAAGTAGAGAATGGATATCAGCAGTTAACAAAACATTAGACAGTCAAAAAGCAGAACTCAGGCTGACAAAAAATTTGCTGATATGCCTTGAAATGAAAATTACTTTGATCAGTAAAAAAATTTGTTGAACACTTATGAATTCAGAGGAAGAAAGGTACAACAGCTTGTTTCACTCTAGATCCGGCAGCTCAAACATTGGAATTATGATAGATTTTTTGCTCCATGTAACAGTAGATAAGATGAAAAAAGGTGATTCTCTGATGAAAAGATTGCTTGATTTTTAAATTATTTATTTTCTTGTTTGTTTTTAATTCTTGAAATGTGCGAATGTGAGATTTACTCTTTCTTGAGGGTTTTTCAAGATGTGGATGATGGTTAGTGAGTTCTACAATTCTTAATTGAAAAAAAAAAATCTCAATTTTATAAGTTGACARCTTTATAAATTTGGAAGAAAACAGTGTGACTGTGCAATCTTGTGACTGATCTGAAAAGCAGTAACAGTTTTGTTAGGAAGCCAAATTAATGTCACTGTTTTGGGAAGGCAATTTTATAGTGAAGGCAAACCTTAAATTACCTGGTCATTATATATAGCAGGTGCAGAACAGTAAAAATACCACAGTGATCTTCTGAGGAAAGAAACTGGTGTGGCACAGGTTAGACACGAGTGTAGTTATCAGTTGAAAGCAACACGGCTGTTGTTCATAGGGTGCGCCTCCGATGTTTTCAAAGATTCATGACATGTTCACACCAGCACCATAGTCAGACGTGTGTACAGTGCAGGGAGATTGCCGTTACCTACCCTGGGTACAGTTTCTCTCGTATATTATGTTGCCATCATTATCTTCTTTCTGGCACTTGGGAAACTGGAGAGTCACAACAAAGGTCACGTTGGATCCTACCAGTGCTGGGCTATCAGTGTCCAATTTGGCTGTCAGCCTTCCACCTGTAGAAAAGAAAATAGGTCTTCACTGCAGTAAAGGATGCATCAGAGCAGCAGCTACCTTCAACTGTGCAGTATTTACATTAGAAATGCTTTATTGGTTCCTTGTCTCCTAGGGGTTTTGTGCTCCTAAGTCACTTGCACTCTTATCAAAACCCCAACTTAGAACAAGTAGAGGGACTCGTCATATCCCCCCACATCACTTACTGGTCTGTCATTCATTTCCTTCTTAGAGCTAAGAATATGGTTTTTTACCCATGGGGGTCAATATATTCCAAAGGAGAATATTTTTGTTTCTCCCCAGGGATGCAGCCTTTAGACCTCAGCTCAGAATAGGTGATAATAAACAGGGCCTTCGCCAAAGTTGTCAAGCCAAAGCCCACAATGCCCTACTGATGTAGCAGTTGAAGCTACCTGTCCTCTAGGGCATGTTTCAAATAATGGATTGTCATAGAGCCCTGGTCATCAATACTTCTTAATAAGTATTAATGTCTGAGGCTATGAGTCATGGGAAAGCATTTACTGTAACAACTCACTGTTCTGCTTCCTCAGACAATGTAATGGGAATGGTATCAAAGCCAATTGTCTCTAATTTGCTATTCCTTGCAGCAGTGGTGGATATTGCCCCTATGAAAAAGCACTATAGCACTTGCACTCTTCAATGAGGTGGATTTTCTGGCCAATTTTCTCAGTGTCTTTGAAATGCATATGTGCGATCACCTTTCCAGCAGTCCTTCCATCTGGGATCTCCTTCTTCCCAGAAAGGATAAAGCTTTTCGTTCCATTTATTTTGATCACTGGACCAGCCTTGTAGCTTCTTGTAGGATGTGACAGGAGAAGTTCTTCCATGGCTCAGCACATCTTGAAACCCTAGAGGAAAAAACGAACATGCAATGTAATAGCATTTTCCCTACCACCCTATAAAGACATTGCTCTTGTGCTGAACAGTCTTTTTATTATGACTATATTCGTGTACTGATTAGAAAACTCTTCACCAGTAGAAAGTTACGGAATTTTATCATCACAGCTATAAACACATCAACAATAACCAACATAAAGACAATTCCACCACTGACAGACTGACATTTTTCTACTTGTGCTATTGCAAGCTTTCCAGAGAAAGAATAAAAAGGTTTACAACATTTTGACCATATCAGAGCAATTGTTTGTATGAATGGACATAACCCTGCAACAATCAGGCTAGTTGTACAGAGGTTGCTTGATTGCTGACTGCTTTGTGCTTGCCTGGTAATAAATCTGTGAGTAAAAGGCTAACAGGATAAATTCACTCTGTGTCTGAGTTGTGCTCTAGTTGAAGTTATGCCAGGAATTAATTTTGACCCAGTGAAGCTTCTTTGGTGAGTTGGCTGGTGGTTTGGGTGGGAGGGGTGGAACCAATTGTAACAGAAGCTGGTATTTCCAGAAAAGGAAATTTAGAGCTGAATAGTAAATTCAATGTGTTTATAATATAACAGCAAAAACATATTAGCTTCATGCCTATTACTTTAAAATGGCTCAGATATTAAATAACTTTAATAACCTCTTTCTTCTCATATTACTACAAATCATGGGCTCAAACTTTTCCCAGGCCTTCTAGGATCCCTTTTTCTGTCACAAAGTACACATAATGAAAAGCAAAGTAAATATCCAAGTAACCTGTAGGAACATGTCAACCACTGTAGGATGCCATAAAAATATGTTCTTAAGTAGGCTCATAGGCAGAGTTCCATTAAAGCCTGGGGGCTTTAAACAACTCTGTCATGTTAATCAGGTAACTGCTGGGCATGCCATTCTGTCAACATCAAGGGAGTTAGGTTTTCTGCTTTTCATGGCTTTATTTTAAAGGCAGCTGATGCTGAATGCTTCTGAGATTTATACCCAAGTGCAACAAAGAGCTGGATGACTTCAAGGAAAATGCAGAGACCCGTAAGAAGGACAAGTATGGCCCCATGCGCTGCAACGAAACTGGCTGTGTTGGAATTTCTCCGTGTTTTGGAAAAGGCACCGAGCAGGTGTAGCCAGTCTAAGCATGGTCTTTATGGGCATGTGACTCCTGATTTTACTGCAAGGGAGAACCAGAGAAACAGCACTGAAGAAGAGGCAGGAGCTGCTTTCTCTTGACGTTTTATTGCCCAGTGAGATTTCTGCTGGGCAGGAAGGACATCCCTTGGCCAGTCCCATCTCAGTGGTCACTCTGAACTGATGCTGGTAGCTCTCTCCCGAGTCTTGAGGAGAGAAAAGTTCAAGGAAAAGAACAGATTTTGCACTGAGAGACATACTCTCCCATGGTCTTTTGCCCTACAGGAACTCCCCACAGTCTCACTTAAATCACTTGAATCAAGTCTTTCCTGCAGATTTAATATATTTTGATGTGAGCAAAGCATAACATCATGACTGGTATTTACTTAATGGCCCTGTATCACATGCTGTATTGTTTTCAGTGTTGGTCAGAAGAAGAGTTGAGTAATGTCCTTCAGAAACGTTTCTCAGGAAAAAAACAGATTAGCAACTATAAAAGTATTTCACAAAGGCTTATAAAGTTCAATTACATTAAATTAATGTGTCATCTTATTTGAAAGTAAGTGGCTAGGGATTTTTCCTAATTTCTTTTTCCCATTCTCTTTGATTTTATCTAAAAATTACTTAATTAATAAAAATGTTTTGATTTTGTCAGATCAAAACATTGCAATCATTGTTTTTTCCCAAATGCTCAGCTCATCGAAAAGAGCTGGAGCACTTTTAATTTTATAAATGCTTTTAATTTTGAATTTTCAATAACAATCCTTGAATTCAGAAGTCATTTTCTTGTCCAGCTTTGGTAATAACTGTGGTCACTGCTTCTAAATCACAAGCTCCTTAGGCATTTCTGTGCCTCCCTGATGTGCTTTGTTTATTTCAATTGAATATAAAACATTTCACAAGCTTCAGGACAAGACAAAGACATTTTTTCAGATGAGCAAAGACTTCAGCACTAGTTTCTCTAACACATGGAACTAAAGATTTTCAGTTGCTGAATTTAAAGGAACAAAAAGCTTTAATGTATTTCTTCTTTAACAATGAAAAACACTCAAGAACAGATGTTGGTCATAACCAAAATTAGAGCAATTCAGTTCAAAATAGACAGAGTAATATTACACTCCAAGGAAATGATTACTGTAATAGTTTTGGTGAGGTGATCATAGGAGAAAAGATCTTATACTCTGATTGACTTTCTTCTTTCTCGTTCTGGTTTTCATTTTGGTGAAAAACGTAGCAAAGACAAGAAGTTCAGCATTTCCTGTGATAGTGTGTTAGCCATGAAAGAGAGAATGAAAGCCAACGTTAGAACAACAGCAATAAAAAGACGACCCAGCTAAAGAGGATGAAAGAGTATTACAAGTAAAAAGTCTGATGCTAAGAAGACAGAAAATAATGTAAACTCTCTCAAGTTACATGTATAAACATAATAAAGCAGGACAAAAAAGAATTTGAGGAACAACTTGCAAAAACATAAAAACTACTAATTAATCTTTTTTTTTTCAAATGCAGAAGTAGTGGAAAGCTTGCCAGAAAGTCTGTGGGGCCAAAAGATGATGTAGATATAAAAGAAGCATTCAGGGAAGATAAAGGACGAAAGTCAAATACATTAGTTTACATTTTCATTCACAAAGGAGGAGCATAAGAGGTTTCTGTGCTAGAATTTTCCTTTACAATGTCGGAGAATCTCTCTCAAACGGAAGTGTTGGCACAAAAAAAATAATTATAGTACAAATCAACAAAATGAAGAAGTTGTCTAAATCGGGTGGCTCGAAAAGTCTGGAAGTTATTCAAGAGTGAAATAAACGAGCTATTAACCATAGCGTGTTACATCTTGCTTAAAACTGCTTCAGTGGCCGAGAAACAAAAGTTGGCAAATGTGATGACAGTTTTTAAAAACACTTCCAGGGAAGATTTAGTTAGGATTACAAAAAGTTTGAGGCTCAAATTGGAGAAGCTGGTAGAAACAGCAGTGAAGAACAGAATTAGCAGATACAGTGGATTAATATGATATGCCGTAAAAGGAGTGCATTCCTCACAAATATATTCGGGTTTTGCTGAGGGAGCCAGAGAGCATGGGAACAAGGCTGACCTGCTTGTTATTGTCTGCTTGAGTTCCAGACAGCATTTGATGAGGTCCCTCGCCAAAGACACATAAAGGAACTAAGTTACCGTGGGATAAGAATGAAAGATTTCACGTGAATAAATAATTGGTTAGGATGTATGAACCAAAAGTTATGAATAAGTGGCCAGTTTTCTCACTTGTTGAAATAATTTAAAATGTTCATAATCTGGAAAACAGAGGTAAACAGTAAAGTTCTTTAATCTGCTGAACACAGTGTCTTAAAGTAGTAGAGGAGAGGACTGTATGAGACTGTCYCAAGAATAAAACTATATGAAATTCAGCATAGTTAAATGTAACTTTACTTACAGGACGAGGGGCTCTAAACTAGCTATTGCCACTCAGAAATGAGATCTTGTAGCTTTAGTTTTGTATGCAGTGCTCATTGGTGGTTGAAAAACTAGGAAAAGGCTAGATAGAGAATGAAGATGAAAATGTCATTACAGCATTGTATAATTCCATGTGTGTTCATGTCTTGAATACTGTATGCTGCTCTGTTCTCTGCAGCTCAAGCAGGGTATAAGAGAACTGAAAAAATACAGAGAAAGGTGGTGAGGATGCTACAAAGGGATAAAATTGTTTCCATATGAGGAACAGCTAAATATTCTGTGTGTTGAGCCTGGAGAAGAGGTAACAGAGGAGAATATAAAAACAGAATCACAAACAGCATGGGAGAAGCAGCAATTTGTGACTATTTCTGAAAGTACAAAAGTTAAGGAGAATCAAATGAAACCAGCAGGTTACAGGTTCTAGGTGCATAAAAGATATTTCTTCATGTAAGGTACAGTTAAGGTGTGAAATTTCTTGCTGGCAGGATGTTGYGTGTGCCAAAAATTTACACGGGTTGCTATCAAAACCCAAGCGCATGAACAGATGGAAGAGAAGTCCAGTAAAAACTCTTAAATACAATGACTCTACATCTGACAGAGGCAGTTCTGGTGCTATACATCATCAGAGGCTGAGAAAGTGTTCTGAGTAAATACCAGTATACACTTGCCCAGTTATACATCCATTACTGTTTCCCATGGGAGACAGGTACGAGGCTAGATGGATGCTCAGCTGGAACTCATCTTTTAAGGTCTTCAGTTTCCTTACTGTAGATTCTGGAAGTTGAGCCTAAAATCCCATTTCTGGGTTCCCAGCCCTGAGCTCAGGGAGTCAACCTAAGACTTGAGTCAAGCTGGGAGCTCAGAAAGAAGCAGAAGACCAGCCCAGTGCCTGCCCACTGTGGCTTGAGGATCTAATTCCTTGACTGGCCTCCCTGAACTTGGGGATCCACAGGACTGGGTGTCCAAGCGGGAAGCACTGCCTCTGACCTGGCCTCTCCCAGCCACAGCTGAGCTGAGCARATTGGGAGAAGTCCATTCTGCATCTGCCTTTTTAGCCACACTTCAGCTAGGGAAATATTGTTAGAAATTTGTTGCAATGAGCTAAGGCTTAGCTCCGGTCGGCTCTGTGTATCTGTGGAGCATGGGAAACAGATAACTGAACAGCTCTCAGCATATTTCTCCAGCTCAGGTGACATTTCTACCCAGAGCCAGGCAACCCTGAGGTGGAACTAGCTGTTGCCTACTGGTTCCCAAGCACAGCTCCAGCGACCGCTGCACGTGCAAGGAGCAGACGTTTTTACCGCACTGGCTCAGGGTGTAGAACCCGCGGAGGCAGGGAGAGAGGACGGGGTGAAGGAAGCACTCACGTGTGGCAGCAGCACACAGCACCRCTTCGGCCAGGAGCAGGAATCCGAGGTGGCGGCGAACACTGCTCATGGTACCGGAGACCCTGCGTCGGCTCCGTGCATGCAGAGGAGCAGAGGGTGCCCGGTGCCTGCACACAGTAACTCCTCCGGTCTCCACTGAGAAGTGAGAATGAAGTTTCTCCGCTGCTCTGCTCTCCGATTAAATGAAGGGCCCCAGGACTCATCATGTGATGGAATTAAGCAGAGATGCATGATTTTGTCTTCAGCTTCTTTCAGCTCATGTGCTTATGACTCACTCCCTTTACTTTCAGCTTTCCCTGGGATTTCTGAGAGACCTGTTTAGAGCCACACCATTTACCTCGCAGGCATTTTTATACTAGYTTTGCACTATGATCAATTTTTGTACCTAATTTGTTTTTAAATGAGGAATGTTTATTTCCAGAAATCCAAATTAACTCTTGCCCCAGCCTGATTTGCAAGTGTTACTGCAACAGCTCACTGCATTTGATGGACCCATCACTACTTAACTATGTGTCTCTCCCCACATGCTGGGCAACAACTGTAAACTAAACGGAGACTGGCCAACTCTAACACATCCCCGSACTTGGCTCCTGATCAGAGTTGATTGTTAAGGAAAACGTTATTTAAACATTTAGTGGGCACATGCGTGTACCATCCGACCACAGTTGCACAATACGATGTGCCTATGGTTAGAGGTGTGATCACAGACCATATAGAGTGATGGCCAGTCAATATCTAGCTCACAAGTTGCCATGACCTACACACAGACAGGTACTTCATTGTATATACTTAATGGTGTGTAGAGATGAAGGAAAAACAGACTTTGCTGCCCAACCTAATAACGAGGTATAACCAATGGCTCAAGAGGAGTAGGGTAATACAGGCAGATTGACAAACACTGCACTTAGTGGTTCAAATTCAGGTTCAACATGCTTCACCAGCCCAGGTGTTCTTCTGCAGGCAGTGCAGCAACTGAATTTCGTTGCAGCCCTGGCAGCCTCATGAGGTTTCTTGCTTTTGTTTGCAGCAAAGAACAAGCTTTGGTGAGGTGACATGGCATAAGTATGGTCCTCAAGACAGGAGTTCAGCAGTGGTTTCGGTGATCCCAAAGTACAGCACTGGCAAGCGAGACACTGGCTAGCCAGAAACCAGCAAGTTGGGCAACACTAAACCATTTTAATTTTGGGCAAGGCAGGTGAAAGTCTGTAAGTCCAAGGCACTGTCAACAGAATGAAGAGATTGCCCAATGGAAGGAGATTTTAGAACTGTGACTACTTACTTTTATTTTTTGGTTTGTTCTTAGTTCCTTCCATTTTTCTAGCGTTTTCTATTAGCTGTGTAAGTTATTGTCGCTACCCAGAGTGCCCCAGCCAGCATTTCTCTGAGTAACGCAGGCTCTGCTGTCCAGTCCTGTGCATCTTGCATATGTAGACTCCGTCCTTCAGCACCCTCCCGGCTGGAGCCAACCCTCCCTCCTACTGCCAGCCGAAGAAAAGGGTGAAGGCAATAGCCTTAGGGATACCAGGCTTGTTTAAACTAAGCCCCCATTATCTGGCAGAAAGGAGAGGGAGCATAAATCAAAGTCAAAGCTGTGACTGACTGTGCAAAAAAATCATATGACTGCAGCGTCCTCATGTGATTGTTGCTTTTTTGTTGTTATTAAATCAACTACATTCCCAGTTGAAATGTCAGGTTTCGAAGCCATTCACAATTATTTTTTTAAACCATGTGGGACATTAACTTTAATTGAACTCCTTTGTTTTCAGGTTGTTGATCCTAGAGGTGAAAAGTGACCTTCAAACACTGTGTTTCAGCACTGGGGGCCTGATCCAAAGTCTGCTGGGGGTAAAGGAGGTTTGAATGCTGGTTCCCAACAGGGTTTTGAGAACCTCCAAAGGAAAACTGCTGACAACAAATGCCTGTTAATTAAAAACAAAAATTTATCAGCCTAAAAACAATAAGGTTGGTTAGGATGGAGTTTTTTGCCATGTTATTTGATACATGAAATTGTTACATAAATATTGAGTGACACTCTCAATAAGGGCCAGCTGGTGGAAATTATTAAACACGTTGTAAATAGACTTCAGGGGCACTGAGGATCAGGCCTGTGGTTAGAGGAATCCAAACCCACCAGGACTGGGGTAATGACTAAAAGGTGGCCGTACTGTGACGCTCCGGTCCTTCGTGTTCTCCCTCCTCAGCTCTTGGGCCCTAGACTACACATTCCTGGAGGGCTGACACAGAAAATGTTTGGATCCACTTGTGCCGTGGCTGCAGCCAACAGCGTTAGCAAGAAAAGAGGAGAAGAAAAAGCCATATAAGAAGGGAAGAAAGAGCTAGGAGGAACAGAGTTGTAAAAGGAGTGAAGAGAAGAATAAAAAAGCCAAGGAAAAGTATGAGAAGTGAAGACTGAAGGGACCATCTGAAAACTGAGCTGACTTCTCCAAGCATCCCAACCGTAGCTGACTATGTCTGAAAATGAGTCCGTCTGAAACACTGAAGAGTTGCTTGAAACCGGTTGATCATCACCAGATCTTAAAGTAACTTTATAGTTTTTACATTATTATTCTTGGTCTCTGAGAAACAGCTTTGCAGTAAAACAACTGAACTGAATTGTGCAGCTGTAAAAGAGAAAAGATTTAAAATATATCCTAAATATTCTCCTAGCAAAGAAACGCACATTCAGAGAGATTTAGGGCTTAATCTGACAAAGAAGTGGGTGGGTGGGAAGTGCTTGGTACTTCACAGCTTTAGCGCCTCAGTTATTAAAACTCATTGAGGAGATATAAATCTCTGCTACCTGGAGGCCTGTCAGATGACAGGGTGTGAGCACATCATGTGTACCTGCATGTCTAGACTGCGACAGAGCTGGCATGCTCGCACCGCTATCACACCACCATCGCCGCAACACGAGTACAGGAATTGTTAATCACTGCTCACAGGCTTTAAAAAAAAAGAAAAAAAAAAAAAGAGGGGATTTGAAGAATGAACTTGACTTTTGCCCAAGCCAGCAAAGGAAAATGAGACAATCTTGTTTTGGCAACCAGGTACTTTTAGGTAAATGCTGTCTGCCATTACCAGTGGTCTCTCGAGGGAACTCTGCTTAAGGCTGGACGAATTCCCTTTCTGGGAAGAAATCATCTGTTTCTCGCTTCACGTGGGGCAGTGGCCATCAGCTGACTGAACCAAACATGTAAACAAAGGTACATTAGCAGTCTGCAGTCTCTCTTGTTGTCCAGGGGGAAAAAAAAGGCTCTACAAAAGCTCCTGATGAGTTTATGGCACCATCCAGCTCAGTTTATCACTGAAAAACGAATTAACTCTTGCAACTGGACAAACAGGCTTTTAGTAATTCCAGAATCTTCATTTTTTTGCTTTTGTGGTAGCTACACATTTTACCATTTTTATGGGAAAGTATTTCCTTGCAGTCATACTTTTCTGCAAATTCCTGTGTTGGGGTTGATGTTTTCCAAACGTAGCACTTGACCACAGCATATAATTCTGGAGATTTTTTGGTGATAAAAGTAATTTTTGGCATGATTTCCTCTAGAGAGAAGGCTCAAATGAGCACGCCAGCTCTCTGCCTTTTTAGGGGTGTCTCTTTGTTGGTCCCTCCCTACGAACACTGAACTCACTGCTCAGTCACAGCCCTGTGTGTGACAGTGTCCCAAAATGCCTCACGAGAGCAGCTGGTGGGGAGGGTAGGGGAACCCAAGAAATCATCTGCAAATCCTCACGAGAGCCCAGCCTTGACATACAGACCCACAGAGTGCCGATTTGGCTTCCCTGCCCATGGGAGTTCTCACTAATTCACGCAGATGACCAGCAGCTGAAGGCAAAGCACCATAACAGATACCGACCCTCCAGACCACACCACCCATCTTTTTTTTAAAGGTGCGTAAACAAAGCAAGTTTACTCAATGTCTCTAGGCAGGTGGTGTTTTTTTTTTTAACTACGGTGTCAGTGCAAGGAGGAGGTGGGAGGTGTAGGTAATCTGGTAGTCCCAATGCTCTGCTGCTGTAGCCCATGGTCTTCTACGGGCCTCTGTAAGCTTCTGGCTCGCTCTGTGTGCACCTCAGCTGACCCACTTTCAGTTTTGAAGCTGCCACAGTTCACTTACAGTCTGGACATTGGTTTTMCTGTACTACTTTTCTCATACTGGTTTAATGGACTTTTAGTTACGTGGTTTATATTCACAATGATTCATCAAGGCACAGTCCTCTTCCAATCGGGATAATAGATAATTGCTGTGAAAGTGCATGATTATGACTGTGGGAGACCCATATTTTACATCATATTATAATGAAATCCATTCAGGCCTCCCTGTTGCTCAAAGAGGTTTTAAAATATAGCTTTTGTATCATTCAGCTCAAGAGAGAGCAACCAAATTATTGCTGAAAAGTTCTGTTTTCTCTAAAGACATTCATTGATATTTTGGCTAGGAAAAACAGAAAAGTTTCTTCAAAAGAAGTAATTCAGGAACAATCAAACCAGCAAAACCCAACCAAAAAGAGAATATACTTAACAAGAACATCTGCTGTGTAGTCATTTTGGTGGGAGGACACTGAAGGAAAGTAGTCTCACAGCCAAAGTCTGTTCCTTTAAAGCTTTTCTAAGAAACAATATAAACTGAATGTACTCAATTGTACCTTATTCCCTGTATTTGCTATGTTTCAGTTATTATGGGCTGGGGATAAGAGTTCAGCACAGAAGCACGGTTGTTTTATGGTCCAGTGAAATTGCCTTGACTGCTCAAGAAATAACCTCAGCACTTCCCTGAAATAGGAGTCAGAATAAATGAAAATGCTGGCAGCTGAACTTTAGCATAACATACTATTTAATGTGTTAACAGCAAGAATATGGGCAAAATTCTGCAATTTTTGGACTGTATTCCCACTGACTCGGCATTAATTCAGACAGTAACCTCTTCCTTAGAGGCTAGACTCAGCAGTGAATATACAGGCAACGGAGAGGGGAGAAAAAAGGTGAATATATTATATAACAACCAGCTTTCTATCTAGAAGCCCAGTTTAGATAGTAACATTTATGGCATAAAAGGAAGGCAAACTCTGAGCAAGAGGAGCTGTTGTGCTCCTAGTGATGTGTTGCTGTCACCCTAGGATCCACCCGGATCCTCCTTCTGTGGCTGACAGCATTGAGGAGGACTCATTTGGGGGCCTGGAGGGAAATAGAAGGAAAAAGGTCATATGGGTTTTGGGCTGGGTTGGGTTTTTCCAAGTTTACCTGCTGCCACTTGCACAGAGCGGTGGCGGCTTGCTGGGACCACGGGTTAACCAGTGAGGCACAGGAGGAGCACTCTGGTTGAGCCGTAACTTGCCCGTTCCCACACGCACGCGTGCATCACCACCTCGGCGCGTCTCTGGCTGCTGCAGAGCAGCGGGTGGCAAGGTCCGGCCCTGATGTCTCAATCCGGCGCTGGTAGGGGCGGGGAGGAAGCCCAGGCTGGTAAGGCAGCTGTGCAGCCCCCAGATCAGTGTGGGTTACTGCCCCAGCCCTCAGACGCACAGCTGGAGGGGCTCCTGCTTGCAAAAACTTTAAGAGGAACTGCTGTTTTTCTTTCACTGGGAGAAAAGTATATTTTTAATGCCCTGTTCCCAAATGCATTACATAATAATCTTTAACAGTTCTGATCACATGTGGGCACGGAAATATATCATTACATATATTAAATATATAGGAGTTAGTCTTCTGAGTTTGTCTTAAACACCAGTATCTTTTATTTATATTCTCTGTGATAGGAACAGTAAATCTGCACTGATTCTGTTTTAAATCTGCATTGGAATATGGATATTTTATTTCAACTTTCTTTGCCAGTACTGGAAAACCTAACATGACTTTATTGTGTTACTGTATGAGAACCAAAAAATTGATTTAATACAGCAGCCTACTTGCAATCCCTGGCTTAAGTGAAATACTAAGGGTAAAATCGCTCTGTCTAGCATGTGTAATACCCTGATCACCAGAGCTATGAGCCCTGCACGGGAAATACTATATGACTTGATAAGAATCATTACAGAAAATGTGTGTGCATTATGTAACAGAAAAATCTGGTTCTTGGATCTTTAGTTTAAATTGTCTTTCCTAAAAGAGCTTAACAAATCTCCCCTCAGCCATGCTGCTTAATTGCAGCTGGTTGCTCGGAGCAGTACTGTACGCCAGTGGTCTGGAAGGAAGAGAAAGCTCTTCCATGCCTAACACAGGGGGTTACATTTTCACTGCAAATGGTTTGGTTCTGCTGCACGTGGAAAGTTGAGCAGTTATAAAAAATAATTCAGATCAAATGTAAGATAGTTGCAGTTCTTCTCAGTAAAGGACATTATATCCAATTTGAATGGTCTGAATTTAATCCTGTACTGTAAGTGTCTGATATCAAAGTATAAAAAATGGAATAGACCTGAAGAAAAGAAAATAAAGAAATGAGAAGTGTAAGTGAAGAGGAGGAAAATGGATTGTACATTCAGACCTCTATAAATTTACATTGATTTTCCATGCTGCAGTTGTGGTGAGCTTTTGCCTTCAGATGAAGGCAAAAAATTATGTTTTTATGAAATAAGAACAAAATGATAAAATGAAAATAGAGATCATTTGATCTCTTAGTTACCAGTTGTTTGCTACATTTCCGAGTACCTACTTCTCTATTATTACACAATACAAAAGAACTTTCGGCAAGAAAAACTGGTTATTGAATGGTGCTTTGTGGAATGAAAAATAAAAACGTAAGAAAAATCAGCGTTTGCTAAGACATAGACACCAAGGAAACTCAAGTTGTAAATCATTCTTCACTGAGCAATTTTCTTAACAGTCCAACTTCTGTGGATGTTCTGATAACAAATAAAAACTACATCAGATGTGTGCTGAGGACAGACTAATTAATTACTAATATATTTCCATGTATTTGAATTTTATTCAAATCAAGAAGTTTAATCAAGACGTTGACAAATGTAAAGAAATGTAATATACAGCCCAAATGGCTACATTTATTTTTCTTAGAATATAATGGGAAGTCAGAGCTTCTTTACCTTGCCATGGTGTTTGTTGTCTAGGATGAAATTCAGAAGTCTGAACCTGGGAGCAAACTTGATGAAGGTGCTTACCTGTTTTGGCAGCTGAATTACTGGATTTCACCCAGATACCCATTTATGTTCCTTTCCCCTTCTTTTACTTGGCACCTACAAATGTTTACATTTTTAGGCAGAAATAATCTACTGAGTAGTAAAACTCAGCTGGAGTCACTGATCACTGAAAATGAGCAAATGAACCTCGCGGTGAGAACACCGTCTGATGCCGTTAGCTGCGGTGATGTTGCCGCTTGGCAGCAGGGTGAGAAGAGTAAAAATCGCTGAGGCACTGTGTCGCCGGGCTGGAGCGCTGGCAGCAGCAGCTGCTTTTCGGCTCAGTGTTTTGCATGGATATGTTTTTGACCAATACTTCAGAAGAAATCCAGCTCTGGGTTCTGGTGGATGTCTTTAACTGTAAGATGTCTCAAAATTGTCTCATTAAACCACAGCTGAACCATCAGAACAGTGAGGTCAGTTTTTTTGCTTTAATTTTTTGTTTGTGGCTTAACACTTAGCACAAAAGTGACTTAAGATGCATATCTCCCTGTCTAACTGAAGCAAGATAAAAAGCTTCATAGTAAATGCACAGGGCCATGTGACTGAGGAGAGAAGGTAGAGAGACTTTTCAGAAAGAAAATGTTAAAAACATCACTACTGTCTGAGGGTGCTTTGCAGAGAGTCTGTAAGACAGGGTTCATCATCATCCTCTCCAACTCAGCCGTCCAAACAGCAAGAGGGAAAGCACGATGATGTGGGGTGTTCAAAACATCTCCTGCAGCTGGGCAAAAGATGCATGAATATGAAGAAGGAGACTCTGCTGCCACGCTGCTCTTCGGGTAAAAAACTTACTTAGCTTTCTACAAGTAAAGGAGGAAAATCAAGAGGAGGGAGGGTTAGTAATACGTTAAGCAAAATGAGGGCTGCAAGCATAACAATACGTAAAAATACCACGCAGGTCTATATGTAATTATCAATAACGACCATCAGCGCCCTGCCCACTGTGCTGAGGAATGGCAGCGTGTTCCTGACTCCAGCACCTCTAATACCCTGTTAAGGACTCGTGCTCGCAGTGATTGAAAAAGTTTGAAGGCAACTTTGATTTATTTCTTTAATTCATATGAAATGGGAAGGTTCTGAGAGAAAGTGATCGAAGATGACATTTTGGTTCGGTGGAGCAGCCCACCAAAACATTATAAACCCGCTCCCCTTCCCTTTGGATAACCCAGCATGGTCTTCGTGGTCTTCCCAGGAGCTAACACAGTCTCTCCCCGGGATGGACACTACACTGACAACTGCTCCTCTGTTTAAGCAGCTAAAAATGTTTCTGGCTATTTAAATTCAGTGGAAAACTATATGAAAATCACGAAGTATTTCATTAAGAATTTAGTGCCAGGTCTTCAAGGCTCTTAGAATTACAGCAACTATAAATAGAACAAGTAAGGAACAAACTGCATTATGAAATTTTTGAAGTCAAATGTAGCAAGGCTTAAGGACACTATTTGAGTATCTTGAAAGGCACAGGGAGGACATTTACACTGTTCCATAGTCACATGCTTGGGACATCAGGTGACATTTGTTGGAAAGCTTCAAGATGGTGTGTTCATGCAGACAGGAGTCAAAAGCCCCAGAAAATACAGTCGTCTTGAAATTTTTGCTCAAATTACAGAACCTGCCTCTTCCTCACAATTCTGTACTGAAAGCAGAGGGGCGTGCAAACTCTGTCTTTTATTTATCTACAACATGGTTTATAGTTTTCATTCCTATAGTATTTGAATGCTTTTCATGTGTTTCCAGATCACACAGAACTCTCATAATGTATTTTTAGTAGATATTATTTCTAAATTAAAAAAAAAGTTTCAGGTTATCTACAACAGAAGAAAGGTGATTTCCTGTTGGGTGGGGAACCACCAAGTCTTCCAGAGCTTTGAGATGGCTTCTCCTTAAAACAAGCATCCCTGATACACAAGAAAGGCTTTAGCTCTCAAGAGCTACGTCTGGTTAGAACATAAATGAGAACTATTCACTATTTAAATCACAGTCAATACAGACTAAGACAAAGCAGGCAGTTTAAAAGAGACTCCATCCCTACTCATTCTTGTTGGACGGGTCCTTTCTTTTGCTACACCTCAGTCTAGGGCCATTTCACTGGCTGTAAGGGCTGTAGTAATGTCTGTAAATGTCTGTTTCCCAGTGGTCACCTTTGGTTAAGTTCTTTTCTGAATCCCGATTCCTTCGGTGTTTAAGTCAGTCCTCTAACGCTTTTGCAGAAGGTTGTGTGGAGAAAGAGTTGATGGACACAAGTTTTTTGCTAATAAAAATTTACAGAGATAATGCTGAGAGCAGGTAGCTCTGTACTTCAAGATACATCACAATCTTTAGGGAGAGCGTTTAAATTTGGTTAAAAAATTACTGTCCTGGGCGATTATAGTGGACGGTCTGGGAGACCAGAAGGGTGTTTAATTCTATTTCTTATGTACCTGCAAACCACTGAAAGGAAGCAATTTTGTACCAGTTCATCTAACCTTTCATTTACCTTTAAAGTCTCCAAATAAGCATGTATTGATTTAAATCCTAACAGCCTACAGCAGGTTTTCAAACTGAATAGGGTAAGGAATTTTAAAATGTCATAGGAATAAAGACAAGACTTATCCGGTTAGGGAAAAAGGTTCCTTTGATGTTTGTATCTTCCCAAGTTTCTCTGTAATTAAGAACTGGCAAAATGAACTTGCTAATAGAACCACTTAGTGTTAGTACCACAGCAGTATTTAGCGGGCATAATCAGCTATCATTGCTTTGTGCTCAGCATTTCATGACCAGATAATGATCATCCAGGCAGCCAAGCACCAGTATTGCAGGAGTGTTTTCATGTGCTCTTGCAGTTCTGCGGTATGGCCTGGGCTCAGCCAGTGTTCTACCATGCCAGCTTCAGTGCCCTGGATGAACACAACCCTACTTAGTACTCGCCTATTATCTATATAATTCATTGATCATAAGCAAAGGTTGCTCTTGTATTAACTCAAGCTCTTGTGGTAATCATAGGATCAGCAGGTAATCTTTGGTGGCTTCCAACTTGGCCAATACAGGTAGCAACACTTGGGAGGCAGGAAGAGAGTGTGGCAGCAGAGAGTGAGAATATTAGCACAGTTACACCTTTTTTTGTACGATTAGGGTAATGCTTTGATGATCCAGGACACAAACCTCAGCGGAACTTATATACCCACAGAGAAGAGAAGGTGCATAGAGATGCAGTCCTCTGCTAGGGACCCAAGCAAACTTCTACAGTCATCCTTTTCTCATTATCATTGTAAGGGACTTCTCAACACCTGCTTCCTTGCTTTCACCCTCTTAGGCTGCAACGGGCCACAGCTGAAGCAAGTGGGAAGGAGGCTCTGCCCCCTGGCAGTGCAGGTATTCTAGGAGCAACGCAGTAGGGCTGAAGGCTTGATCTAGTGTTTTTCTGCTCTTTGCTTTCTCTTGTTTTACACTTGAACAGGGGAAATCTCGCCTGACTGTTTCAAAAGTTTTATCAAGCTTTGTATGATAACTGTGTAAGAGGTATGATGGTATATGAGCAGGCAGAAGCTATGTCAAGTCAGAGGAGATGTGGTTACTGGTTCAGTGGTGTTTCCTGTGGAAAGCCCATCAGAGCTGTGCTCTGGAGTCTGCCTGAGCTTCAGTTTACTGGTGAGTCTGAATAGTCTTACTTAGACCTGGGTTGCCTTGAATGTTTTGGAGCCTTTTTTGGGGGCAGTGGTTGCCCTGCAAAGTAAAGGAGTAAAGGTAACGTACGGTCAACTCCCTCTGGTTTGAACAGAGGGAGCCAGTGGCTGTTTGGGCTTCTTGAGTCTGCCGTGTGTGATGGAAAAACATCTCAAATCGTCTGAGTTCGTTCACATTCAGACTGTCCTGTACCTTAAGCCTTACGGAGTAAGTTTGTTAGGTTTAAGATTAGAAGATGAATGAATATGTTGCAAATCTCCTCAGCTGATATTTATAGCCAGTACTTTCTTCAAGATAACCTGAGGATATGTGAAATGTCTTGAAAAATATCACATGTGTTTTGGCAGAAATGGTATTCTCTGCCAAAGGAAAGAGCAAGCAAATTAATATAGTGTGTCATACAATAAGATGAAGGGTTAGTGATACAGTAATGGGTTAGTGAACGATTATTGCTAGAAACTGGCCAGAAGGCAAAACATATTATAACCATTGTCTTATTTTAGTAAGATTGTTATTTCCAGTTTCATTTAAGTGAAAGATTGTTCATGGTTTGTGTTTCATTGTAGAAGCTCTTCTGCAATGATCCTGTTTCCCCCCCTTAAACTCTGGGAGGCTGGAAGGTCCTACAATGGCAGGATCCTAGGAATGATGAGGCTTGGGGTCCATCAGCACAGCTCTTGGATCATGGATAATTTAATTGATTTCAATTAACTATGAAATTGGCAGCAAGTTAGCAATCCAGTGTGAAGTTAGGAGGCTCGATTTTTTTGTTATATCTGAACTTACAAACATAGTATTGCTCCTTGTTCCTGGGTTAACTTTGTGTTTGAACATGGAAGAATTTTGCTTTGATATTTGAAACGAGTTGGTCTGGACCCACAGAATGTGCGTATGAAACTGTTTCCTATAGATTGGTGCCCTTTGTCCTCTGTAATACCCCAATGGGGCAGAAGTCTGGCAAACTACTCTAGATACTAGATTTACATGTGTGCTGATCAGCCAGCCAGTCGCTAGCAGTATTCATAGCAGCTGAGTTTTGCCTGTTTTTCTTTCAGTTGCAACACTAATTTTGGTCTCCTTCCTCATCCAGCTGCCAATTCTTACTACAGCTATAGGAATATAGTTATCTTTGAGACTTAAGCACCTGGAAATTGGCCATGTAGTTAAAAAAAAAAAGCGACTGGTGCAGAAGGAATCACAGACAGATGATCAGACAGTATAATCAAACCCATGTTATTTTCCTAGGAAACCTGCTAAAATTGAGTAATTTGAATATAAACCAGAAAACATCATGAATTGGACCTCAGCAGTTTTCTGGCTCCTGTGCAGTATGTCAGAACCTTGAATTGCCATTTGGAACTCCTGCTTCCATAGGGAAATTTTTAGATGGCTAACAGCCAGCATCACAGCTCTGGGGCATCTTTTCTAGAGATGGGTCCACACTGAGTGTCTGTGAGAGCTGAGCAGGGCACGCAAGGTGCGCAGTGTGCACTGGGGCTTCTCGGCTCCAGTCCTCCGGCTGACCTCCAGGGCTCTGTGAATCATCACAGACCCAGCGTCAGAGGTGGGAATGCTGCAAAAAGCAATTTATTTCCTCTTCCTGTACACCAAGTACTGCAATATATACAGACTCCTAAGTAAACGATCTAGGATGCATAGCTATAAATTACAGCCACACAAACAGATTTTTAGAAACAACAAAAAAACACCACATATTGTTCTCATGTACTCTTCAGTTACTTTATAGGACTCCCTCTGTTTGTGACTGTTTCTGTTATGTTATTGTTGGAAGAATAAACCTTCTTAAAGTAGATTATCATAAGGATGGAATGTGTCCAGTGACCACTTAAGTAGGAGAAAATCTCTTTGCTGCCAGAACCAGTTTATTGCAGCTGTGATCAAGAAGTGTCTTGTGTGCAGTTATTTATTTCTTCTCCAGTACTGTATTTGAGACTGTCTGCTAATCTCTTTAATGTTACCCAATATTTTTCCAAACTGACAGTAGATAAATAGAGAAGAAAAGGTCAGAGAGCCCCCTGTTTTTTCAGCACAGATAGGACAGCCTTGTATGTTGTCAGATGTCCAACATAACTTGGTTACCTCGGTATGGACCTATTATTGGCAACCAGATGTATTTGCTGATGCAAGGATTAACTGATATTGCTTGTGTTACTTGTATAATGTGTGCTCTTTGATAGGCGTTGCTCTGTAGTTTTACTGTGAAAAGAAAGATGGACTTGTGCTTCAACAATATAATCAAAGGTTAGGATGTCCAGGCTCTTTCCCCTGGCAGTATCGTGGATTTCAGCAAACTTGCCTAAGTACTCGGTGCCCTTTTTTTTTTTCCCCTCTTTTCCTCATCCTCTGTACAGCATTGCTCAGAAGGGAAAAATAGGAGAAAGTTAATCTGATTATTAACAGATACAGACAATTAAGCAACTGTTAGCAGACAGACTACAGTCATTATTGTGTGGAGGCCCAGAGGTGCTTCCTCCTTCCCTGGGTTGTGCACCTGATGGATGACAGCATTTGCTGGTGCCACCTCTGCTTCCACCGTACAGCTCGGGATCGAAACCATCCCTGTAGCTCCGTATTGAAGGGGTGGAGGACTAGAGGACAAGCCAGACAGGAAGGTTCATCACTACATCAGTGGGTTTTTTTAGGAGAAAAGAAACCTTCTGACCTGTTTCAGACAAGTATCTGGAGAACCAGAAGCACTCTCCTGTCAGAGGTGGGGGGGAGCTTTAGTATCTCTGAGTTTCTGGGTGTGGTCCTGAGAAGTACAGGCAAAGACAGCTGCCTGGGAAGGACAGGTGGGAGGAGTTGACCAGTGGTCATAGAAGATGATTAAAGGTTAAGGGGGATTCATTTTGCTAGAAATCTCATATGATATGGAGTTTGAATGTGTGAGTAAAGGGCACTAATGGGACGGAAGCTTGAAACAGCACCAGCTGGAGAGACAAGTCACGCTAGAGCTGTATCAGCACCTACCTGTGATGTACACCTCTGCTTGTGTTCTCGGGTTGGCTTGGAGGTGTCTCAAATAATTCATGAATACTGTGTCCCGACAGAGTCATCAATGTTGTATGCAGATGTGAATTCCCATGTAGGCTTCAGGAAGAGGCACAGACCTCTGGAGAGGGGGGGTTTCTGCTGGCCATTTCCCTCTGCAAAACCTGCATGGGGAGGCCAAGGGAGTCATGTCCCTGGGTACGCAAAAGCGGGCGACCAGGGAGCCTGGGGGCAGTGGGAGGTACGCAGGGCAGGGGGGAAAGGCATCGGTCTCCAGGAAGTCAGGTAGGTTAGATAGAAACAGAGATGTCTGAAGAAGTCTCCAGGCAGGAGGATCTACAGTGAAGTTCGAGACAGCCTTATCTCAAGGCAGGCAGATCTGCCTGCAGGCTGTGTCTCTCTTTTATGCTATGCCAAGTTCCTACAGTGAAGTTCAAGCGGTGCTTTGTTTTGCAAGGGCCGGTTGGTCCCCAGCCCCGTGGGAGCTGCTGAGCAAGCACACAGGCCATGGGAGAATGCTGAAGACTCTCTTCTGCCCAAAAGAGTTAATGTATACCGAATCAGAGGGTTCTTCTCCATCTCATATACTGTCCATTTATCCTATGGAACCAGTAAGTGATACCAGCTTTTTTTTGTAAATGCAACCCATGGTTATAAACTGCTATTTCAGTTTTACATTATTTTAGTTCTATTTCATCATTACAGATACTTCCAGAGAAACCCATACTTGCAGAAGTAAACTACAACAACAAAATCTCATGTGACTGAAGTGCATCACAAGCCAGAGCCGTATAGATACTTGTCAGGCTGAGAAAAACACAACAGCACTGGTTAGACAGAAAAGCTAAGCTATCAGAGATCAAAACTGTACCTCATTAGTCTCCCTTTTAAAGTGATGTGACATGTGGTTTTACATGTACATACGCAAATGTTGCTTGTTTGATTCATACAGGAGGGTGGGTTTATTTTGTGTAATTAGAACTAATCTAATTACTTTGTAGGGCATATGCAATGGGCACATTTCATGTGATTTGCAAAGATAAGGCTCCATGGAAGACTTACAGAAGCATGACTCGATGCTGACTAGAAAGCATTTAGTTTGCTAAGAGTGCACTGCCATAATGAAACAGAAATTCAGGTGGAACAGGATATAACTGCTGCGGGTACTTTAAAACCACCAGATCATTTTTCTGATGACGACTATGCAATTAGCAACGTAACAGATCTGCCTGCTGGAAGGGGCAAGATGTAAAACTTGTTTGTTATGTCTCTCATGTGACATGGTAAGAACAAACCCCATGCCTGTGGAGGAAAGACAAAGCAATCTGGGTATCTGAACAAAAATGTTAATCAGCCATTTAAATCTTGTTGTTCTTCTTGCTCTTCTTCCCTCCATTTTAAGATCCGTTTTTGTTCTTTTGCAGGAGGGTAAGTCCCACCAAGGAGCATGATACAGTGTTGTAAGAATGTGCCTAGCTTTATTCTGCAGACCAAGCTGAAAGCTTGCAACAGCACTGCAGATTAACTAAGAAGACTGAGTTGCTGAGAACTACTCTTTGTTTTTTTACTTGGTTATTTTTAACAGGAAAACCAGGCAATTGCAAGTGAGAGTTTCAAGACCAAGAGGCACATTCACTCCCGGTTTTAGGGAGCTGAGCTCTTTAAACTCAATGGAGCGAGGTTCCCTCCCTATGGCTAGCCCCCCAGGAGTGGTGGCAGGCACACACTGCTGCCTGCTCCAAATGCTCAGCGTTGCACTCTCGTCACTCTCTTCGCAAGTGCTGGTGTATTTTGGTTCAAAGGCAAGGGATCAGATCTACTTATGTTGACTGCCGCATCTCTGGGGACATGTACTGTTAGTCCTGACAGGTAGGGATTTGTTTTTACTGTTTTGGTTTTAGCTTGGCCAGATCTTAACAGAGGAAGAAAAGGACTTTCCCAGCTGGGAAACTTCCTGTCTAAGACATTGCTGAGGAAGTACCGCAATATTCTGGTTACTAGTCAAGATGCTTTAAAAAATCCTGTTTCCTCCTTTCTGAGAGGGTACCCTTTCAATAAGACGGTCATTCCATGCCACAGCCTCTGCTTTCACCAAGCAGTAATTTTTCAGCTCTTAAGTTTCCTCCTAAATCCTCATTCCCAACCGGCAATCGCTTTGGTTGCTCTCTGAATCTCCTTCTACTTGTCACGCAGCTCTGTGGCAGCTGCCTGCCCAGAACCAAACGCAGCATTACCAAGTCACGCAGGGAAGGAGATTCCTACAGCTCACGCTACATTTTACTGATCTAAACCGCTGTGGCTTCGTATCTCACTTACTGTCACTTTCAACTCTATGGTTTTCTCTGTCTCTCTGAATACTAGTAGTGTAATTCTTTCCTTTAGCTGCTGGCTTACACTAGGTCAAATACAATTAGATAGCTATTTAAATTGTCTAATTGTCTATGGCTTTTTTCCTCCATTACTGTCCAGGTAAATATCAAATTACAGTTTCTATCTTCTACATTAGGATATGGGAGGTGGGCTATAAACAAAAAGCATTCACTCACTTGTCAATGTTTGTGACTAATTGCTAACCCTAATCACTGTCACATAAACATCTGACACCTCTTAAATGCCTGTATCAAATGCCTTACTAAAAGCCAGATGATCTGTCTTTAGAATCTCCTCAAATTATTTGTAACCATCAACAAAATAAGTACCTTTGCTTGCTAAGATACATTATTTCCCCAGTCAGCTAGCACATCCCTAGTGCTCTGTCACATATCTAAATAATTACCCGAACTATAGCAAGTCCATTAGCTGATTCCCTTACTGACCAGTACAGCAAATTAGCTGGACTCCCACTGTGCTGCAGTAAGCTCACATTTCACAAATATTTTACTTGCCTTTTATCAGTAACTGCATTACATCCTCATTGATTTTTCAACTGTCCCTCATTTCAAGTATTTTTAAATAGATTTCCACCATTTGAGAGTTATCAATCTCACTTCAGTGCTCCTGGATTAATAGGCCTTTTATATTCCTTTCCCCCCAGACATGTTTGTCAAAGCTCTTCTTTCCTTATCCTTCTGTGTGTTGTTAATTTATTATTGTTGATGCCCTTAGCTTTATTCTCTGAGGCTTAAATCTAGTCAGTTGATTATTTGCAGTCCATCTTCCTTCATTCAAYGTAAGGCTACCTCGCCACGTTCTGCTGCATATAGTGAAACTACAGAGCACATGGCTACTATGATGCTTAACTTTTAAGACAAAATTGTAATGCTTTCTGAGGCTGACTTTTTTTTTCCCTCTTCTCATCTCTGCTGCTAGCTCACATTTTGAGATCTCCCAGTGCTGCTAGTAACACTTGGAGGAAAATGGGCAGAGAAAATTCCATCATCTGTTAGATGCTGGGGTGCTTCCTCTGCTGGGGCAGTAGAGGGTTTTGCTCCTGTATACAGCCAATCTCGAGTGCTGCTGTCTGAGGATTAATCCATGATCTCTTGGAAACCAAAACTTCAAATCATTCTTCAAATTAGTTGTTCGTACCACACCGCAGGAATTTCAGTGACTCATAAATCCTGTTATTTCAAAGCAAGGAAAGTACTTGAAAAATATCATGTGGAGTTTGAATGTTCTAGCCTGTTTCACAGACCAAGTTCTTCTACTAATCAGGACATGTTACACCTCTTTGCTTGGACGTTCACCTCATGATTCCTGTTCTGAGGTGCAGTAAGTGAGATCTGGGAGTTTGCTGCCACCCTATATGTGTTTTTATATGCCAGACCACAATATTATGACTTCCTGGAGAGCAGCCATATACCAAACAAAAAAGCAGTTGCAAAAAGGAAAAGTTAAGAAAATGAAAGGATTGTAGCTAAAAGGAAGATATTATTTAGCCACCTTTGTAATAGCAAACAACTTTGATATCAAGTATACCAAAAGCAGAACAGGCTGAATGGCAAAAAGCCCACAAAATACAGTGCAAATATGGGGAAAGATTGCTTTGATTTACTGACAAATTGTTGCTTATTTTCCACAGTTTAGTAAGCCCACTAGAGCAACACTATTTCCTTCTATTCTATCCTACCCTTATCTCTACTTCTGCAGCCAAATTTTTTTGCTAGCCAAGTCATATCACAGTGCTCTCTGCCATCTTATTAGATGCTCAGAAGCCCATTTGGGATGAAACATCAAGTCTTGGTATCTCTGTGATTTTTTTTATTTTTCTTTGAGGGTGAGATGATCTGAAAAAATGCATTTGGTCAAAAAATTCGATCAAACAGATTTTTATTTATTGTCATTTAAATCAGGAATACCTCCCTTAACCTTTCTATTTCCGAATGGCAAGATGACCCAAGACTTAAATTCCATTCTCTCCTTAGGTCACTGTAGGTTAGAATGATGTTTGAGAACATCTAGCCGATGTTACTTTGGGTACGTATGGTAGATTATTCAGATTTTTCATGGCCTTTTTTTTTTTTAAGCAAAAGTACTTCCACTTAAAAAAAGCGCTTGTGCACTTTAGAGCCTTGAAAGCTCTTAGTGCAGCTTAGCAGCTTAGCTTGCTGAGATACTCTAAGACTAAAGGTTTTAGCTCATTGCTTAAGTTCAAAAGCGAGCTGCTTTAAGGTCTTACATAGCACAGCAGCAGCACTGAGGTACAGAAGCTCAAAAATCTTGCAGCGGCCTTGCATATGAAGGTAATTCAACTTAGTAAAGTAGCTTTGGCATTCATCAGAGGTAGCCTCTCCTTAACTGGGACTTAGAATGTTCCTCTCTTTCTGTTTGTTAGTCACTTAAGAGGATGAGCATTAGGAAAAAAAGCTTAGGAAAAGCACAGGTGACTTCAAAACTATTACTACTTTAAATGTAAGACAGAACTATCCACAATCCTCTAAAACATGCCATGGGATCCTTAAGGTTATCAGCAAGACTTAAGTCTGTACCTTTACCCCAAAACATACTCCTGCTATGCTAGAATGCTGCTTTAATACAAATAATAAGAAAAATCATAGGAACTTAAAAAAAAAACCCAACCCTGTAGCTTTTGGATACAATTGGGTTTGAGAACCACTAAGGCTTCACAAATTAAATAGGGGAAAGGGCATAGCATTTAACAGAATGAGTTCAGGCAGTTACGGCATTCATCTGACAAGCCACAAACACTTTTTTGTTTGTTGTTAAATACTGACTTCTCACAAAAGTAAATTTAACTTCTGTAAAGATGGGGTTTTTCTGCAACTACAGTGGCATAAATGATCCAGAGCTAAGTGAGCCCTGACAGATGTACATGTCTTAATTTGTACAAGTCTTCCCACTTGGAAAAACACATTTCATAAGAATTAAAGGGAACTCTGGGCCAATGTATCAGTATTTTGTTTGTGAGTTGCAGAAAGCCTGCACTGGGTCATTAACAACAATAACAAAAAGCAGATGCCTTATTTCATCTACAAAACATTCACCAGAAAAATCCATATAAGTAATCCAGTACTTCAACATAGCATATGCAAGTTTCTGGTACATCTACACTGAGCACACGGACTGAGGAACCTGGATTTCTGTTAAGCCTGCAGAGTAGCTACCCATGGCCTATCATCCTAAATGTTAAATTTGTTCATGCTGTTTTAGCAGGCCATCTTCCAGTATGTTATGGACCTTTGGTAGGAAACACAGCTGTAGGGAAGTTTTAAGTAGGACCATGGGTCCGTAGCAAGAACTGGAATGTTATCTTCAAGTGTTAAAGAAACAATAAATTTCTTTACATATATCCTGGAGTAAACTTTTGCTTTCCTCTTAAATATGAGGTTTGGTAATTTTAAACCATTAATGGGAGGCCCTTATCAAGAAAAAATGTTCTCCTCACCTGACTCTAGTACCTTCTCTGGAAGATTTCTGACCCCTGCTTTACAGCATCTTGGCAAAATATATACCTTAATATCATCAGTTCAGAAAAGGTATTGCTGCTATATGCACCCATCAAGTTTTGAGAACCAGACAACAAAATTCAATCAATTCACATAAATGAATGTAGTAATTAGTTTTGCAATTGCTTGCAAAGTTTTATCTAAGAAGCGTCAAAATAGCAAACGGCAAGCTCCTTATTCATGATGAATGCTTTGAAGGCTGCCCTCCCCCAACYGTGTTACATTAATGCCTGCATTATGACCTCAAGCAGAACAACTAACAAAAGCTGAATTGCAGCAACCRGGGGAGGTAAGTGAGTCCCAGGTGACAGAAGCATATACCTAGGTACAGACCACACAGGAGCCCTCTCTCTCCACACAGTCAGTCAAAGGCTGCACGAACCCTTTAAATAAGAGGCAAAAGACAAGGTGGTCCAAGAACAAGCAGCCTTGCACTGCAACCATTTCTTTCTAGCATTCTACTCACAGTAGCCTGTGAATATCTCACCAAAGCATTCTTACTTTTGACAAAGCTTTTTTAATATAGTTTTTGCTCAGAATTTCAGAGTACAGACTACAAAAGGGAACTTTAAATTTTATTTTCATTAGTTCATTTCTTGGATGTAAAAGGTCCATGTCAAAATAAACAAGAAAGGATAAAATACAATGTTCAAGTATTTATCCTCTGAGCTTATTATTGCAGAAGACTTAGAGATGAAACAAAAATTAACTCAAATGGAAGCATTTTATTTCATTACTGAACCACAAAATTGTGGAGTTGAGGTATCAGAGAAGTTACAAAAACATGTTATTTCAGAATAAACTTAAAAGTCCTTAAACATTTAAAAGTTCTAATGGTGGTGGCTTAAGAGGAATCTTTCCCATCGTAAACTTTTTTGCTTCAAATTGTTTCAACTCTTCAACTGATAATTCATTCTTTGGTGTAAATAACTTTTCCGATGTAGTATTGTTTGCGACTGCAGAAGATGCGGATGTTATGTTATGTCCAGAGGCACTGGCAGTCTGTCCAAATAAATTACTGCTTGAATGTGAGGGAGAAGCTGCTACTGCTGCATTAAAAGCTCCAAAGGCTGTAAGTGGAGTGGTGCTTGAAGAGTTCACAGCAGAAGAATTGCCAAACCCTGAAAACCCAGAAGTTCCAAAACCGCTAGTTGTTTCAGAAGTTTTAAATGAGAACGAGGATGCAGATGGAGCYGCCGGGCTGCCAAAACCAACAGAATGGGATACGCTAGGAGAGGACGTCACACCAAATGCAGGAGGATTACAACCAGCAGAAGAGCTCCCAAAAGCAGGCGTGTTTCCAGATGATGCACTGATGAGACTGGAACTTGTTTTAAAGGAGAAACTGCTAGCACTGTTACTGCTGCTGTTCACAGGAAAGCCTGCAATTATAAAATTTATAAAAAAATGTTAGAATGTGCACACCTGTGATACTAAACCACTGCTGTATTTCAATAATKCAGAAGAAGAAGAACTCAAGAAAATGTGTAACTGTTGGTTCTTAATGCAGGAACTTACTTGACAACCCAAAGCTTGATGTTTGCTGTCCTCCAAATCCAAAGGCAGGCAATGGTTGAGTGACCGTGTTCTTTAATTCAGATAGCTTAAAAAATTCCAAATACATAAATGAAAACTAGATTCCAAAATGGGGAAATGTCTTTCAATAAATACTTAAAGCAAAAATATAGCTGCCCAGTCCAGTTTAATACAACTTAGTCTAAGTTAGACACTGATCACTTTCATCACAATTGCATGCTCTTGCAGCTATGAACAAAATGCTTTAAGGCCATTCTCTGTAAAACACTCCAGAAACACAAATATATTACAATTTACAGATTTTTGTCTGTCATTCAACGACCTGAACACCTCTTCCAGCTCTCATTCTCATCTCTTACCTTTTTCAGTTAGTGCTTTATGACCCTATCTATGTCATGGCTTTGACTTAGTCTGTTCTCTTACCTTGGCACATCTAGTCTTCTGTGCTAAAGCCCAAATCCCGCTTCTTCACCTTCAGCATTGAACATACCAAGGGGTATGATCATATTACTAAAATTTTAATGCACTTCATGCAGACTCCACTTAAATCAACTTAGTCTGTCTCCCTGATTATTTAATATTGGCTTTAACTCAAGCATTTTTTTCTGACGCATCTAGATTCACATGTGTTTCTCACCTTCCCAGGAACAACTACTCTTTATATCTTCAAATTTTATCGAAACAGTTTCTCTCCCACCTATCTATCAGTTTCTCATTCTGGCATTACCGAAATGCTCCATATATCCTAAGATGCCTGGAGGACAATTCTGGTACCGTCTGCTGATTACACCTTGGAAAAGTCAACACCAGCACATGGAAGAAAAGGTGGGGTGGATATTTGCCTCTTACTATACGTGTACTCGACCGGATCCCAACCTTAAGCTACGGTTACTTTCACGCGGCTTGCAGTGATGGTATTCCAAACCCGGGATCCAGCTGCTGCCTTGCTAACACGGAACCATCCTGATTCGCTACTCTCCTTAGTTAACTAAAGGGTTTTGTAATATCCACCTGCAATTCACTGATTTCATGATTCCAGAGGACGGTGGATGTAAGACCCAAAACTGTGTTCACAGACTTTCACRTTCCTGACTCAGGCAGTGCTAGAATACTCAGTCACATTTCTATCGCCTATAAAAAGCATGTAGATGGGCAGATGGGGCAGTTTTCAAACTGCAATCGCTATTCTCTTATGTAATTCCTCCTTACACCCTTTCCACTTTCTCTAATGTTCCCAGGAGCGTTGTAAGATTACTGTCAAGGTCTTCGTGCCGCCAGTCAGCCAAACACTTTCATGCCAGATATTTTTCAAGGCTGCAGTGCCAGAATATAACACATCGTAGCTGAGATTTTCAGAACAGTTCATAGATCTACCATAAAATTGCCAATGAATCTAGGAATCAAACATTTTCATGTCTCAGCTATTCAGGTGCAAACAAGGATGCCCTAAAAGAATCATGTATATTTGGTTGTAAAATATAATATCCTGCGGTCTTCAAAGCAATACCTATCACCTGTTTGTGTAAAGTTAGTAGAAGTGTAGTTGAATAGTTTGGTAACAGCTGAAGTTTCTATGGAACGTTTGCAAGATGTCTTCATTAAAAACAAGGTGGCATATTACAACTACCATGTGTTAGAAATCTTGGTAGCAGAAATTAACGTTGCCATTTACAGGACAGTTTGGTGGGATGTGTCTAAAAAAACATGAATCTAAGAAAAACATTTGCCCAAGATTAATAAAAAAATGACATCAGGAACAGAAATATTTTACCTTTTATTAACACTTACCAAAGCTGCTTTTGCTGATGCATTTAAAGCTTTCAACTGAAGCAGCCGATTTTTCCATTGTTTTGCTAACTGTTGGACAGAATTTATCTAAAAAATGGGAAAAGA
This sequence comes from Oceanodroma leucorhoa, assembly GCA_030449065.1. Taxonomy (NCBI): domain Eukaryota; kingdom Metazoa; phylum Chordata; class Aves; order Procellariiformes; genus Oceanodroma; species Oceanodroma leucorhoa. Next base: position 3,762,552 of record JASVER010000033.1, on the reverse strand, counting down.
AAAGCATGTTTTTATTATTGGTGAATAATCACCAGAGTGATCTGACAAATAAACTGAAAGAAGATTTCTAGAATTAGAAAAGAAACTTCATTAAGCCAGGAAGACAAGATTTTTGCTTCCCTGAAAATTCAAGGTGAGAAGCTGAAATTTTGTTATTAACACAGAATTCCTTTCAATTATCTTACTATGGCCCTTAAATCAACTTTTTTACTTCACATAACAATAAGATTAAAAAAAAATGTCCTGGGGCTTTCTAAATCTAAGTTCTATCACTATCTGAATTAGGTGCTTGAGGGGAAAAAAAAAAAAAMCAACACAAACCACACACAAAATATTTAAGTATAAGAGAACAAACTCTGCAATCCTTGTTTTATTTCTGGCTTGTCCACTTATGTGCTCACTCATTAATCTGAAGTCCTAAGATTTGCCTTAGCTTCTCCCACATTTTCAGGAAAAAAATGCCCATTTTCAAAACATTATAATTCAGAACACTTTAATAGTATCATCCTAAAATATTTAGCTTTGCAGAAATTAACTTCCTTAATTTAAATCAGCCCCTTTAACGTGATCCAACAGATTACTACACAGAACATATACAGCAATAAATAGTACCTGCGTCTATCTGACAACTGTGATTAAACAAGAAACTGGAAAGTCATTAAATAAATAACTTTTCAGGAATTTCAAACCTGAAACTTAAGTTTATCAACACACCTTATTCGAAGCCTGGCCTAATTGAATTTTCCTTAAAAACTAACCAAGTAAAACATATAATGTCCCAAATGCCTGCAAGAGTGGAATGAGTAATCTTTCTGTAAATAAATTCCATAATTTTTCAAAAAGGTCTTACATCACAAACATCAATAATTCTTTTGTGTCTAGTCACATGCTGGAAGATCATGTTGCTTGGTATCAGCTCTTACACAACAGACTGGAAAATTCAGATTTTGACACAGTTTAAGAATAGAAACACACGCTTTGGAAAAGACATGTTGTACTTAAACATTTTGTGAGAGAACTGTATCATACAGTTATCATCTACGCACTGAGACTTCCATGAACTTGCATTCAGTGCTTCAGTGAGGCCACAAATGTTTTTTTTAATAGTCAGGCATAGCATATTGTTCAATAATTTCAGTTTATTTTTTTAATTGAAGTTTAAAAAAAAAAAAAAAATCATCTGTCCTGTCTCTGAAAATGCAATGCTGATAATTCTAAACACGTGAAGCAAGAGTGGTGACAACTGCAATTCCTTCTGTAATACAGAACCAAGGGGAAGAGGAAAGAGTGCAATGTAGCTTGAATTAGTTTGTACTTGTGTCTAACCAATAGGCTAATTCCTTTCCTGGCACAACATTGAACTGTGCTAGCTTCCTTGATATTGACAGGACTATTGAGGGAGGAACAATACGGATAAATTTAGATATATAAAAACATATATATATGTCAGTCTATATGACATATATGAAAAGAAATTTATAGAAATTTTCTTTTCTAGAAATGTATATACTCCTTTAGAAGTATCTGCTATTTTCAGCATTAATTCCCTGCAATAAAGGTATGTAAAAGAACAAGGTCAAATAAACTTCACTAGTGTTCTACCTAAAGCGCTATATATCCAGCTATAACAATCAAACTGACTAATAGCATACAAATTATTAAACATTTGAGACAGGATTCCAATAACTTCTACAAATAAGATACAAGAGCAGGGACAAGACTAAGACAGGGAGTGTCTAGGTTTAGAAAGACCATACATTTAACTGAGACTAGCTAAAAGTCTATTGCCACCACTTTTTGTAGGASCTGATGTGTCTAGACATTCAGGCCACCAGTTTTAGAAGCCCAGATCTGACAGTTTTAGCCTGTGATCTCAGACAGAAATAGGAAGTTACGGTAGAGCATACASACTAGCAGCTATTTTTGCATTCTATTTGGTGCACAGTAATTTAAAAATATTTTGACATTCTGATAATCTCCTAGAGTTTGGTAATTAAATGAGTCAAGAGTTGCCACCTGAAGAATAGTAACAAGTCCTATCTCGAAATGTGTTCACATAAAAAGTCAGCATTTTTAAAATACTTACATAGTTCTGAATGTTATTGTTTGCTCTGCAGTTATAATACTCCAGATGCAACTCTTCTGGCGAGAAATCTGGAAAGCCTGTAAGGAGAGGAATAATCGAAAACCTCTAAGAAAATATATTAATACTTCCAATTACTTTCTACAGTTACAAAGAAATGGGCCTTCRTACATTATCTGTAAGTCAGTTACAGCTGGAGACACAAAAAGGATTCATTACAGAACTTCAAAGATGTGGATGTCCAAAATTAATTTGCCATAATGCAATATTCCTTTCTGTTGCATCACAAAGCAAATAGTCACCTTGGAAATGGTTCCAGAGGTCCAACAGCGTGGACAAGTGTAAGAAACCATCCTAAATGGCAGCAATACATGGCCACACTAAAACATTACCTACCTGAGACATTCGGCTTTTCTTTCATCGGTGAATAAGATGAAAATATCCATTGTCCTGAAGATTCCCAAATTTCCATGTCTTTCACTACACATTCGCTAGAAAACAAAATAAAATAAAACCACAGATGAAGGTGAAATTATATGGTCAAAACAAAACCACCAGAAGCAATTGCCTAGTTWGAATCCAAAGTCAGATTCAAATACCTGCTACCATGAAAATTAATGAAGTGTGACACTAGTCCGAATGAACAAGAGAAGTACTCAGTTCTCTGTAGAAAAAATGCACTTATTCAGCAAGATACATAAACGTCCCTTCAAAGCATTTTACTTTGTCATCTAACTGCAAGTAAATCAAACCAGATCTTAAAAAAAAATCCCAAAACACACAAAGTATTTTTTAAACCTTGTATGGCATATGCTGTCACAGAATTTTCCCTGAAGCTGTAGATCACAGTACAACTTAAAATCTTCTCAATAATACATGATTTTACAATATAAAGGAACATGCACAGTATTAAATAGCAAAATTCAGGGGAAAGGGAAAAAAAAAAAAAAAAGAAAAAAGAGAAAAAAAAAAAAAGAAGTGTTCCATGTAAGTTTTTGGAAGAGAATCAAAAGCATAAAAATCCAGACATTGCAAAAGCAGAGAAATAGAAGCTACATCAACAAAAGTAAATCCAAATGTAAACAAACAGTGAAAGGGTAAAAACTAAAGTGGACAAGTAGATCACTACACAGGAACAAACAAACAAAGATTTTAAGTATTTCAGATGTTTGTAACACAATATACATTCATGTTTGAGAAGCTGAATAAATAATCTGTTCAGCATTTTCTTAATGTAATCTTAAAAAAATAATGGAAAGTGGTTCCAAAACCTTGCTGCTTCAGGGAATCACACTGACTGTGGCTTCTCACCACCTGCCCTGTAATCGCCTTGAACCTGCTGGTCACTCTCAACTGACTCTAACATACACCCAGGTGAAACCAGGTTTCAATAGTTTTGTTATTGGCAGAACAATTTGTTATCTTAAGTGTCAGGAAAACTAAGTCAAATAGTTCATTTTCTCAAAGAGTTTCTTTTTTAAAATGGTTGAAATGCTGTCCAAGGGGCTCTGACTCCTCATTTTCAAGCACTGAAATCTTTGTTTCCTTCCTTATCCTCCTGCCCACAACTTAAATACCATACCATCTTACTAATATTGCAGTTGTCTAGCTGCCCAACCCGGGTTCAAAACAAGGACCGCTTTCTTCCTGTGCCAGGGTAACTCAAGAGAACTAAATGAAGTAGTGTTTTCTATGGTTCTTACTACATGTCCCAGCTTCCTCTTCACGATCACGTCCTCTGCACTATGTCTAGTAAGTCAGTAAGCTTTTAAACTGCTCATTCTAAATGCTTGCAGTGAGACAGGACTATAACTTACAGAAGTCTCTCCTCTTCATCTTTATAGCCATCAGCAGTATTTTGACTGTTCATTAATGCAGTGAATCTGTTCTGCGAAAAGTCTGCACTTCTGCTGCTGCCGACTGATGATCCAAAATCAGAGGAGCCAAAAAATCCTCTTCCGTGATCTCTGCTGCCACCCCATGTATTAGACTTAAAGGTAGATGGCTGGATAACATTAGTGTATCTCTGGTTAGTGGTACCCCATCCTCCTCCTCCTCCTCTGCTAGTACCTTCCAATAAAAAAAAAAAAAAAAACAACCCACAAATTAATTTTAAATCATTCAGATATTAAACAATACAACATCAACAAAAACCTGTAAGTATAGCTATTCTTATGGTGGCAATAAGAAGTTTGGGAAAAAAAAAAAAAAAAAGAGGAGTTTTTTTCCTAATGAGTTAACCGAATTATTTGGTGAGCTTAACCTAGTGAGTTAACCAGGGTAGTTCTGGAATCGGAGGTAAATGTGAAGAACTCCTCACATCACCATGCCAACAACAACTCGTGGCACTGCAGAAAACAGACTGTTTCCGTTTTCCTTACATTGTTTCATAAAGTAACTACCCCAGCAGAAAAATAATTTAACTCACAGTACATTAACATTAGGGGCTCCTGCCTACACAGCTATAGCAGAGGCTCTGTTGCATAGCAAAGACCACCCAAGTTAAGTTTCGAGACCTCGGACACATCTGTGCGTGTTACAGGCAACCTCTGACCCTCCTTCAGCAGGTATAAAGATGAGCAACTCAGCCGTGTCGCTGTCCTGCCGTAACCCTAGCCACCTGTTCAATGGCATCCCCATCCCGTCCCCTGCATACCGAAAGCTTCCAAGGACCATATCCAGTCAGAATTAAAACAACCTTCAAAAGGTACAACACGCAGGTGCCTGAGACTTGCTCACTGCTCTTACAAACATCGTCTCCGGAGCTGTTGCCGTATTTCCTCTGTTCCTGCCGCACCCCGTGCGGTACCTCCGCCACAGCCCAGCTCCACAAGTGCCACAACAGACGCGACGGCCGACAGCCCGAGGCAAGCGACACGAGAGCGGGGCCGCTTTGTTACGCAGCTCCCGTCAGCAGCGGGCCGCGCGGAGCAGGCACCCGGGGCAGGCACCGGCGGCCGCGCCGCCGAGGGCCCAGCGGGCACCCCCAGCCCCCCGCCCGCCGCGCTCGGTGGTACCTTGGTGGTGGGGTGCAGAGGTGCCGTGGCGCCCGCCGCCGCGGGGATGCTCGTTCCAGCACCTCTCGCCGAAGCGGCAGCGGCCCTGGAGGAAGAACTGACAGATGGCCATGGCGGCCCCGCGCTCCGCCAGCCGCCGCCGCCCTGACGTCAGAGGCGGGCGCCGCGGGGCGGAGCCGCCGCGCCAGGGAGGAGCCAGCGCCGCGGAGGGAGCCCATCGCCGCCGGCCGCGGCCCCAGCCCCGGGCAACCGTCGGCACCACGAGGCCAACCGCCGCCGCGCGCACCGCGCCACTCAGGGCGCTGCGGGAAGGACGGTGATGGGGGCGGGGCTGGGGCGGGGTCCGGCCCCGTGCGTCACAGCAGTCGGGAGAGCGTGGCTCTCGCCAGGCTGTCACCCGGTGAGCTCTATAGTACACGTCGCGATACGCGGCAGGGCCCGGGCGCCTTCCGGACCATTTTCAATGCAGACAGTGAACCGGCTCTGGACAAGATGAGGTAAAAGTCGAGGAAAAAAACCTGGCAGGTGTGCGTAAACAGGGGCAGCGTCACTCGGCACAAAGGTCGAGGCGGGTGTGAGGAGCGGCGGCAGCCCTGCCGCCAGGGTAGCCGCTGGGAGAAGATGTGACAAGCTACTTCTCACAAGTCCTTTCCCTTTTCGTGCTTACAAGTTTTTCAGTAGCTTAAAAAGAATTATTAACCCCTTGAAAATAAAGTTAGAAAAAGGTGCTTCACAATTTTAAAAGCAGATACAAAAAATTAAACAGTCTGTACAACCTAAAAAGTGCACAGTTCATTTCAGTTTTTACAGTATTTTAGAATTAAGGCTCGGAGACACTAGTGACACATTTGTTTCATGGCTTAGAAAAAGAGAAAGGCAAGGAGGAAGAGGAAAAAAAAGTTTTACAGCATTCACTTACTACTGAATAAAGAACTGAGTTGCAGGAACCACTATTAAGCCCATGAGTGCACCTGCTACTTTCTGTACATGCGGAGTTGTTAGGATGAGGAAGAAAACCAGGAGGAAGTCTACAAAGAAGCACTGGCTTTGAAAACTGGAATTTATACTACTTATGAGAACTTGGAGGATCTTCAGAAATAAAACAGACTAAAAATCCACACCACCAGCAAAGTACAAGGTACAGGTAGGCAAGCAACACTTCTTAACTCGATAGTCTCATAGAAACAGATCTGAAAAAACTAGCAAGTTAGAAGAGAGGTGACAAAGTTAGGATGAAGGTATTAATAAACTAGCATGGGAGCAGGACAGAGGTACATACATCATTTGTATAGTTTTCCAGAAGTTAGAAGATGTACACAGTATTGACACGGACAGCTTGACAAGCTGAACTTCTATGCTGGAAGAAATTTACTATCATGTTAACTGGAAACATTTACAGAACTATATGCTTATAAACCAGAGATTAATAACCATGTGCAACTTTAGAAGACTTCTATAAAGTATCTTTAATGACTTGGTTCACGTAATTTTAAAAACAGCCATTTTCAAGAAGAAAATCAATACATTTGGTGTATTGACTTTGCTTTCCCATTCCTATTCCCATCTTTGCTAATGGTTTGGCATCTACAGTATGTACAGTCTGATGCCTGGGAAAATATATTGAAAATTAATCCCAAGTTTCCAACTTGCTAATTATAGTGCACAATTATTGTGGACTTCCCCCACCATCCCTCTACCTCAGTATAATAAAAAAAAAAAAAAAGTCTTTCTGTGAAAACTCTCCAAAATGCCAGAGATGTCATTAGCAAAATGTTTCTCTAATCTATATATATATGGCCTGTCTAACTTTAAAAATTGATATGCAGTCATGCAAATGATGGAAGAAAGTCACTGGAAGAGGGCAGCTATCATAATCTAGAGAGCTGTATAACCTATCCCCATTTGCCATCAGAATCTTTACTATACTGCTGTCCTTGGTCTTTCCTGAGGAAAAATCTTCATCGTATCCTAGTAAGATTTCTGCAGGTAGGTATAAATGAGAAAAATTTTTTGCTCATATTTCTCATGACCCAAGCTGCATTTACTCACCTTTATTAAATGAAGAATCTCTGCAACTGAGCTCAGTAAAGTGTCATTTAACCAGAAATCTTATCTCCATCAAATGCTTTGAGTTCTTCTAAATAATTGGATTGGGTCTATTTTTGACAAGGCCACACACAGAGTCCTTTTAAAGGAAGATGCCATATGATCTCAGCTAGGTAAGTGGATTCTCAAAACACATCCCCATCTCTTAAAACAGACAAGAAAATGGGCATGACAAAATCCATGTTATAGAATATGCTGTACATACAAATCGAAAGACTGCATCTCAGTTTTTCCCATTACTCAGTTTAACAAGATTCAGTAAAACATGGAAGCAAAGCACCAATAGCCATCTTTCCCCAAGTCCTTGAAGAATGTCTCAGCATCTCCTACTGGTCTTCAGGTCTCTAAAGTTTCTTCATTTGCCCCACAAGTATCTACAACACAGATTAAACAACTTGTCACTGGGAAAGCACGGACTTTGGAGTTGGCTATCCACTTGTCTGTTTCAGTATTATATTCAAGAATGTGCCCTAATCGACCAACACCCTGAAAACCAGCCAGGACATAGACTATAGATCCCACAGCAGCACACTTCACTGTTACACCTTTCCATGGCATTGGAGACACCATCTTCCATTCATTCATCTTGATATCGTAATATTCTACATTATCAAGGCCACCTACAAAGCAATGAAATAGATAACTGCTTATTACATTATACCGTACGGACTGCACTAGAGCATACAAATGCTTCATTAAACTTAGTCTTTATTTTCAAGGTTTAGATTAAAACACAAATCCTAGAATAAAAAAAAAAAACTTGAAAAAAGGCCAAAGGTTTCTAAACTAGCAGTTTACCCTTTTATAAATACAGAAACAGAGGAAAGTAAAAAGGACACTGAAAGTGAGATGTAACAAATTTCACATTATATGCTTTCTAGAGATTCTAGCATCCTACTTCATGAACAGAAGAACTAACAATGCCGAATTTCTTACAGATTTGTGGCTAGTGACTAAAACTCAGGAGTCCATCTGAAACTTCCCTACAGTGAGGACATTTTATTCTAGAGGGGTCACCAGTACCTTTACCTAAATTGGTCATTTACAGATAGAGGATGTGTCTGTTCATTATGATGTTAAAAATCATTGAAGTTTAAAAGCCCAAGTCCTTTTGAAAAGGGCCAWGGGAATCAAAAGTTACTAGAGTAGATTCTGTGACTAAGATTTGCTTCTTTAGGAAATAGGTAATTAYACTTTACAATATCTACAAACATCCTGTTATTTAACAATTGCAATATGTCACAGAGTCTTCACTTCCAGTCCTGAATTATTAGATCTGAGAGATTAAGAAACTTATGTAATGTGAAGAGGTACAAATATTTCACCCCAGACATAACTCTTCCCCGTTGTACTACAATACGAACAATTAAATCAGTCAGGCTACAGAATATGAACAGCAAAGTAATACTTTAACTTATTGATTCAATAGTACACACTTCTAAAATGAGCATTCAGTGAATACACTAACATTTTGCAAAATGGCAACCCTGGCTATAACCGATTGATAAAATGTTTGTGCAAAAAAAGCATCTACTGATATTTTTGCATTAGAAATCAGTCATGCTGGAATAGTTTTAGTAGCTAATTAAAATACAAGCTATATTCTAAAATAGCACTAATCCAAAATCAAATATTCCAATTACCGCAAATAGTGATCAATAAACCTCATAGCTGAGAATTTTCCATTTTGAAAAGCACTTCAGAAACCCTGTGTAATTAAAATTCAATTCTCCTGGAAAATAAACTATTATTATTCTAGTTTTAAAGACAATGAGATAAGCAGATCATAAATAACCTACCCATGACAGTAAGTCATATTTCAAAACTAGGGCAGTCAAAAAAGTTCTCACTTTTTCACCATTTTAAAATAGCTGACTAGCTTTAAGTCTTTAGACTGAAGCTCCTAAAATACTGGCTACACCTTTACCTGTCTCTCAAAAGAATGCTAAAACCTCTCAAAATACATAATGAATAACTAAAAAAAATAAAAATGCTATCTTTTCTCAGATGACTGGTTTAGCCATATTAACTACTGCAGAACTGGCTACCGTATGGGTGTGTATCTGAATTTGACAGTACTGTCATTAGTAAAAGAGTTTGAAAAATAAGATACATTGAAGTAGGGAGGTGAAAGAAGGAAGGCAACAATGATGTGACAATGGGACACGTGTTATGGTACTGCTCAGTTCTTCAGCTGAACAGATACAATGAACTCTTTGCAAAAGAAAAGAGGCCCCCATGAAACCTTGTGTGACCAGCTAGTGAATTAATAGAATTAAAGTACCTAAGCCATTTTGTCCACCCACAGCAAATATTTTGTCCTTTACAAACACCAGCCCATGATTCTTCCTGGCTTCAATCATTGGACACAGCTCAGTCCACCTGGGGAAAAAGAAAACCAAACAAAACAGGAAAACTCACTATTTAGTTCCTAGAAAATAAGTATAAAATATGTAAATAAAACCTAGCTTTAGGAAAATGAAATACAGAAGAAAGCTGCTTAAGAAAAACTACAAGTAACTGATTTATTACTGCTTAACTCAAGAAAATTCCTTACYACATACAATTCTTCCTATTCATCTATACTTCAGTTATTTACAGAGCAAGCAAAGCCACGAGTGACCAAAAATAATCAGAATTGATTCAATACTTACGTTTCAGTGGCTGGGTCATAAACTTCACAGGAATTTAGGACTCTTCCAGAAACATTGTTTCCCAAGCTTCCTCCGCATACGTAAATGAGACCATTCGCCTCTACCATTCCATGGCTGCATCGCTGAGTCAGCATGCTGGGCTTTGTGTGCCAGCTTTCTGTTCTTGTGTCATAGCATTCAAATAAATACAGTGCAGAATTTCCTTAAAAAAATAGAAACCCACCAAAGTGGCATTAATTTTTATGGCTGTCTTTCAAGAGAAGAGTCTAACAGTAATTATCAAATTGATGCTTTATTTGTTAGTTGAAAAGGGAAAGCTGCTTTCCCACCTCCAAAAGCAGAACTAACCAATTTGAAACTTGGGACTATTCAGGAAGTACATCTTGTAATTATTTTGACTCTTTTRTTCCAAAATATGCAAGTAAGTTTATAAAATTGCTATTTGTGTTCAAAAACAAAAACAAATTAGGATATTCTTTTATTTTTTGCAGGGGGGATAAACACTGAACAGAGATGTATATAAATTACCGATCATCTTGTCATCATCTCATGCTACTCTCACTACTTGGAAATATATTGAACTTTCAAATGTGAAGATGAAACCAGCTTTGTAGTACAGATTCACACAAGTTTTTTTTCTCTAAGCAATGTGACTTGCCCAATTCCCAGAATACTTGTGCCTTTGGAATTAGGTAGCTTGATTATGTCATGACATCCCCCTGAATTATTAGCAGCCACAAGACAGCTACCCCTCACCATTTTACTTTCTTCCTGGGGACTGGCAGATATTTATTTTCTGGAAGTGCCAGGTCTGCGTACTCCTCCCTCAAGGGCCAATAAACCTATTACTGGAATCAAAAGCATTTTTTCTTAATGTAGATAGATGGGAGCTTAAAGACTTGTACTCAGGTAACTAGCTGAACCATAGCTAAAGCAGAAAAGCCTGGATACAACTTTCTCTAAAAGAAAAAAGAATCAGGATCCTTCTCCTCTTTGTTTCAACAGATATATTCACCTAGAACAGTTAAAGGTGCCTTTTCTTGTGCCTCTTTTTTCCTTGGCTTTCTACTTCTAAAAGTTGTGTCACACTAGCAGCACTCACTACCAGCTGTGGATTTGAACCCTCAAAACAGTGCTACATTTCCAGACCCAAAATACAGGAGCAGACTTCTATAAACTGTGCATTTGTTTACTCCTACCATGTAATTCTCAATATCACGAAGAACTGTATAGAGTGGGACACATTTTTTCCTTGATGCAAATACACATCCTTATTGCTTTGAAGTTGTAGAAATTCTCATCCATGGGAAATACAGCAGAACTGTCTTTAATGTCTTTTTTTAAAAAAGTAAAAGCTTCCATTTTCAGTATAAACTTAAGTGTTTTTCCTGCACCTAAATATAGTGGAAGAATTTAGTATGCTTAGCTTCCAAACTCTGCTAGCTATTGCAAATAAAACAGTACTCCCATCAATTCCAAAAGGAGAAACAAGCCCTGTTTTCTGTAATGGACTGGCACAATAATTTGTTTTCCAAACTCTTCAATCAATGCAAAAAGCATGCAATTTTTAGATTTCTCTACAGCTAAACACACTGCAGCACTTTCTCCAATTAATGGTTTCACATAATTGCCTGCTCCAAATTAGAAAATACTAGAGTCAGGATAGACAGACTTTTCCAAACAAGCAGCATTCAGTGGATTCCAAAGAAGAAAAAAAGTACAGGCAAAATAAACTCTGTTATTAATTTTCAGTTTTTACTATTCTGTCTTGAATAATATTTATGGAAAGCAAAGTGAAACTGTGCAGTAATGTGAGGGTAGATTTAAAAGAAAACTCCTAAATTAAAATTTCCATTATAGTTGTATTAACTGATTACAATGTATTAGAAAATAAACTATACAAAGTTTGTAACATACTCCCTCATGAACTGACGTGTGGGAAACTAGGAAGATTTACAGGATTTTGTAGTGTTCCAAGTTTCCCAATGCAGCCGTACAAGTAATGGGAAAGGTGCTATTTCACATTTACCACACTAGGTGGCGGCTAGCAACTGTCTAATCTGCTGCTACATTAGCCCTCCTAAAATATTTTAGACGTCAGGTAACATTACCTCAATGTCACAACTTCCCATAAGTGATTTATCAATTTAAGCACCGATTATGACCTTTTTTCTCTGCTCTCCTCCCTCTGCAGCAAGGCAGAACTCAAAAGGATCTACTAGACAATTTCTCCCTGGCTCTAGGTTTTTGGTTCCCCCCACCCCGAACACAGCTTTTTTAAAAGCTCTATATTTTTTATGGATATAGCATACCTACATTCCAACTTTTGGTTTGCTGACAATGTATCGGATTTGAAAAAAAAAAGTTTAAAATGTTGCTATAACACATATGTCACCCACTAGGTTTCTTGGGGAGAGGGAAAAAAAACCCAGGGGTCTTTTTTTTTTTTTTTTATGATGAGTAGTAACATCTAAAGAAAGCAGTATTTCTCCATTTACTGAAGCAAACCAACAGAATAACAAACTAGAAGATAGCTTCTGTCATTTGACAGAAAAGTTGGACAAATGCCTTTACAGGGCCAGGTATGATTTCACCACCAAAAGCAGTAGTTTCAAAAGCCTTTTTCCACCTTTTTTCTTCTCCTTAAAAAACTCATTAGGCCCAACATATGTTGTATACAAGGAAGGCCATTGCCAAAATGCAGCTATTCTGGCCATGCATCGCAGAAATTTTTAAACCACACTGAATTCTGTGGATTTATAGAAGCTAGCTAAGAGCAGAGTGGGACTCCCAAAATATATTTGCTTATCCTTAGTTAACTCTTAAGAGTTGCAGTGTACTTTATGCTCTAGTTCATGTAAATATTAATCATTTCAATCAGTGAAACCATTTTAAAAACACAACAAATATACTGTTGGATTGTGGGGAGAATAAAATCCTAAATATGGGAAAATAAACTCATTAGGCTAACATGGCAACGTGCAGTTTCTTTTCAACAGTCATGCAAAAACCAGAAAAAATTCCAGGTATGTTTGTTTGTGCTTTTTTTTTTGGTTTGTTTTAAAGATTTTTAGTGTCTTACCCACTTCTGAACCACCAGATGTATAAATTTTGCCCTCAGCAGCACAGGCTGCAAGGCTATCTCGAGGTGTTGGAGGTCCTAGCTTGGAATACCAGCTATCCTTCACCACATTGTAGCAGTCCATTCGCTTTATAGGGAAGAGCTGGGAACCACCCAAAATATAAACTACGTTGTCCCAGAAGACACAAGCTGCATCCCTGCGCTTTTCAAAGGGACATCGGATGTCTGTCCAGCTGTAATCCTGCATTACAAAGAACAGGTAATGTCTAATAGATTATAACACTTACCTGCACAGCGAGTGTTTTTCAAACAGAGCTTTTCATAGAGATTTAGATACGGTCAGTTTTACAGTTCCTTTTCAAAACAAACATGAATACTGTTTATTGAAGAATATTCCTCAGGCGTACTCTTGAAAAATTCTCTTAGACATACACATAGTTAGCTGCAATGAACCATGACATTATGAATTTCTATTTCCTCATTCCCTGTGTGCACCCAGTACAGCTTCCCTGAAAAACAGATATTTTTTTTTTTCCAACAGAATTGACCTCCTACTGCTATCATGTCAGAAACAATGCATGTGATCGATAAAGTAGGATTGCATTTTTTTTATAGGAATGGAAAAAGACATCTTACATACAGTAACAGATTCTTTCTAAAAAAATAAAATACAGACTGTACCAAACAAAGGCGATGGAAAAAGAAGATAATATCCAAATTGACAAGCAACTCAGTTAAAAAGCTCTGATACATACTTTATTACCATGACAACTAGAAGCTTATTTACAGAATTTACAGAACACAAATGATCTATAGCTATCCACAGTTGATAGCATGAGAAATAGGGTAATGCTCCATCACAAATACTGGCAGTTAAGTTGCCTAGAAACTGATTTTGCRTGGATTGGCAAAATCAGTGAGTATCAAATATGGGCAGTAACACTACCCAAAGCCTTAAAAACACCAAACTCAGCAACTGATGGCAGACCATCAGGATAGCATACAGCACAAGAAACACTTCTTGAGTAACAGCATCTCACATATTCCATGAGCATAGCTTGTATCCTATACTGAACAGGAAAGTATGGGACCTTAACTGTTATCTGTGCCACCTCGGGATGGTCTAGCTCAACCTGCTGAATGACCTTCATTGTAATGGTTCACACAAGACGTTACATCATTACATTTTCTTAGCAAGGACATACTTCAAACACCTTGGTCAATGAGGAAGAACAGCGACTCCTACATGGGGGTTCAAAGAAAGAGAGGCAGAGCATGTTATAGTCCAAAACATCTTACAATCTTTTCTTGTAGCATCCCCCATATCAAGAAGAGCTGGCAGGTGCATGTGGCCCTTTATGGTGAGAAACAGGTCCTGGGGCATCCTAGAAAGGAAAGCCATACTACAGCATGGCAAAATAAATAGCTGCATAAATCTTAAGAAAATGTCTTAGTGCATTGTGCAAGATCAACATATTTTCTAGCTCAAACTTCTGGCACTTTTACAAAAAATCCTGTTTTTCTTTACTGTTATAAAGGGCTGTGATCTGACCCACTTTTATGGCTTCAATTCATAGCTACCGTTTCATCCACACCCTTATCAAATGAAGAGCCATAACCTGAGCATACTCAGCAGTATCCTCCTCTTTCAGTAGGAAGCAATTTAGGTCATTCTCTTGTAATGCTCTTCAGTGTTAGTTTGCACCACATGGAACCGACTTCAATTTATGCATTTTATGCATTTAAGAATTACRCAGGAGAGTTGCTTTATGCCACAGTCAAGATCCACCCAGCCTTGGGCAGTGGCAAGCCCTTTTGGGGGGCTCAGTAGGGAAAGAAAAACCAAGATAGGTATATGGTGACACTTTCCCTGCTAATCTTTGTTTTCAGCAAATTGTGATGCAGGGCACCAGAGGCAGAAGCTGTACCTTTGTATTTAATAGTTTTTGAAAGGTTTTTTTCTCTTTCATGAATTTATTTAATCACTTGTTAAAATTATCTGAACTCCTAGCAGCCACAAGACGCTGTGACAAGAATGGCACATGTAATTATGGGCCATGGGAAAAAGTACCTCCTTTTGTTTAAGACTTTTCCCTTGTTTTCAGTTGATACCTCCTCTTCCAAGTTTGTCAGGGAAAACAGCAGACATGCCAAATATGGACAACCTCCCCCCTAATAGCTTATTGACTACAGCTCTGTCTCCTCATAAAAGGTATGCTGGTTCCCTTCATCATCAAGAAATAGCATTGCCAGGCATCTGTTACTTATTACTTGCCATTGCTGGATTTTGCACTGTTAAAAAGTTAAAACTTCCAGCCATTTCTGGTCACTAGAGACAACAATTTCAAAAGAATAAGCACATTGCTTCCTCAAAATCCCATGAAGTCATGTATAAATTTTTATCAAGAATTCATAAAAMAAAAAGTATTTTATTCCCAACTTGGGCAAAAAAAAAAAAAAAAGCAGCTTTTTTAAAATACTCTGTGGAAAATTCAACAAGAAAATGCTTCCCACCACCGCTAATAGGACATCTAGGATTTCTAGTAGTAYTCTGAAAACAAACATCTCTACTCAAAATAGTGCCAGATTGCTCCACAAGTTTTATGCCCGTCTGCATCTGTCCTGTTGCATCATTTTGCTCTCCCGATGAAGTACATGCATCAATAGAAATATCAGTTACAGTGCAAGAGACAACAAAAATAGACTTAAAGTAATAGTGCTAACAGTCTCAACAAATAACACACAGTACCCAATCCATTCTTATTTAAAGAACCCTTTTTGACAACAAGGAAATTAAGATCAACATTAGAGACTAATTTTGTGTGCAAAGCAATCAGTGAAAATTAAAAATTTTTGCAATAGTTTTATAGTGTTAGAATTATTGAAATTTATATCACTTACAACTGAGAAAATATTTTCAACTATTCAATCAGTTCAACAGACAATTTCAGTTCTTTCCCAAGGTCCTAACCTTGCAAAAGTACATACACAATCTTAATTCTCTGCTCTGTGACACTCCCATCATCTTTTGATGAGACTAATTAAAGTGAGTTAAACGTGATATAGTCTTTGCAGCATTGGAGCCTTACATCCCACACTTACTCTGCATGCACACGATGCTATTTCAATAGGGTTCTGGATCCTTGGTTTGTTGCATTTAAGAAGCTACTGTCACAGTTAATTAAAGATCAAACTCAGATACTCAAGCAAAACATCCAGAAAAGGACCTTTAAATAGCTTASAGTTGGAAATGAAGTAAGTAAAAGCTATTCAACAAGACATGACAGGCTAGCTAAGAATACCCAAGAAAGCATATAAGCACTAGGAAAATGTTCAAGGAAGACATGCTTGTTAGAATCAAAATCTCCAATTACCCACTTTTTTCCTTTTCATTTCCTGCCCGCCCCCCGCCCCCCCATTACTCCACATGCAAGGCCATAAAGCTTCATCAAGAGGCAGTTCTGCAAAACTTCTTCCAAACTCAATTCTTTTTTGGTGTTATGCCTGGACAAATAGTGTATGAAAAAAATAAGCTATTTTATCCTATGCTTTATGTAGACTTACATAGATACTACTTTTTGTCCACAAAACAGATTTCTTTGTAATATTATAGTTTAGGTCTGACTAAAGATTACCTAACTACATACATAATTTTCCTTTTAGTTGTAAGTCTTTGCCTGTCACTCACACTAAGCATGCACCGAGATTATTTTTCAAATGATTAAGTTTTCAGAAAATACGTGGTGACAACTGGGGGGGCGGTGTTTATATCAGTTTATAAAGAGCGATGAAGCAACAACCCCCATCTTTTGAGTTCTGACCACCATTGACATTAGCYACTTATGGAATTTATTTAACCTATCAGTCAGGTTGGTAAAGAGACCACAYGCACGCTATGCTGATAATACCATTGCCAATTAATGACTGGGACAGTAAGTCTCAAAGCTTCTATCCTGCCTAAAATTAGCTTTGTTCCAACATAAGTAACTGGAGATTAAGAGAAAGAAACTTTGATCTGATTTCCTTCTCATAAAAGAAAGGTCAGAGCATACTGGGTGAATTACAACTTGTTAAAATGCCAAAACCAAGTAACTGAAAAGGATGAACGCCCTGATCAAAGGCTTCCCCAGCTCAGACCTTGGAAAGTAAAGAATTATCTGCTCTGTTCCCCTCACCTCCTCGCCCCCAGTTGGGGTACTGCTTATCTTACTTGAGTATGCGTATGAAGGAAAAAGGTGGTCATTATTTAGGAATTTGGAATTCCCAATAAAAATACATATTAAATGTCTCTCAATCTAAGTCAGCAAAGCTGGTAGGTTTTTTTCCCAGACTTGAGTGGTGCTTGAAGAAGGTGGCTTCAATTTTACCTTACATAAGGGAACGTGAATGATGAGTTCAAAACACATCCCAAGGGCTCATTCRTTCTGAATTAGCTTTGACAGGGCTCACATTGACTATAAAGTTCACACAGATAACACACGAAATTGTTTGAACTTATAACAAGCATTTAATATGCTGAGTTAGAACAACCAGAATTTCTGCAACAAAATATTACATGTATGTGATCTCATAACTTAGAGAGCCCTGATGTTTACATAGCAACTTTTTTCTGTATTACTGCATATGCTTGCCTGGTAAAACAGAATATGGGTAATCCTTCTGCATGCAGCTGATGTTTCTAGACCATCTAGTCTGCATAGCTGAAATCTACACTATTCCTGTGGCTTGATTTTATTCAGGAAACATGGAAACAAATTTCAGGCAAAGCTTGCTTGCTCGCTCTAAATTGGCTATCTTTAAGTTTTTTGTTGTAGAAACTCAATCTTTTCCACTTAYGTAATACTTGGCTCCCAGTTCTCCTTATATACTCTTAAGAACAAACAAAACTGTGAACCAGTGGGATTTGGAAGTGGTTACATATTTAAAATAAATGCACTGCAAAACCACCTTGTACTCTAAAACTGGGTTCTACACTAACATATGAGACAATAATTTTACTTGTGCTAAAAAGGAATTGCTCTGAGTTATTCTCTGAACACATATGTGCATGCACATGCATACATACTTTCATATATTCCTAACCAATTGCTTGATGTTTCAGTGACCTTTTATTTATTTCCAGCTGTGGGATGCACATACCAATCAATTATCAACTCAGATGGATTTATCAGGACTCCGTATCTAATATTGCCAATAAACAAACACATAATCATTCTATTCAAAATGAAGTATTACAGGTAGGTACACAGATTTGAAAATACCTAATTAACCATACTCTTCCAACTGTATACCCAAGAGGCAGGGAATACCTCCTTCCTAATACCGTTTTGTAGATCATTATGTCTTAGTTAATATCATCAGCAAATAAAACACATAAGATTACAAACAGTGAATCTTAATGCATTCTGAGGTAACGATTACCTTTGGATTAAAATATCTGCAGGACTGGGGCTGTGAGCCTCCAAACAAAGCAATGCGATAATCATGTTTTTTTCTTCTTGGTCGTGTACCTTCCACTAACTCTTCTCTGTCTTCTGGGGAAAGTAGATGGTATCGCATCCCACCTGGAAGGAAGACAACAACTGTTGCAGATCCAGTGTAGCTCATACATGGAAAGGGATCTTTCAGAGGCAAGGATGGGGGGAGAGGCAAGGGAAGGAAAAGGGAGAAAACAAGTTTGTTACACCTATAGCTTTGATTTAAAAGGGAACAATGCACAGCAGCACATGAGGATGGCAGCATACATCCAGATTTACACCCTATTTCAAATTGCCTGCTCCATGTGAAAACCAGACATGGATATGAACCCACATTATATACCAATTTATCAATCAGCTCATTTAGCCAATATTAACAAACAACTAAGTTTGTTGCATTGAAACAGGCAAAAAGAAGCAAACCCAAAGAAAAGGAACATCAGAACTGGGAGCCTAAGGAGGATGATACTAACATTAGAAGAAGGGACTTGAATGCAGTGAGGAATCAGCCCTGCCTGCCTCCTCACCCCTGCAATTTCTGATTAATAAGGAAGGCATCTCTAGCATATTGTACCTCATGAAAACCCCTCACTTTTGTTCTTAGCTTGATAACGCAAAATATTAGTTACAATTGGTATAATAAGCATTCTCCTAAGAAACATTCTAAAGAATGCAAAAATATTAGTGACATTACAAGCCACTAAAACCAGGCAAACAAAAATCCTTATTTCTTAAACAATGCACGTGACTCCGTGTCACGCAAGAAGTATGACTGAGATGTCGATAGTCAGCAAATACTTACCAACATATAGGTTAATTCGAATCTTGCTCATTGACTGAAGGAAAACAGTTGCATACTGTTTTTTAGATCTACACTAAAATGAAGCCCACTAGTTAACTGCTACAAAAATGAAAAAATTTCCTTCCAGAATATTTATCAACATCTAGGCTTTCCCTTCTTACATGATAAAATTTCATAAATGGTGTCTAAAACCAAAAGTGAAGCTTGTTCCCTATCTTATCTGCACCTTGAGAATGCAACTGTCTGTAGGCTCAACGGTCAGTATATATTGGAGATATTATTATTACAGAGATACATTAGCACAACATATGCTTAATATTCTAATTTGCTTAGGGAAGCTTTGTAATATTCAAAATTTTGACATAAAATATTTATTTTATTAAATCACATATGAACAATATTGAAGTTACTAGCCTGTCCCAAAGGCAGACTAACACTTCCAATTACTCTAATGACTCATTGACAAAATCTCCATTCCATTACTCATCATGGAGTTCATGTCATTTGGTAGAAGAAAAGAAATGAAAGTCACACTCTGTTACATAAGCTGGGTTTTTATTTACATGATAATCTGCTAATCCAACTTCAACTAAACGCAGCATCCTAGAGGGAACACAGTCAGATGAATTTAATGTTAAAATCTTGTCAGAGAATTTTAAAGCAAACAATTCTCAAAAATTCCACAGTRTTTTTTTAATCATACAGAACATTAAAGACTTCTTCTAGAGGTCAACTTACTGATCACCATTTTAAGGCATTCTGGGTTATCCTGAATAAGTGGTTCAGCCTGAACTGTTTTACTTAAGAAGTTCTTTGATATAAGAGGAAATCGGACTTTAGCAAGAATATCAACCATGTACGGCTGGCGATTTGGCTCATCATACTTCAGCCATCTGACTGCTGCATCATAAACCTTAAACAAGAGAGAAGGAAAGAAAAGGATAAGGTACATCACCACACAGTAAGACAAATAGTGGAAGATTAATACTCCAAATTGATTATTCTGCCTGTTGGAGGTTAACTTATACTAACAGTTTACTATGTGGGGATCCATCACTATCTTCCAAAGAAACAAAAAAACCACCAACCAATCCCACAATAAAACAACCAAACACCAAAAAAGACAATGCTCAGAYGTGAAGTAAAACACAACCACAGAATTAAAACCCATCTACAAACTTTAAAAAGAAAAAACCCCACTACTTCTGCTATTTAGCCTTTTTTTTTTTTTTTTCTTTTCCTCCAAATGGAAAGCATGAATCTGCAATTCACATTAATGTGGATAATCCCTGTACCAGGTGAAGACTAATATACTTCGAGTTCCATGTCACAAACACAGGTAATATTTCACCAGAAATGTTGAAATAGCTTCTACTCCATATAGTCTCCTCAGCTGACAAACTGCTTCTGGTACCAAATCCCCAAATAGTGTCAGGGATCCAAATATATTGCTATTGTTGTGTCTTAGGGGACCATTTGAATTAAAGTTTTTAGCTACAGACTGCCGTAAATTTACCATTCAGAGAGCCTCCTCTCTATCTCCTCTTTACAGGAAAAGATGATGGGTTTTCTTAGGGGACAGGGAGGACAGAACAGGGAAGGCTACCAAGGAATCTGCTCTATTTATGATTGTCCTCTGGGTCAGGAAGGAATGAAATGAAAATCCAATAAGATACTTCAGTGCTGCTCTCAGACATGGCAAGCTTATCTACTATGCTGCCGCTTCAGAGTCAGCACCAGCTTCGTTACAAGGGATAGCACAGTCAATACCTGCTCCTGTAGCTGAAACTGATCACAGGGATCAGCGGTGAGTGACTGAGATATAATGTGGAAAGACATTTAATGGCAGAATTAGAGTTATTCAGAAGGACTCCTAAACCACCTCAGCTATAATCCTGCAAAATGCCCAGGGAGCAAGGGAGAGTAAAGAAGTAGAAAAAATACTTAAGGCTCAGTTCCATCATTTGAGGAAATTCAACAGAATGACTGCGACAGGAGCATTGTACCCCTTCATCAACAGAAACATTACTTGCATACAGSAAAAAATAGGACAGCCAGTAATTAAAGCTACCTTCTTTTTTTTCTAAACGTAAATATGCTTTGCACCAACACAAAAGTTAGAGTATAATGTCAACGTTCTAGCAGTACTCCTGAGAAATAAGATTCCTTTAGTATCACTGGCAAACTTCTGCAGTTTCATACTGCACACTACCACTTTCCTAAAGGAATTTTAATGACGCCAAGCTACCTACACAAGATTTCTACCACTGCTGCCAAGTTAAAGCATGCCATCCTACCTTGCCAAAAGAACTTCAAGAATGTAAATTCCAAAGTGTTATATTTGGCTGCAAGCTAAACACTTCCAGCTTTGAGAATGTTACCCTGTGAACTGAACTTTTCCCAGCACATAGCAAGAAGGTTGAACTGTGACATAACTCATTTATACTTATAACTAGCCAACTATCATATTCTAGTCACCTGATATTATCCCCCACTCTTAGCAATTCTTATTTTCATTGAAGCTTTTTACTGCAAAGCATCCATTTCTATCTAAGCAGATACACATATCATCCTGACTATGAGATCCCTCTGTTGCACTTCAAAGGTACGAGTCAACTCATGATAACATACCCAAACAAACTTAAATGACCTAGTTCAAGCACCAGAACAGCGTAGCTAGAAAGGCAAGATTTCAGTATGGTTTCAATGGATTTGATTGAGAAGCTACAAGAAGTACCCAGCAGCTACAACCATCCTGCAATCACCTCTTTGGGTTGCAGTGCAGACACACCTATACTCTTCCTATTCTCCTACAGTAGGAAGAAAATGCTGGCGAACAAGCATTCAGGGCTGTGCTATAAACTGAATCAAGCTTTCCAAATGGGACAGCTGTGAATGTCTATCACAGGTTACAATTTTTAATTGATTGAAACTCCAGGCTCCTTTCAGCCATCTAAGCTTTTTTGTGTTCACTCCCTAAATAAGGGCCTTCCATCAATCCATCATTGTCACTGCATCTAACTTTCAGTGTTTTGCTCATCTTGCTTCCAAGTCCCTCAGTTTCCCAAGCTTGACTTGTGTATGCACACGTTTCCATCAGAAGCAATTCCTCCCTGAAATAGGCTGAAACCATACTCAGGTAGAGACATGCAGTTGGTAAGGTGCAGTTTGCTTACCACTTTGAAGTAGTTCACCTTCACTGATACCACATGAACCTCAATCTAGGAGCAATTGCTATAATACATCAAACTTAATTCAGCTCACGTATTATAGAATCAGAAGTCCTATCTCAATAAGGGAAACTGTTTTGCTTACTCCCTTTATGACTTCTTTCTACCTAGTTTGCTGAAACAACACATATAATAACCACACTTAAAACGTGGATATTCACTAATATTTGATTTTGACCAAGCTAGGATGCACCTTTTATGCTGCAATTTAGCAAGCACTATGTGCGTCATATACTGTAGGAACATCAAAAGTGAGATACTTTAAACCAGTTGTTGATTAAAAAAAGATAGTGAAGTTCAATGCTCTTAGCTGGTATGAAACAGGGATCTCACCTGGTCTTCYGCCCTCACTGTCAACGTATCTTGGTTCAAGAGATGTGTCACACGCTTAACATCAAGCTGAAGAAACTCATCTGTCTTGTAAACTTCAGTGAAATGCTGATGGATAAAGTCATCTGCAGTGGCTTTGAGTTCTGGACAGTCTAGACATTCTGCTAACACACTTATACCTATGAAGGAAAAATTAAGAAAAAAACCTTTCCAAACTTGAACTGCAATTACCTTCAATATATTAAAATAGAATAAAATTACTGTAATTTCAGTGATACTTGCAACCCCAGTTTAATATTTATTACCATGCTCTTTTTTTTCTTTAAAACACATGCTGTCATAACTCATCTGCAACTCCAGCCAAACTAAGATAAGCACAAGCTTCTGATCCCTATCCCTACCAAACTAATGGGAGAGTCAGACCTGCAGCACTTGCTGTATTAACTATCTCTCCAGCACTATTTCCTCGCTGTTTCTTTCCCTATTACAAAACAGATAACCTTAACCAGGTCTGAGCCATATCACAATAACAAAGTCTAACCAAAACAGCTTGAGAAGCTGGATCCAGGTTTTATGACCTCCCCAACCTGCTTGTGCAGCAGCAGTCACCAAGCAAGCCCGATTTCCTTCAAGAGTCACAGTGAGCTGGGACTTTTCTATACAGGTAGCACAGTCAGCTGCAGACCAACACAAAAAAGTCTAGCTGATGCTGTTGCAAGGGCAAAGGTTGGCATAAAGGTATAAATAGCAACTGCTACTGACAAGCACCATTCCCAACCTTCCCATTACAAACCAGGTAAGCACGGAGCTTTTCAGCAGCAACTTTTGCTCATCATGCTACAGTCTTCCTCCTCCTTCTATGGAGGAGATGGCAAGCGGGGCAGAAGCAACTCACCAACCCATGGGCTGCAACTAGCCTGAGCTGCTCTAAGTAGTAAAATTCAAACTAGAAAGATAAAATCTGAGTGTTATGACCTCTTGATTTCAAGAGATTCAAAATAAGCCATGGCTTCTTTCAAATACACTTTTTTTTAAATGAACTATGGATTTGCCTATGAGTCTGCACAGAATACATTTCAACTTGTAAACAATGCCTTGAGGAAAAAATGATTCAATCTTTCTCTCCTTTTTTGCTATAAATTAGCAACAAAGTATGCAAGTGTTAGAGACCATAATTAATTTTCTAGTTAACAAAAAACCAGCAGAGGGAATATGTCTCAAAGCAAGCATAAGTGGCATTTTCCTTAGAAAATAATGTCTTTCTTCCAGCAGTTGTGTCAGAGCCACAGCTGTACTGCCCCAAAGTGTCAACTGAATCATTATAATTCAGATACTCTGCAAAACATTTCTATTGATATTATAAACATCTATAACATGACTGATCTGTTACTAGGAGGATTACATGACAAATGTCAGTAAGAAACCCTATAAACAAGTTATCTTTAATCTCTGATTAAATAAGGTGCACCAAATCTTAACTGTGAAAAAGCATTTAGTTCTACTTRTTGTTTACCTTTTCTGTAACACAGAGTTCACATTAGAGCTACRGAACATATTAAATATCAAACCTGCCCAGATGACATTCATGGATTTCAGTCAAAATGAAGAGCAACTAAAAACAAAAGTAACCTAAACTTATCCTGTTCATATTTTTAGAAGATATACTAGTTTTGTAGAAATTACAACTCTGCCAAATTCTGTCTGCAAGTACAGTAACAACAACTGAAAGCTCCACCTTACTAAACAGTGGAGGTTCTCTAACAAACAAGAAGCTCCAGGGTGCTGCCAAGCTGGGATGAGACCTAGCACAGTCAGTGGACCCTGACACTGGCAAAGACAACTGCCAGATTGTTTTGTCTATGGCAAGGGACAACAGTTCAGATTCAGAGCAAAATTATTTTTACATGCTTGGATTTAGCCAAATATTACTGTCTTTTAGACAATACTATTTTTCAGGAACAGGAAAGTTAAACAGTAAATTTAAGTCTGCATTTCTCTTACCAAGACAATTGGAAGCATCAACTTGTTCTTTTAAAAAGTCCACACACATTTTTTTCACAGGTTCAATTTGATATTGGTTTGCTGCATCTAGTAGAGACTGGACATTATTGCTGTTAACAGAGATTCTGCAAAACAGAAGGTGTAAAATTAGCATCACTAAAATTACCTACTGTGTTGTAGTAAAAAAAAAAGCAGCTTACACCAATTCACATAAATGGCAAAACTACTTCCCTACTATTCAGTCAAGAATCTTTCACACACAGTCTGAAGGCACAACCTCCCTTCACAATCTTTCCAAATTGCTTTCATTTGCTCTACTTTACTGAGGAAGGGCAAAGAGTAAACAGTCCTGGATTCTGAAGAACAAGCCTTTAACACAGGCTTTGACTTGTGTGATTAGCCAGTTTCACAAAACAGAAAATGAACAGAACCTTTTTTCTGACAGTCTCCTACTCCCAAACAGGCAACAGCAAAATCTTTCTAAATGCATTGTCAAGACTGCTCTGGCTGATTTGCCCACAGTGCACAAGCAGAACCACCAGTTTAGCAGTGCTTCAAGAGAAGGTACAGAGCCCACAGACAAGGGCTTGGGCACCAGGGGAGGCAACCATATGGCTGGGGGCTGACACTGACTRTCTCTCACGACTGATGGAGTATACAACAAGATTCCTCTCAAAGAAAGGAGAAAGCCTTCCTCAGGAGAGTTAATCCCATTAATACAAAGATGAAAGGCCTGCCATCCATCGGTCATGAGAGCCAATTAAGAAGCACTGTTTACAATCCTAGTCATCTGCAAAAGCTCTGTTAAAAAAAAAAAAAAAAACATGAACAAAAAAACAAACACATGGACAACGTGAGATAGGAGGGAAATGCTGTTCACAGAACAGTTATCCACCCTGCCTGTCTTGAGATGAAGGTATAACTCCTGGAAATGGTTCCGTGCAATAGCTCCCATGGCCATGAAGAGAAACCCTGCTGATATCAATAAGGGCCTGAATTTCAGAACAATGGGAAATATCATTTGATTCCAACACCGAAGTCAAAAGCTTGAAGTGCTTTGAACTGCTTTCTGGAGACAGCTACCACTCTCTTTAGTCTGTAGGGCTTCCTACTGATTAAATAAAAAGGAAAAGGGAAGGATAGAAGGTCTAGTCACATCAGGCTCTAAACAAAGTAAAGAATTGTAATGGTAACAAAACTGATGAATCATAAAAGCATTATTTTAAGATTTTATCATTTACAATTGGCAGACTTCCTAGAAAAAGTGTCAGCTTTAAATAACAAAACTACCTTGCGGTATAAGCAAACTCCACGAGCTGTTCAATGATGTCAGGTTCTGCATCTTTTAACTCCACTTCAAAGGACTTTGATTCAAGCATATTTGCTGCAAAAAGATTAAAAGACAAACTACATCAATAAGCCACTCTAATTATTGTATGTTTTGCAAACAGTAGAAAATTAAGTGATTATACAAAGTGGAAACCTGCTAAAAACTGCACACAGTTGATTGCTGTTTTCCCAGGATTACTAATGCAAGTCAGGAAAGAAAGGAGGCAGTGGGACAAACAAGAYAACTGGTGTTTGCGCATGCTTGTATTATGCAAATTATGATAAACTGTATGAAATAGAAAAGGTCATAGATGCTGTTGACTGGAATGCAGACTGCCAAGTTAGCATTACCAAAAACAGGAAGCACACACTGCACTGTCAAAAGCTATTTCCACATTCAAGTTGGTAACAACAGAGACAGCTCTGGGCTCCCCACATCCAGACACAGCACTGTAAGTTTGCCCACAGATGCTTACAAGCTGACTATTGGAAGGCACAGTTATTTTACTTCTACTCGACTTCAATGTGTGTTTTATAGCACAGTAATTTTACAATTCATGGGTAACGCATACAAAAGTAAGATACTACATAACTGAATTTGTAAAGATAGCATAAATGCAAGAATATTTACACTTCTGAAAGCCCGTTTTATATGTGTAAGTGCCTAACGGTGGGAAGCAACAGGGCAGACAAATTCTGTCATGGGAGTAAAAACTCCCAATTTTCAGGTTAAGGGAGGGAGATCAGCTCCAACACAGTGTATGGGCCCAAATTAATAAGAGAGCTTACATATGAAGTAACACTTGATGATCAAAAGAGAGTTAAAGGGAGAWTGAGGGGAAAGGTGAACAGAGACGAATGGAAGAAGGACACAAAYTGGGGAAATCTTCACTTATACGTATCCCTGAAGTTAATCATTATCATAAAAAATAAACAGCTTGTCAGCCACAAGTCTAACAGGATATCATAACAAAAACTTACAATCAATCAATTTTGAAAAGACTTACTAGTAAACATCAAGTTAAAAAAATGACTGGCTGAAGCAAGCACAACACGGTGAGCTGGGATCTTTCTTTCTTGAACCATAAGAATGACATCACACAGAGTTTTCTAAATCAGAGGAAAAACAGACAAACAAAAAACACAAAGATGAGCATTTTTAAAAATCTTTCAACAATATTTCTTTAAAAACAGCTTATGGAAATTCATTGCTTTTCTTAATCCACACAACTCAAGAGTATTATTTTCTGAAAGTCAAAGTTAAGTTCAGCAACCTGAAGAACTAGCGAAGTTCAGTTTACCCATGAACTTGTACCTTAAGGATGGTCACAAATAACATATGAACTCTGATAAAAGTTCTTCCTGTGGCATTTACATCAGCCTCCAATAGTGCAGGCTCTGCAGCACCTAGCAGGGGCTGCATTTACATTACACCCTTTTCATCCATCAGYGTCTCTTCTGTACTCAGCTGTTGATTTTCAAAAAAACCTCATAGGAACCTCWTATCTGAAGACTGACATCATATTGCCCAACCAGAGTGAAAGTGATGAACAAGTTCAAAGCATTCAGTGGAACATTTTTAAGAAAATGTATCCCAAAAATACCACTTCTATGGAAGGGTTTGACTGGTCACACCTGATGAGCAACTAACTAACTTCCAGACAAAAAAAAAAAAAAAAAAATTCTCATTTGTTTGCTATTTCTATGTAAGCAGTTAGTTTCTCCCCTACATGTGCACTGTTATGCACTAGAAGGAGAAAGGAAAGTGACAGTACTTATAAAAGTTGTCAGGAGACATGAGAGGAGAAAGTAAGGGATTGGGGTAAAAACACATAATTTTAATAGATTCTCAAATGGTATCCTTTCTAAGAACATATTGACTAAAATAAATGCACACCATACTACAGTTAATTATAACATCCTCTTTATTAAGAAAGAAAAACCAAGCAGCACTGCTTCCTAAAAACAGGAATTCGTTTTCGACCACTACCTTAAGTTCATGGAATTACTTTCAGAAATACCTACCTACACCCATCCCAATCCTAACCCCAGAAAAGAGCATTTCTACTGTGGGAAGTATGTACTGCTTAGAACAGTGTGAGAGTTTTCCACATACAGACAATATTATCTAGGGCACACCTAACAAGGCTGATAATCCGTACAAGCAGCCCCTTCAAACAAACCTATGTTTAAGTTTCTTGAAGAAAAGGACACTCAGAAGCACGCATCGGACAAAATTAAGTAATAATTTTTTTTAAAAAAAAATTAATTAGAAGTTAGATGGGGGGTGACATACAGCTTCCTTTGTACATCTGTAGCTTTAAACCATTTAAGATTGAAACAACAAAAAAGAGACAATTCGAGAAAAGTTTCAGAGGAAATCCTTTCAAGCTGAAATTCCTAGCACAGCTGGTTCAAAACACGCGTCAGAAACTAGCAGAACAAGATACCATAAAATCCTGTGGCCAAGCTTTGCTGAGACTTGCAACTGTTGCTTGAACTCCACACTGCATTTCTAAGATACATTTAGTGCCTCAGCTCAGCATTTGGAGCACCTCGGATATTCTAAGGCCTCTCTGGGAAGAAATATCTGTCAATCAAAACAGACCATAATTTTCATTTCTTTCCCTGGGATGTTTCTGGGTGTGACTGTTCCATTTCAACTAATGCTTTTCTGAGGATTTCTGTACTTCTTTCTAGAAGGACCCATCGGTGTCACTGAGTCACCTCAATGAGGCAACAGACAACCAGCGTTACACCAACCAGAAGACACACCCGAGCATGAGCTTGCAGTAGGGTGCTTCATCTTCCAAATAACAGGTTCAGCAACACCTTGCAACTCTGTCCCAGCTTCATTCTCAATTACTTCACTCTTGGCTGACCTCCACTCAGCTGCAAAGTTGCAACAAAGGATTTATGCACATGCTGTCAAATAGCTCTGTAAAACCCACAAAGACATGGGCCATCTCATGCTGGAGATGAGCAAGAAGTTCTCCATGCATTAAACATACTTGTCCCCAACATCTTACCAGTACTAAGCGCAGGTATATCTATAGTTTACTCTAAACTCCCATACTTACGGAGGCGGCCTCTAGATCCCAGGTCACACAAAAAGCAGCCTCTTCAAAATTAGCTGTTCTTTCCAATTGGCCCATTTTCCTACAGCATTAAACTAATGCGTTTAAATAGCTAGTGCTTCACATGCATGTTGCTATTTCCACCACAGGAAATTTTTAACTCATATCATATTTMGGTTTTGTAACCACAGTATAGCCCTTCACTTATCAAAATACAAGAACAAAGAGCTGCCTATAAATCCTCTTAAACTTTAGCACAACTACTCAGCTGAACTAGTATATTTTCCTCTGGCTCCCGCTGACTTCCTAATTTTATCCTATATAATCAGACCTTCCCCTGCCCCTCCAGTAATAGTTAACCTCCTCTTACAAACAACTCCTAAAAGAAGCATGAGTGTCATGAACTATGGAAGAATTTCTGGAGCGGTCAGCACTGGGTGGGATATGCAAAGCCACCATCTGAGGTCAGATTGGAAGTTTCCAGGAAACTCTGACAGCAGGCAAAATTCAGAGYTGCACCTCCCTGAGCATAACAGATTTTGAAATTTGAATCAGAAGTACACCCAGATTTCACAGCACTTAATCTTGATCCTCTCTCTCCCTGTTTAGAGTAACTCATAACTAGATGAGAGCTGGCACTCTACTATACCGAAAGATGAGGTACTTACACAGAACAACTAGGTGCCACATACTGGAGTAGCGACACGGTAAAACACTGATTTCCCTGTGCTAGGGGCTGTACGTACATCYAAGTGAGGGCAATATTTCCTCCATCTACTTACAAAGCATAACAGCATCTGGCATACCTTTGTCCACAATGACAGAGGTATGAGATAAACAGTGATGAGCTGAGTTGTGAACTCAGCTACACCCTGGAATATGTTTAGAACAGAAACAAAGCCTACGCTGAAAAAGTAGATAATAGGCTTTAAGTCTCAACTCCTACCTGAAGTCATTGAAACCAATTTGGTTTTTCATACATAGGAGCATAGTTGCATGAAATGGCTTATGCAGACAACACAACAGACTGTGTATTAGTGAGAGAAAAACAGAGCTGAAGTGCTGGAGAAAAGCAGAATCAATGCTCTGGTATCACTTGCTAGGCCAGGACCCAGTCTGCTGATGGAACACATCACTAAAAGCTGGACTGAGCCTTTGGCAAGACTAACACTGGGAGACAGGCAGCTAAACCCTAGAATATACAACACATGACAGTGCCAAGTATGAAGCCCCCAGCTGTTCTTGAACAGCTGGCTTCAGAGTCAGCTTTAATTCTGGCTCCACATCATTGTTTTTAAGTGACCCATAGTACCACAATCAAGCCAGCTCCTCCTCTGAGGATAAAGATTTCTTCATATGCAAGGAGTTACAAAGATCATCCTTCTGCTCTTGTACGAGAAGTCTGAGCTTTTTAAAGGGGAAAAAAAAAATTAAAAAAACCCCAGCATTTCTTTCACTTTGGACACCTCAATTGAAATCCACTGGTATAATTATAATTTTGGTTAGCACTCTTGCTCTATTGGTAAACAGAAGAGTCACCTTTAATAATCATTGGACTATTGATCTAGGAATCTGATCTGTCAAAAAGGTCAGAATTTGTAAAGATGAGGCCACCAGCCCCCTCCCTATACTGCCATTGGCTTCTTAGTGAGATGGCCAGAYGTATTCAGTATAAGGCACAAGAAACGCTACCTGTAAAACCAAACCATGGTTCCAGTCATCCCTCTCCTCCTGCTGTAGCTTCGCTATACTGATACTGCTCACGGGGGTACACAATTTGTTCAGAGAAGAGTTCCTGGTTAAAATTCAGCATCAACATCTTTTTACTCCCCTCAGGCTTCTGTTTGAAAAGGGCAATACTCCAACTGGAAAAACTCAGCCACCAATTGCAGTTTAACTTCTGACCTAACTATAGGGCAGAACTACCACAGGCAAGATATCGTTAGGTAACGAAGCAGATCCACCGCGTCTTCTGCCTTCAGCACCAACAACACGCCGTTGCAAGTACAATCTGAACTTGTTACGCTGCTTGTGCCGGCACACGGCACCGCTTCGGGAGTTACCTTTCACAGTGGCCAAGGCCCACCGGAGAGGCTCAGGCACTCGGCTCTGCCGCTCGCCTCGGCGGTACCGTCCTCCCGAGGCCGCACTGCACCCAAACCCAACCGGCGGAAAACCCCAAGGAAACCTCCACCACGGAGGCGGGCTGCGTCTGCCGGGCAGCACTGACTCCGCCGGCAGGCAGCCCCGGCCAGCGCCTTTCTGCTCGGCTCCGCGGGAGGCTTACGCGGCGGCGGAGCCGGGCGAGAAGCGGCCGCCCGCGGGTCGCCGCCGCCAGCCCCGGGCCCCCCGCCTCGGCCCGCGACGGAGCCGCCGGGCGGCCCCAGGCCCCACCGGGCCGGGGGGAAGCCGCCGCCGTACCTGCTTGCGCATGGTGTTCATCACCCCCATGAAGCTCGCCAGCAGCTTCGCCTCCTCGCGGGCGGCGAGCTTCTTCTCCGTCTTCTTCTTGCTGCTCTTCTCCGACCCAGGGGCGGCCATGCTCCCCCGCCCTCACCGCCGCGGACACCAGCGGCCCGCCACCCCCGCCGGGGCACATGCGCCGCCGGGGCGACACCTGCCAGCAGCCGGGCGGCGACCACCGGCTCCCGGCTCCCGGCTCCCGACGCTCGGCTCCGGGGAGCGGCCGGGGAGCWGGCAGGCAGGCAGGGCCCGCGCCGCCGACACCGGAGCGACACCGGAGCGACGCCGTCCGCGGCGGAAGCAGCCTTGGCGGGGGGGCGGGGCGAGGCGCGCTGACGCCATCGGGCGGCGCGCGGCCCCCACGCGGGATAAACAAAGAGCGGAGGGGCTTGGGCGCGTTACGTGGCGGGTGGAGGGGTGCGCGTGCGCAGTGCGGGGTCTGCGGCGGGCAGCGCGGCGGTGGGGGGGTCTCTCGGGAAGCCCCGGGGGCCCCGGTCTGGGCAGGTGTTTGCAGCTCCTGCCGCGTCTGGGGGGGTTGAAGCTGCCCGAGGGGCTGGCAGGGTGTTGGCGGTCCCTGTGTGTGAGCAAGGGGCGAAGAGTCCCTGCGCGCAGGTGGAGGCCCTGTCAGCCTCCGCCTGGAGGACCCCGGCCTCTGCCGGCGAAGTGGAAGCGTGTCTCAGGCTCGCGTGGACTGAGARGGGGAGCAAACGTGAACCAGAGGCAACCACTTCCTTCTCTTGGTGGCCGCATCTGCCCCTCTTCAGAAATAATGCGTCGGCCAAAATATTTGGTGCCTCGATCCCCGTTTTTTGAATAGGGTTGTGTCAGCCAAAGCTGCGTTTTAGTGTGAGTTTGCTGTTTGCGCATTTGTGTGATGTTTTCAATTTTAATTCCACAGATAAGATGTTGAACAGCTTAGTGCTGTGACTTGAAGGGAGAGAGATTTGTGCGTGGAATAAAGTGAGGCTTTGTTTTGTTAATTAAAGGAATGAGCTGTTTTGATCCTGATACCACATACTGTGGGGATTCTGAACGGCAGTGCTAAGGGCCTGCACGTTGAGCTGCTGTGAGAATGGAATTTAACTAGCAGATGTGCACGTATGCCTGAGATAAGACYTGAACRTGTTGCTCCAGCTTGTTATTCTGTAAGGRAGCTGAAAACTTCAAGAGAATCCTGTGATTGGCTAAGTCCAAGGTTGAGAACAAACTTGTGGATCATTGCCAAGGGAAARAGGGACTGTTTTTCTCAGTTTTTCTCAGGGATACGATCTGGGTGATGACTGGGGSAGMCAGCAGTACCACCCTGCTGTAGTAAGGGATATATACTCCTGTATTGTATCRATAAACGATTCTGTGCATGCATAYGCGAGGGTCCGTGCCTTTACTTCTCTGACAACRTACCTTATGGTAAACCTTAATAAGATGGACTTTGTACTCTGTTTGATATTCTGTGGTTCTGCCATCTAATAMTTACTCCTACATGGAAGTAGTAGGAATTTTAATACATTTATCCTTCATTGAAAAAACACACTGACACAGTGATCACTTGATTTTCCAGATTTYATTATATAACAGTAAAACTGAGACATCTACACCTCTCTTGCCACAGTAATAGCCTATTACCACAAATCTTAGTASAGTTATCTTAGTGACAAATTGAGAAAACTGGGAATGTACATCTGGCCGATTTCAGATTTCACAGTGTAAAGAACTTATCTGTAGAGTTTTAATTTCAGGTTGAAAGCAATCATAAGATGTCTGCTTTCTGTGTGGGAGACACAAAAATAGCTGTGTTAGGCCCCCTGAGTACATTCCCCTGTTCTGGGAGCTTAGTCRGCTGAGTTAAGGAGTTCAGCTTGCTGAGTCCAAGGTCGGCTCCTTTGCTGATAAGAGCTGTGGCGAGGAAAGCTAAAAGTGAGGGCCTGCCCCTCCTTTCCCTTGAGAGCTGATTTTTAGCAGAGAATTTACTGCTGGCTTCTGTTACACTGATAGACACCACATGAGCACTTCAATACACTGATACCACTCGTGTGTTACCTTCCTTTGTGCTGCGCTCTCCCCGGGGCGGGCAGGGTTACTTGGCCTAATCATTAGCACTAGTATATGGCATTAGTCATACGGCRTAGTCTATCGCGTAGTAGCATTAGTAGCATAGTCCTATAGCGTTAGTCGTAGCACTAGAGGAGATACCCAGGGAGGTGCCAGTAACGCAGGCAGGCAGCTAACTTGACGTTCRTATCCAGCTCAGGCTCAAATGAGGGGCAAGCTGTACCCAAATCCTGCGAGCAGCTTCAGTGGGARTTCAGCCTGAGGGTAACCTGTGATGCAGGGAACCTCTGTACTCCGAAAGGGGCAACATACCACAAGGCCAGTTTCTTTCATGAAGTTTTCACTGCTTCAGGCCACAGTACGAGATGAACAGCTTGTGAGGGAGCCAGCRAGGGCTGGATGCTCCGAAAGGGTTGGTGAGCCGGGAGCAGGGTGTGATACCAAGGCAGGTGGGAGCAGTTGCCTCACCAACAAGGAGCTGGCATGCTATGGAAGAGAGTTMTAGATTTACTTTAAATGTAAATACTCTCAAGATTAAACATCGTTTTAGCTGAGATAAGATTCTATATYCCTTTTTGATGAAAACCAGCTATCATTTATGTGTGTGTGTGTACATATGTGTGCGCACATGCACTGCCATGTGTACTTAAACAAAGCCACACAGGAAGAACATGTCAAGATGAAAAAAAACCCCAAACATACAGAGGTCCTAGATTTCAGGTCCAAGATATCAGGATCTTGGAGGGATGGCAGAAAACACTGTAATCTCAGGGTCAAAAATATCTTATTTGAAATTTTGAGATGAGGATTGGAAAAAAGAGTCAGCTCCTTGTGAAATCTGAGAAATTAAATTCAAATCATTTAAATTAAAAGGCAGTTTGTAACAGATTTAATACAAATGAAAGCATCATAATGTGCTGTGTCTTTTTGAAACACATTGTTATTCTCAAAGCACTTTACAAACATTAACAGTTTAATGATATCTTATCCCTTGATCCACAAACTGAGGTTAAAAGTAATAATAGAAAAGGATTATCCTCTTCTCTAAAGCTCATTTTATTTCTGAGTTTGACAGGGAAACCATTGGCCTGGCACAAATAATATAATATCCACGGTGGTTTCGAAAGTGTATCAAATTACATTTTGAGCGATCAACTAATGCTGCTAAACAGGCTGGTGCAGGACAGCTGAAATGTTTTAGTGAACACTGTTTGCTTAATGCAATAATCTCTAATCCATAGCGTGGTAGAGATGTTTCCATCAAGAAGCTGAAGTAATAAGCATATCATGCTAAAATGTAGAAGATTAGCAAGGCCTGGCTCTGTGGCACAGATTCAGAATGACACTGGGTACCGGTCATGTTCAGCTCTTTATGCTAGCCTGGGACTGAAAATTAGAATATTTACAGCATCCTTTACTTTCAGGGTGCATGTGCTTCTTTGGGCAGGAGGAATGCTCCTCAGTTACTTTGGCACTGGGGTGAGATTAATTCCCCTTGGCATTAATAATTTGTTATATACTGTCTATGCAAGGTAACAGTTCACCCGTGTCTTGTTTTTTCCAATTCACAAAGTGAGACAAAATGTAGAAGTTCTGAATCTGAATGTATGTGATATCTCATTCTGTCGCAATGAAATGGACTCAGTATGAAAACTGCTGCCACAATATGGATACATCTGTCATTCGAGTTTTGTGTCTTGTTCTCTTGAGGCTCTACTCCCCATGCCTCTTCTTCATTCAGATGAAGCAACACTGCTTGCAAGGCCTCTCCCTTCTTTCCTTTCCCATCCTCTTGCCAGCAGTGCCTCTGCCTTTTGTGGGCAACGTGTACGTGTTTGGGAAGACGGGGAAGCTGAGGAGAGTTGTGGGTCCTAGTAGGAACATGAGAGAGAAGGGGAGGGTTGTGCTGGATGTGGAGAACATCTCATGCCAACATGCAGTGCAGCTTTTGCCATGAAAGGAAGGCTCCCAAGGGAGCCCTGTGCTCTTCCCACGGAGATCAGGAGAAATCCCTCCTTCCCATGCCAAGCCACCTCCCTTCAAAAGCACAGTGATCCTCTCTGAAAGATTTAATGCTATTGTGACACTTAACAGTATTACAATCCTGTTTCTGGCAGTACTGTAGCAAGAGACTCAAATGCCTTGGGTTGGCTTTTGTGGCAGGTCGGGTGCCCTCTGCTTGTGCCGGCGTGGATGACTGGCGGGTGCAAGCAGTGCTGCTGTCGTGAGGAGAGCCGACAGCCCAGGTGAAGCGACGAAATCAAACAGAAACCTGTGACGTGGGATCGGTAACAGGCTTCGTTCAGTGTATATTGACTGAAGATATTCGCCATGAAAGAAAGATTGCCCACATGAGGCCCTAATTATATATTTCACAGACACCACTTTTAAAACCAGTTCTCCTCTTGAGTTTGTGATCAATTCACATTCAGTGGATTAGAGAAATACGAGCCAACGTGTCACAGCAGAGAGCAAAAAGATCAATGACAAGCACTCCAGTCAGACACTACTGGATTAGTGGAAATATGACATCAAAGATGAAAATAGATGCTTAGTTGGGGATAGTATTAAACCAGGGATTGTCAGCAGGTTTGAGTTTTTGAAATGGACTGCGTGTGGGTCTCGGGTATATTATCTAACAAAGTGGCAACATACTTTCCAAACTGTAATGTTTCTGATTCTTTTCATGTTAACCCATCCCAGATTTTTTTTTTTTTTAAAAACAACCTCAAGGCTGTTCTTCATTTATCCCAGACCAGTCCTTTTTTTGCCATACAGCTACATATAGGAATTGTGTTATGCCAGAAGGAGCGCCAGGACAAGTCATAGCGTTGATGCTCACAGGAGGCATAAACGTCAAGGAGAAAATGGCCTTATCACCACATTAGCCAGGGTGCCTTACTGTATGTATTAAGGAGATCAAATGTTTATTTCCTTGTACTCCCAAGAGCAGTGGGAGGACTTAGACTTCCTGAAATCAATATTCTGGTTTTGACTGGCACATTTTTAACTGTTGCTAGTCTTCTTAGGAGCATGCTCTTAATGGGTGCCAGCGGCCTCTTCCGAGCAAGGACGCCTTGTCCCACCTTTTGTCAGTCCCTCCGAGCTGTGCCAGAGCACAAAGGGAATTTGGTCTGAACAGTTTCTTCGTGTTTGAAGTATTTCCAGGATACTCCCTCCTGTACAGTTTACTAAAGGTCCTTCTAATTTCTTGGCTTGGAGAGTTGTTTTAATGTCTTGAATTAAGGCTGTCTCGCTGCTTGTTTCTAGAGTCCAAGTACCCTTTTCACCCTTTTTTTATTCTTAATGAAATTGTTCCCTTTTTTTTTTCCTCTCATGTTTTAGACTTGTGCCTTCAGTGCTAATGGAGGGGAGAGTCTCGTTTTCTTACCAAACTGTGAATTGTGGCTTACAACATACCCTGGCATCCCAAATTTTCTGTTCTGATAGATGTGTCAGTTGCATCAAAGCTTTAAAGGCAGAGGGAAGAGACACTAAAATGGATTTATACTTTATTTGCTTATTCATGATGTAAGGAAAAACTTCCTTTTTGCATTAAAGATTAAGGTCCCCTCTGAAAACCTGGACCACGAAATGATGTACAAGTGAAGCCCCAACGGGCAAAGTGAGTCTTTTTCACACCGTGTAACTGCTGTGTGTACCATTTAATTTTTACTGCTTGTTCACCCAAGCAGTAATGCTTATCTGAAAGCAGCACTTTTGTGCCGGGCAGCAGGGAGAGCGGGGCTGCCCCAGGAGGGAGCCGGCTGCCGAGGAGACCCCAGCCCGGCAGTGCAGGCACCCTCGTGGGCAGGGTGCCATCCCCCACATCCGAAGAAGGCCGGGGTGGCGACAGGACCTGCCGATGGTCCAGTGGTCTTCAGAGGCGGCGAGGTGACAAGGAGCTCCGGCCCCTGGGCAGCGGGCAGGGGTCCTGGGCGAGGGTGGTCAGGGCACCGCAGCCTGCCCATGCACTCAGGGAACTTCACCGAGAGGGAACTTCACTCAGGGAACTTCACCTGCCCATCACCGAGAACTTCATCTGAGTGTCGAAATCTTATGAAACCGGTCTATTTTCCTTTATTTGTGACTTCTTTTTTTTTCTGTGGTTCGTCTTTATCCATGCTCCTGCTAAATCTATTGAAGAAACTTCAGTAAAACCTACTGTTGTGGCCTGACAAATTCCTTGCCTTCAACATCAGAAGCTTGCTGCTTCTGCTGCTGAGAAACATGGTGAAGTCAGGAGCGTATCTTTATCAGGTTATGCAAAACTATTCCAGTTTCATTGCAGCTTCTAGTAGAGTTGATGGGCAATACATATTTGCTGAAGGGTAATTTTACTGAAATGTGCAAAGACCTGTTTCTTTCCAGAAAGCATCTATGGAAAAGTTTTAAGAGAGAAAGTAAGATCCTGCCCCTGTACATATACCGTGTTGTTTGGATGAGGGAGGTTCCTCCAGCGAGACAACACCTAACGTATTTGGTTTTGAAAGTGTACCTCCTGCATTCTCCCGAGCTGAATTTCATGCTGTTTGATTGCACTGTTGTTGTAATGTGTCTCATCTGTGTTTCAGTGGTGAGGCTTGGGACACGCTGGGTTAAGGAGCGACTGCAGCTTTGTCCAGGTTGGTACGTGCCTTTTGTCAGGCAGTGGTCCTCTTTACGCCGGCACTTCCATTTTAGCTTACTGTGGAATGATTTATTGCCAGAGCCAGCCAAAGGAGGCAACTGTCGCAAATGCATGTAAATACTCTGAAAACAATCTCCTTTTGGGAACAGATGAAGCAAACAAGACAAGGAAAGCAGAGGACTCCCTGGATCCCTGTTTGGCTGACCCCAGCCAGTGGGTGGGATGAAGTTAATTCTGCCGCAGGAGGCGTTGCACAAAGTCATTAACATCTGCCATAGGCTGAGTACATCTCCTGGGTTTTGGTAATGTTTGGAACTAATTCCAGACCTTTTCCTTCATTTAGTTTTTCTGCTCTGAAGAATGATAAATATTTAGGCTGTCTACAAGAGTTCTAACCCACTTCTCTGCCCCTTTCTCAAGGAAAAAATAATATTTGATGTGTCTTCAAGCCAGTTC
Source organism: Oceanodroma leucorhoa (assembly GCA_030449065.1). Lineage (NCBI taxonomy): Eukaryota > Metazoa > Chordata > Aves > Procellariiformes > Oceanodroma > Oceanodroma leucorhoa. The sequence goes on along the minus strand of JASVER010000033.1, from coordinate 3,723,766 downwards.
AGTAACTTCCATAGCACGGGTTGTAACAACATAGCAGTAGAGCAGCTGAACATAGCAAGCCTGTCTCAGAAGTATAAGGATTTGGGGTTGGCTTCGCTGTCTGCTGGTAGCACAGGCTGCTTCCCTCTGGAGCTGACCTGTGGGAGCTTGCCAGGGGCTGGGCCAGCGGAGCCTGAACCTGCTGCCAAGTTTCTGGATACTGCAAAAGCCCTAAGCTTCCTTGCCAATGAGAGGGGAAAGCAAGCAGCCCTAGCAAGGGAGATGTTATAGCAAGGTCATAATAACCACCGGATTAAAAAAAATGAAGTCCACAGGAGAATGAATTGCAAAAAAAAAAAGTACCCTTCTTGGTTTTATTGCCTAAAGTTACTGGGCATCAACTTGATGAAGATTTAAACATGCGTTCTTTTTAGTGAGTTTGAAATACCATAACCTTAAAGTGACACCATACAATAAGTTATTGCCTGTCTTCTTTCAGCATGTTCTTCCCTTCTGCATGTTCTAGCAACCAGAGCCCCCCCAAGGGCCATCCTCTCCTCTTGAGAACTAGTCTTTTATTGTGAGAAACCTAGCAGGAAAAGGATTACCTACACATAAGTAGCTCCTATTGGGGATGGCTCTCAGTGTTAATAAATCCACTTGCTAAGTAGGGGAATTCAGGCAGCATGTGTTTAAGTGTCTGAACTTGTTTAAGCTCACAGTAGGTTAGCCTCCAAACTGGAAACAAGATCAGGGAGTAGTAGAGCTGTTTGTGCAAAATTCCAAATCAATGGGTAAAGCTGCCGCCTTGTGTTACAGAGAGCATCAGTCTCTCCACAGCTAAGGTTTCAGCAGTTCAGAGATTTATTTTCAGCCAAATAATAAACATTATCTGACCTTCCAGTAAAAATCTGTATTTGAACTCTTTGAATGTGACTCTTTTCAACATGAATTTGTAAATTAGTAGCTTTAAATTTCTTTTCTTTTAAAGTAGGAACATACAGGATAACGTAGGAACAGTGAAGCCAGGGACTGAGTTTATCTGAATTACCTTTGTCTCTGTGAGTTTACCCACAGCTAAACTGAGGTACAGAAAGGGAGCATAACAATAACAGTTGAGCAAAGTTTATGCCATCTCACCTACCAATGAAGGCTCACAAATGTTGGATTTTATCAACAGAAAAAGTTGGTATCAGCAGTTCCGATTCACAGCTTTTTACCAAGTTCCCAGGGTGAACAAGGTATATTCCTGAGACTGTCCTACTTGAATAAGCCAATGAATGGCTTCATGTTCAAAGACCAAAAAAAGGAGAAGAAGGGATTGCCCTCATGTAGAAAAAGCCTTTAGGGGGGCACAATTTTCAATTTTCTGTAGCAGCACACTAGGAAATAGCAGAACTGTCTTCATAGTGATGTTGGATTCTATCATCATTTAAAGGAACTTGCAGCCTCTACGCCCCGCCAATACATGTGATGATAGTTCTATATATACATTTTTAAACAAATCATATTTTTCCATTCCAAATGCTGCCTGGAATGGGATGCCTTCAAGGAAACAATGTGTGAGTCATCCTCAAGAGACGTGCAGTTCAGGCACCTCCTTTGGAACAAAGTTATGTATATCCAGCTAAAATATCCAATTATAAACAGTAGTATGTTACCCACATAATTGCCTGATGGCCTTAGAAGCAATCTGTTTTTTTTTATGACAGTAAGAATTAATATTGAGTTGTTGATGTTAAAAGTTAGAATAACATCACATGAAGATTAAAATGCCATTTCAGTGATAGTTTGTTCTGGATTATGTTAAGAAAAGAAGTATGAGCCTGTGATCATTTAAGACTCGTAAAACTTTTACTCCTCATTAAACACTTGTTTGAAAGTCTGAATGTAAAAGATAACTTTCTGAGGGTTAATTCTCATGGGAACCTGGGGGTGGATGGAGAACTCACTATGGATTTTGGTGGGTAAGATAGCAGCACTTACAAACTTGTGTGGATTCTTTTTTTCTATGTACCTTTCTGTATTATGAAAATACTATTATAGCATAGATTTTCACAAATTTCCAGTCATATATGGGCTTAATGCTGGCTGTGTTTCTCAATCCCTTGGCTCTAGATTTTAGTTCTCCCACTCTGAGAGGTATGGGAGAACTAATGCAAGGAGAGAAAGGTTTGAGAAGAGGTAGGTATATGTTAGGGCCTGCTCATTGCAGGTGCGGGATAGAGGGTCTCACAAGTTATAAACAAATGGCATGGCTTATTTAGGAGGAACAAAATCATTTTGCGTGACCTGATGCATGAAATTCAGGGAGTATGGAATCCATACGTCCAGCCAGCTGGCCCCCTGCTTGGCTGTAATACTTTCCTGTTATTGCTGCTGTTCCATCCTACTACTAGAATAGGTCCTGTTGCTCACTTCATTCCTGGGATAGCATGCATGTGCCATATGGAGCTAGCACAAGAGTAAATGATAAGCCGAACTTCACCCACTCTCCAGAGAATTGACAGGACCTAGGGTGAAAAATAAGGGCTGTAGAAGGGAACCCAGAAAACACAGGTTAGTTAGCAAAGTAAAGGGACTACACAACAAGCTCTGTCATTTTGGCATTTACTTGAAGAAAATAAAATACCTAGCCCCTCTAACTCTTCTCTCCCCAGTCACCCACGAGGCTGAGTTTTTTGAGTTTTTTTTTATAGCACAGAGGTGGGAGACCTTGAAAGCCTGGGAGCAGCCTGCACTCTGAACGACTGCTGAAGGAGTAGTGATCCTTGGTGTTAGTAATGCGTGTGCTATTGGGAGTAACTAGCTTTGAGGAATCATCTTGGAATGACACTGATGGATTTGTCATGTTCATTTGACTGCATATTTGTTTTGTGGGTAGGAAGGAGCTGGTTTTGAAAGAAACAATTAATGATAATTAAAGGAAGCTGTTCTGCAGTCGATTGTAACTGCTTTCTGGAGCAGATCATGAGGGTTGCTGGATTGCCATCTTTCACTGAGTCCTCCAGTGACAGCAGTATTTCCCTATTTCCCTACCTGTAATATTTTATGCCTTTCCTTTTTAGTGTTCTTCCTCTTGGATCCTCTTGGAGCTCTTAACTACCCCTATTCAACAGTGCTACCTCTGTAATTTTCCCTTCCTTCATTTTGCCTGGACTTTCTCACAGCTTTTGGTCACAACCTAGGAATTCTCTCAGAAGTATGAGCCAAGGTTACGCAGCTAGGCCGTATTGGATTGGATCCTTGGCACAGTCAGCTTAACCCCTGAGGGGTGACAGAGGAGGTGACCAAGAGAGGGTTGAAAGATGCACTAGATAGGAGGTTACAAGATGCAGTAGATCCGTCTGGATCCAAGCCCAGACGGTGCTAAGTGAGTACATGTTGCAGGGATGCTGGCAATAGTAAGGCTGCTTTCAATAGCATATCATATTATCCCTTTAGAAAATAATCCAAAATTCAAACAAATGAATAAAAGTCTTTATGAGTACGTAAAGGTCAGACAGTGCCTGTTACACACTGACCTATGATATCTCACTTCTTCAGTCGTGGCAATGTGTTGATACTTCCCCAATAATACATGTGCAACTGGGATATAATAGGGGCTTTACTGGTTTCCACCGGGCAGTGAGCGGGGCTACGACATAATCACTGACCCACTTTTATCTGAAACAAACAACCCTTCTCTCTCCCTCCCTGCAAACAATAAGATCGTTAGATCCAAGGCCAAATTCATGTTGTTGTGAACAGCTGCAAATCCACTGACGTCAGCAGAGCTGTAACCACTTAGTAAAACCGCAAGTCCAGCTTGCGGTGTTTTTTTGGACGAGTTTCAGTGGAACAACTGCATTCTATCTATCTGAAATTATCCTGAGTTTTTCTTTAGATTGATGTGTTTTTCCCTGTCCTGTGTAGCACTGAAGGGTACGAAGCAGCTGCTCGTGCCATGTAAGTGATTCTTGCAGCTCTCTACCTTATGAAGCGGCTTAGAGTCTGGCTGTTTGAACTAGCTACATCATGGAAACGTATGAGGTTGAAAAAGGAGAAATAAAGCTTTGTATCTCAAGGGCCCAATAAACATGATATCCCACAATGCAGGAACTATGAAGCGTACTAGAGAGGTTGTCATGGTTTAACCCCAGCCGGCAACTAAACCCCATTCAGCTGCTCGCTCACTTCCCCCTGGTGGGATGGGAGAGATAATCAGAAGAGTAAAAGTGAGAAAACTCGTGGGTTGAGATAAAGACAGTTTAATAGGCAAAGCAAAAGCTGCACACACAAGCAAAGCAAAATGGGGAATTCATTCACTCCTTCCCATCGGCAGGCAGGTGTTCAGCCATCCCCAGGACACCAGGGCTCCATCACGCCTAACGGTTACTTGGGAAGACAAACGCCATCACTCCGAACATCCCCCCCTTCCTTCTTCTTCCCCCAGCCTTATATGCTGAGCATGATGTCACATGGTATGGAATACCCCGTTGGCCAGTTGGGTTAGCTGTCCTGGCTATGCTCCCTCCCAGCTTCTTGTGCACCTGGCAGAGCATGGGAAACTGAAAAGTCCTTGACTAGTGTAAACACTACTTAGAAACAACTAAAACATCAGTGTGTTATCAACATTATTCTCATACTAAATCCAAAACACAGCGCTATACCAGCTACTAGGAAGAAAATTAACTCTATCCCAGCCAAAACCAGGACAGAGGTGCAGGACCTACATGGCCAGCAAGAAGCATGACTATAATGTTCGAAGGGCTGCTCAAAATAGTCTTAATCTTACAAGATGCAGTCCAGTCTGGCTTGATCTTGCAAAGTGTCTAAAAACTAGTCCCATTGATGTAGACCTTGAGTTACACAGATCTAAGTGAAGCAGAGAACCAGCACTGCAGAAGTTCAAGCTTAAGAACAGTCACTGCTGATTGCAAGGACTTATTTTTTTCTGTTCTGAGAAGCGAAACTCTAAATGGGAATGGAGAAAGTGCTGGGAGGGCATAATGATCTCCAGTGGCTTCAGCACCAGCTTCCAGACCAACGCTGCTGTGCCTGAAGTACAGTGGAGCACATTGTTTGACCTTTGGCACAAGAAATTACTTCTGATAGACTATGTCTACATTAGGTTAGACTGTGCTGATCCTACTCCCTCATCAGGGCAGCTGCATGGGAGTTGCACTCCAGGTCTTCTCACTGAAGTTGCGTCTGACTCAGGAGTTTGCATTCTCTGTGTTGAAATGGTAGATAAGTAAACAGGATCTTTCAGGGGGAAAAAAAGTATTGTTTCTTTTAATTTAGTCAAAATGAGTTTCTGTATGGACATTTGTATAAGTAAGAAATTCTGATAGTGTAAGAATGTTCACAGTTCTAATCTTCATTTAAGTTATACAATGAAGTATTTACAGATTACTAAGGTGGACTCTCTAAGGCTGACATGAGCATATTACAACATCAGCAATCAGGGACTATTGATATGTTCTTTGTGCAGAGTCACGTTCAGGCTGATCTTTGATCCAGGCAGTGTGAATGACACTGGTTTGGGATGCTTACAGTGAGTAACTGACAAAAATGAGATGTAATAAAATTCTTAGCACTGAGATGCAACAACTTGATGAAAGATACATGTCTGAATTCCATCTTCATCTTGCTTAGCCTGAGGCTGTGGGAAGAGCAAACAAAGAACGTGATTGTTCCCACACAAGAACAAACAAGCCTACATTGAAAAGATAACGAGTGAAACTAGCAGGATTCAGGGACATTACATGCAGTCTCCAAGAAGAAACAAACTTCAATCTGAGACCTTGAAGATCAAAAGGAGTCAAAACACTTATAAACCATTTGAGAAGACACAGGAGGGGAAGATCACCTTTCAGAAGCTCCCTGTGGAGACAAACTGACAGAGACAGAAGGAGAGAGATTGTGAAGAGAATTTAAATACATCCAGCCTTCCTAGACCAGGAGTGTGGCTAGCCTAACTGTTGTACGTGTGGACAGTTTCACGGTTTTAGAGATATCTTTATCTTTCATATGCAAGTAACGGATAATAGGATTGAAGCTGGCCATTCATTACCTCTGTCACTGATACTAGAGAAAACAGAAGTACAGTTAGGTATGAAGGATTAGGGGAGTCATAATTAATAGTCTGGAAAGTGCAGTCAGGGCCCCAGCAGAAAGCGGAAGCATCATGATATTTCATCACACACACAAAAAAGATGATAGCTAGAGGCTTGGGATGTGGGAATAAACCTGCTCAGACTGAGGTCAGAGGTATTTTTCAAGTATAGCAATGCTAATAAGCAGCTTTCCCCCTTTTAAAAAAAAACTGGACTATGTTCTATTCATCTCTTCTTCCTACTCCTTATCTGTCACTTTACCTTTTTCTGTCTCCTCCTTTTGCATACATATAATCCTCCTAAGGGTAGTATTTTATGTATGGGGGTGTTAAATAATTGCACATACTAGTAGTTCTTGTAACTAACTACTCCAGCTATGTGGGGGATGTCCTTCAAAGAAAACGAACTAGTGTTTCCTAAAAGTGTGATTTAACTTAATTGTTGGCTAAGTGGAGTTGTTTGAAGAAGCCTTTTGTAAAATCCTTCTGGAGCATCTTTTTTTCTTTTTAATAGAGGTACGTTATTTACTGGGGGTGTGGTGGTTTTCCTTCAGCCGTGTGACTAGTACCTTTCAGCACATTTCTAAGCTGCCAAGCATTGACAGCACGTTTCTAGTCTGCCAACCCTAATACCTTGGGCAGTAGATGGCTGCTTTTGATTTCTAGACAGCTTGAAATCCAGGACAGGCATGCTCAGGAATTTGACAAAGGGCACATCAGGCTTCCTACCCATTCGTAGACTGAGCAACTGCTCAGCACGTGTCATACACGGTGCTCTTCCCTGTTGGCCTCCCAGCCACAGACATTGCTTCTTTCCAGTTTGTCCTGCATTATCTCCCATTGCTGTCAAAAATGCACTTTGAATCCTTCAGCGTATCTTTCCCTGTTGCCAAGTTTAAGACCCAGGGCCTTGCCGTCAAAGCCCCCAGTGATACCCACGCTAGTCTCATTTCCTCTCCTCTTGCTTTCCACCACATTTCTCTCACCACTGATGCCAACTGCAATGATTCCTTCATGTTATTCTTCTGTCCTCACCTCTCTCCATTATTCCAGTGAATTTCCTTCATGTGGAAAAATTTCCTGGCTTTGTATATTGTGATTTTTCTGAAGAATTCATTAATTTCAGACCACCCGCTCATCTGCAGGCACCTGTTATTGTTTTTCTTCCTGCACAAGAAGGAAAGGGGGACTGAGGGGGCAAACAACCTTCTTTTGTTAAATTAAAGCCTTTTTTTTGTTAGGTTTTTCCGGTGAGTCTGGGTTTGTGCAGTGTTAGGCTGCAAGCTTATTTGACCAGGACTGGTTTTGTTTGGTTTGATTTCGTGGCAAAATCTGGCCCAGTGTGTGCACTTCTTTCGCAGGAAATTCTTCTATAAACTTACTCAGAAGCAACAGCCAGAGTCCACATGCACCCTCTCCATCCCAGACACAGACTGAGCCTGCAGATATCGCTTGCTAGCGCACAGCGTTTGCCCCACATCAGTATTCTCTGCTCCTCTCCATTGAAAAGGAACAGAATAGAGTGAACAAGAGGACAATAGATAGACTTGGCACATGCCATCCCTCCTGCAGGCAGTGGATCTCCTCAGGCTGGGAGGGGGCTGCCAAGGTGTGGCCGTAGTCTAGCAGTGATGAATGGGCTTAAAGGAAAACAAGTGTACTTCCCTGCAAAATTTTATTTTGAGAAAGCATCTCGAATGGTTGGCGACTGCAGTTTCATTTGAACAAATTGCAGAAACTCATTTCCAACAAAAGAAGTTAGATGTGATGCTTCAGAAAACATATTCATTCTCAATTCTTCTTTTCAGTTATTGTGAAGATCTATTTGCATTTGCAAGTGAAAATGTAGCAAGAATATACACTTTTTTCATGCAAACAGTATTTTTATTGTGGAGAAATTTAAAAACCTCACATGTAAAGTATTGCATATATTTTCTTTTCAATTTATACTGTTTTGCGTAACTGATTTCAAATACCTCTTTTGTTTTAACAAACCTATGTTTCAGATTTGCATATTTTTGGAGTGCCACACTAATACATATTCTTCAAAAGTTAATGCTTGTTTGTATCTTTCTAGAGATATTTAAGAAGTTTATTTTCTTTTCATGTAATAATTTAAAATTATCTGGCTGGGCCATTTTTATTTACACATATTAGATGAGGTTTGAATCATTTCCTCTAATCCTTTTTTATCATGTGTCTCTTGAGGGGCTTGCAATTTAAAATATCTAGAACATTAACATTGTTGTGTTGCTTTCCACACATTTCAATACTGTAGTAATTCTCAATGATGTGTGAATTTGCACCAAACCTGCTGATGTTAGAAGCGTTAACACTTGGACAGAGAAACCTGTGTTCAACCCTATCCCCTCCAGTAGATGTCATCGTGACAATGGAGAATACTGCTGGGGATACTGGTGATGAGACCTCCTGTGCCAAGGCAGGAAAAAAACTTTGCTGTAATGGACTTTGTTTCTGTCAAAACAAGGTAGTTCTCTCAATGCTTAGCATTTATAGAGAGTTTTTCATTTCTGTAATGCTTTGAAAAACAGTCACCAGTCAGGTCACACAGGGCTGTGGCCCACAGCAGTGGTGTCTATACGCTCTGACGGTGGCCATAAATATAGATACATATGGGCAGACATGCATGTGCAAGACAGTTTGTCAACTGCTTTTTTTTTTCCAACTATATAGTTTCATTTGTATGACACCCCTTGCTCAAAGCCATCACATCCTTTCTGTTATACTTCCCCCTACCCCCACCCCAATCCTCTTTAGAAGTAATATCTCCAAAGGAAAACCCAAATCCTCCTACTTCATTTTTACCAAGAATGAATCCCTCCACACCCGTCAGCACCTGAGCTGCTGGGTGCTGACGGGTGTGGAGGGATTCATTCTTGGTAAAGGTTCATAAGTGCCTGAGTGAGCGATGGCTATTGAGTGGTGAGTAAATCCACAACCCTGTATTATTACTAGGTATCATTTTAATCTCTCAAACAGAGAACAAATCCCCAGAAAAGGCAAGAGACAAGTCAGTCACTGGCAGTTTTACATGCACAAGGGCTGCAAGGCCGCAACATACACATCTACAAAAGAATTTGAAAAACAAGTTGAAAATATGCTCAGCAATTTTTGAATAGCTGATCTGAGTTTCTCAGGCAAGATTATGAAGTTCTGGCTTAGAAAAAAAATATCAGACACCTTTTCCACCTTGGAAGTCCCAACAGTTTTGATCGAATATGTGATATGTGTCTAGTGTGTGTTGTCACTTTTTAATTTCAGCCAGTGCTACACCTGTCTTCTTCATGACAGAATGATAATATGTAAGATGTCATCAGATAAAATAGAGCACAGGCTGAGCCAAGTGAAGCAAGAAAGCTGCTGAGCTGAAATGTCGCTTTCTAAAAATCAACAAGGTGCAGCTATATCAAATAAGAAGTCCATAATTTGAATGTTCTCTTTTGTCTAGATAATAGTCCTATGAATAATAAGTTTTGCTTCTTTAAAGTGTCAGGCTTTGGGGAAGTAGACAGCAAGAAAGCAGAGCACTAATGGCCTGATTAACTTAGGAGTCTGCTTCACCTCCTTCGTCCAGTTTTTGAGACTGAAGCAAGTCTCTGCAATCAACATTATAAATTCTAGGGAGAATGGCCAAATGATTAGACCAAATCTGTGACCTCCCACACTAAGAGGAAAGCAAGCCTTATTGGCAAGATTTTTTTCATTGTTCACATTCTTAAAAAAAAACATTGGCTGGAATTTTGTCCTTGACCAAGTGGAAAGGCTCTCTCCTGGCAGGAAAACAAAATAATTTAATCAAAACAAAGCAGTTGATGCTCTTGACAGAGCAAGAACAGACATCTGTCTGGCTGTTCTGAGTAAGCAAAACCATCTCATATAAAATATCAGAAAACCCCCATAAAATTCTATTAAAATAAATGGGGTAGTGAGAGGGGTGCAAAGAATGCACTTGTTTATAAGTTATCATTTCATTTGGGCACTGTCAAAGTAGTATAGAACCAGGGAAAAAAGGCATGTCTTTATCCTCAGGAAATTTAGGGTGGTTTATTATCAAAGTTAGTAATGAAAACAAACTGTAAAAAACCCCACAGTAACATTTTAAGAACTGGGAAGAKGTAGCTATCAACTATAAAAGCAGGACACAAACTTAGCTATAATCTATCAGAAAAGGTAACGAAGATAACTACCTACCTCATGTTTGCTTTGGCTTTTGCTTCAAATATGTGAGTTTTTTGTTACACATATATGCCTATTTAAGAATACTTATGTTCCCATTAACAGTGTTCCCATACTTAATGTAAAAGCATTTCATAACACTGTAATTTAGCACTCTGAGTTTCACTTAAGTCTGAAAATATTCAGTCTGTAACCCATTACTTTGAGAGGAGAGAGTAAGCAYGGCTGATAAAAGCCCAGAAGATAATCATGAAGAGCTATCACTCAGTTCTCTGTAGCTGTCTTAAAGCAGGGTCAAATATACCTAAACTGTTCTTAAAAAACTGAGCTGTTGGTAATTCCACATTTTCTTCCAATGACCTGCTCCAGTTGCAGTGCTGTCTGTACAGTTAGAGCAGGGCTTCCTAATGCCTACCTTCTGTCTCCCTTGCAGCTTAGCCTTGTAATTTGTCACCCTATCTGCTTTAAAATAAACATTATCCTCTCTCAGGGTTATGAAGCTTAGTAATGTAGGTGAAGCCTTAACTTTCCCCAGGGGAACTGCTTGAAATGTGGAGTCTTCAAACCAGTGCTGGTTCTTGTACCCTGGAAGAGCTACAGCTGGGAGTAGGATGGGGCCATGGCAGTTTAGTTGGGTCAGACCCAAAAGATGTTGCTGTACAGACACACTGATGCTGCTTTTCAGGGCTGATTTCACCGGTTGTGTATGGAGCCAACCACAGGACATGTGCTAAGGGCTTGACACATGCAGGCCGGGTGTCAGGGTGTCCAAGCAGAACATCAAGCTTCTTCTCTGGGCTAGCAGAAGACACACGCACTTTGTAGACTTGGATCTAGCGCCCTGGTTTTTGGCGCTAATGGGATTACATCAGAAGGGAGGGCTTCCATTATAAAACTGTGTGCTTGTGCTTCTAGGTCTTGTGATTCAAAGGAAAAGCTGACAAGCATGACCCAAGAGTAAGCAGTAATGAAATGTCAGCTGGTAGCTCCGAGCCCAGCCGCACCCTCTTCATCAGCTAACCACACGCCGAGGGAGGAAGTGGTGAGCACAACCGGGCCAGCCTCGGACACACCGAGCACCACCCGGGCTGCCGAGCCGCTCTGCCCCGGCCCTGGCCCCAGGGGGACAGGGCTTCTCATGAGGAAGCCCCCGGGTCCCTTGGGAGGCAGGGTGGGACGCGGGTTGGTGTGCTCACTGGGAGACAACTCATGACTGGAAGCATCTCCTGAAAAGAATATGCAGCTCTTGGGCTGGTCAGGGTATCTGACAGCCCTTGTAAACTGAGCTGTTCATTTTCTATCCAGCAGCAAGACAATAAATACACTCAAAATATTGTCAATGTGCCCAGGCACACGTGGGCTGGGAGAGGAATTTTCTGTAGGACTAACGATTAGCAAGCATCTGAAGAACCATGAAAATGTAAAAATCCTTGAATTGCCTTGCATCATTTTTTCCTCCTCTTTCACCCTTTTACTTTCACAGCATCCCCACCAGCCCGCCCTCCTCCTCCTCCTCCTCCTCCTCCTCCTCCTCCTCCTTGTTTGTACAGCGAGGAGGAGCCCCCAGTCAGGCACCACAAACAGTTGCGGTTAGGGAGAGGAAATCCAGCTCAGCTGTGATAATTAAAATAGCTGTGATACTTTAATTGAGCTGCTAATACCAATGTAGGGATGTTGCATAAAAGGCCCGGTGCTTAGCAGTGTTTCTTTTGGTACTTCACTGAGCAGGGAGGGCTGTAGTGCTGCAGGGGGAATGCTGCAGGACTTACAGGAGGTGGGGTGCTGTGGTGGATCCTTGTCACCTTCTTCCAGCCTCCCCCTCCCAAATACAGCCTTTCCTGCTCTCATTTCTGTCGTGACGCTGTGTACTTGGTTGTACTTCTTATGAGAGCAATCTCCACATAGTTCTCCTCTTCCCCTCCCCTACCTCAAGGGCTTGTTTGTAGGATTCTGGACTCCATGGGCTTTGCAATGCTCGTGTCTTTCCACTCGAACAATTAATCTTGTGAACTGCTGCACCTACAAACCTACATATGTGCTTTTAACCTCTGCTTTTAAAGTGTGAGGAAGAAGAAGTAATGGATTTCCTAGTTCTCATGTAGTAAGGATAGTTTATGGATTATTTATGTTTATGATGATTTGGTTGCTGTGTTTTTCAAATTTTGCCTTACATTAGTGGTACAGTAAGAAAAAGCTTTTTCTGTTATCAAATACTCATAATAGCTTCTCCTTAAAATTTAAACAAAATCAGGAGCTATTACATTTTATTTTCTAGTGTTGTAAGCATCATCCCTTAGTGCAAAATACTGATATGGAGCATATTGTTTAGAGAACTGGCCTTCAACAGCAAGTCAAACTTGGTTTTAAATTTGAGTTATGTGAATTTAAACTTTTGGAAAGCCTTTGAATAGTAGAATAAATTAGCTATTTTGTTTTTAATTCTACTGCAGTGTTTTTGTAGTAAGTATTTCTTTGCAATATTAGCAAATCAAGGCATAGTAGCATTATGCTTGTGTGTAAGMTTTGCCAAGAAAAACACTCTCCTAAGGAGGTGTAAGGAAAACTCCAGGTCAGTAAAAAGCAGAAGATAAAAGCTATCTTTATTTAGAATAAATAAAACTTATAATAAATTATGAAGTAAAGGAAATGGTTTTTTATAGTTCTATGCCAATGTATGATTTTTTAAAATCTGAAGTTTTATTAAAAGGACTTTATTCAATCAATTGACCAACAAAATGCTTATAGAGACCTTCTTTCTTGAACATTTTCCTTTAAGGTGTTTTGTGATAATATGACAAATCTGAGACTGTGAGATCTTCAGTGTTTCAGAGTCAAACAGATGTTCGTGACTTTTCACTTTCCTAGAAGATCTAGTAAAGAGCTTTCTGCTAGAGCAATTTTCTGTCAAAACATGGATTTGATAAAACGTAACTTTTTGTAGGAAGATATCAGTGTCATTTATGTTTTTGAGAGAAAACTATCAAAATATTTTATTCATGGTTGAAACTAGAATATTAAGAGGAAAACCATAAGTCAAAACTAAACATCTGACACTGTCAAAATATTTTATTTGTCAGTTGTTTCAGAGTTCCCAAAATAAAAATTGCAGAATTTGTGTTTTTGCAGAAAGTGTTGACTTCTTATTTCTATTTGAAAGGAAATTTCAGAATATCTGTTTTTTGTTCCTAGGTCAGCATGATTTTCTTACCTTTTTTCCCCCCACTGTTTTACATGCTTTGGTTACTGAAACTGTTTGCATGGAGGATGTCAGACCAGGAGTCTCCAGAGCCCTCTGCATTTGATACAAAGCTCTTGGAACTCTACTGACTTGAAGAACGACTCGACGCTTCCTCGTGGTCCCAATTAGTGGAGTCATCAAAGGCTCTGTAGGAGAGTAATGCGAGTTCTGGGCATCTTTGAAAGTGTTAGCTGAATTTCTAATCAAGACTATGGACCGCTTTGAATTCTGCAGTGCGCGTTACTCCACCCTAACCGAAACAGAAGGGCTGCTCCACAATGGTGCTACTGTCCATCTAGCAGCGTGTGCAGTTGTTACGGTCACAACCAGCCTGGCCTAGGCTGGCACTGGGACAGGGGACCAACAAAATGTCACTTCTGGAGTTCTGTCTCTCTCCCTAAACAGTGCCCTTCTCGGTGTCTTACAGGCTACGGATTTGCTATGAGATCAGATGACTGGAAATAACTGCTATTTTTTTTCCCAAGGTCCAGATGTACTCTCTTTTAAAGATGGACTGTATGTTGAATTGAGCTTTAAGAACATGGTCATATGACAGAGATTACAGTTGTTAAGTATTTATTTATCAAAGTTTTCTATTTTTAAAGAAGCTTACAACTCCATTATAGTTCACAATTTAAATATAAGAACTTGTAATGAAAAGGCGCAGACCAAAAATAATGAAGCAGGCAGAAGCTGTAGGTTTCGAACTGTGTTCCTGAGCAATGAGAATGTTTTATGAAATCCAAAYGAAACTTCTTCCTGGAAATACTGTTTCTGAAACAACACTGACCAGCGGCTGGGGAAGTGGAACAAAAGTTCTGATTCTTTGTAGCCTTCCTCTTAGAGGGCAATTTGGAATGGATTGCTAATGGCAAAAAACTGCCATAAACACAAGACTAAAAYGTAGTAAGTGATGTGCACATCTATGCACAGAAATATAAACACAGTAAAAAGAAAATCTATTGCATACAGTTTTGTGTATTTAGAATATTGAAGACTAATGTGGTAAGCATGCCCGCAGCACTAAAATAATTTAGGAGTTATTAAAATCTGTGGAAGTAATATAAGGTGAACTATTTTCTTTTGATAATGTGACCTGACATTGCAGAACTGTTAATGTATGTCATATGCTGTGTGTGAAGAATTTGCTTGCCTTTTGTTTGTGGATGATTCATTACTTTTACTAATCATTAGAGTCATAACACATCAATAACAGTAAAATTAATAACTAATGACAGTATGATCTCAGTACATCTCTTTTCAATTATCAGCGTCACTTAGTATGTCATCTGTGTCACAAGCCATATCAGTACCCGGTCTCCCTCTTGACACTGTACGTGTACTGGGTCTGAGGGTGCAGGCTAACAAACTCCTCCTGCACTCCAGTATCTTTGCTCCCATCACTTGTTCTTTGGCCAATGCTGCTCTCAGGACTGAGCGGTCAACCAGCTCAGGGAACAGAATCATGTTTAAAAAACTTATTTTTTCTACTTGGTTCTCTTCAAACGGAATTGATTTGGTGTTTTGTGTAACTGTTGGGTCACAAAAACCAGAAGGATCTCAGGAATAGGTCCAGGCAGCAGGTGGGAAAGACATTGTGATGGGAGCTGCGTAAGCCTGCACTGTTGCTTGCAGAAATAATGGTGGAAACGCAGAGAAACTCAGATAAAGAACTTAAAAAAACCCCAAACCATTAAGTATTCTGGCTGTGATTCAGATATATATTCTTTCTAAGGTAGAAATTTATTATCTCGCTCATAAAGTTCCATTTGGTTGTTCCTAAGATTATGGCATTTAATTGTCTCTCTTCATCTTGGTAAAATAATAAAGATCTTTTACACCTTTGTTGGAACTAACATCATCTTTCTTTTCAGGAAAACAGACCTATTTTATCCAGTGTCATAGAAACTGATGCCAGAATGAATTTAGACCGTAACACAGTGGGAGTATTCCAAAGACAAATGGCTTAGTAAGACAGACATTTATATTCTAAAAGCAGTTTTTATGTATTATAATTTGTATTATAAAAGATCCTTGAAAATAACGCATACATTTTATTGTCAATAAATTAAAATGATATACTAGATACCTATGGAAATGAATGGTACAACAGCACAAGTCTAGATACAGCTCAGAAAGGTATTGACGTACATACACAGGATGGCCAGGAAATCTTGAAGAAATGCATTGAACCTCCCATTTTCTCAGGTTCAAGGCTCCAGGGAATTCAATAAACTTTTGTGTGAACAGATTATCTACCTGTAAAGAGTCATTTAGGAAATTAAGACTGGTAAGGCATAGAAGATCATGGCTTTTAAATGAGTAATTGTATTGCTTTGCGACAGTAAGTGTTGGTGGAGCTAATTCGGGCTCTGTCATTACACGGTATTTGATGCTGACCAAATCACAACCTCCTTGCCTTGGTTTCACCACACAGCAATTAGATTACTGATTAATTTAATCTTTATTAAWCCTGAAGATTACCACAAGCATGTGCTTCTGAGGATTAAAACTTAATCCTCAAGCATACTTGCAAAGAAACTCTGGTTGTAACAACAAATGTAAACTGAACTTTAATTAAAACAAAAAGAACTTATTTTTGCAGTATTCAGTTTTATTTCAGGTTCATTCTTCAGAGCAATCCAAGGATGAAGTCAGTAGAAAAAAAAAATGCAAAAAAAAAGAAAAGGCCTTAGAGTGCTGTGGAATGAGACTAGCCCACAAGTGCTCCACTTTGAGGAGGCTGGTAAGAATCCRGTAGCTAAATAATAATAAAGACACGCCTGATAAAAATTAAAAAGCACTCAATTATGAGGCATTCTCATTAAGGTGCCTGGAAGCATCCCTTGCGGAGCTGTCAGCCAGTCTCTTTGTTAGAGCTGGGGAAGTTAAAGACTTTATTTTGCTTTATAGTCTCATTAGCCAGCCTATCGCCAGCTCTATTTTTGTTTCTAAGCGATGGCAGACGGAGGGATGGGGGAGGAAGGGGGTGTGTGTTTTCGGACCGCGGTAAAACGCACGCATCCGGTGCCGGCTCCCTCAAACCCATCCCAAGCGCGGCCGCTGCCTGTTTTGTTCCGTGTGACAGCTCCCACCAGCGCTCGCAGGGCAGTTTCGAGAGCGGGAGCTTCCCGCAGCTCCGCAGGCAGCACCTCCCCCCGGGGTACGACCCTCCCCAGCGCCCCGGGCTCCGCCACAGCTTCCCCCGCCGCGGGACTGGGTGCTGCCCGGCGCTGGAGTCACGTTCCCGATTCAGCCCCGGCGGGGAAACAATGACTTGCTCTCGCCCCGGGGCTGCCACCGCCTCTGACGGGTGGTTTCCGGGCCTGCGGCGGCTGCACGCGAGACTGCCCGCCCCCCCGGGGCGCCCTCACAGGCCGGCAGCCCCCCCCACCCGCCCAGCCCCGCCGCCGCCGCCGCCGCCCGCCCTCGGAGCGGGGCAGCACCACCCATTGGGGGAGAGGAGGGCGCGGGCGCCCGCACGGTCCGCTCTGCCTCTCTATTGGCTGGCGTGACCGCGCTTCGTCCTCCTATTGGCTGCGGCCGCCGCCAGGCAGCGGCGGGGTCGGGCGGTGCCAGCCCCCGCCGCTGCCCGCCCTCGCCGCTGTCGCTCCCGGCGGGCGAGTAAGTCCGTGAGCGGCCGCGGCGGCGGGGGAGCCGCCGGGCGGGAGGGGTGAGTTTGACTAGCGGCCGCTCCCGCGGAGCCAACTTTTCCCGCGTGGGGCTGGGGCAGCCCTCTGCGTCGCCGGGACGGTTTGCGGCCGTTGGGCAACTAACGGCCGGTTGAGGAGAGCCCCTCTGGCGCCGGGTCCCGCGCGCCGACTCGGCGGCGGGCTCCTCCGCCCCGCCCTGGCGCAACCGTTGGCGCGCGGCTGGAGCGGCCGTTAACCGCCGGGCTCGCGCGCTCGAAGGAGGGGGCGGCGGTGGGTGAAGGGCGCGGGAGGCGGCGCGCGGCGGAGTTGCCGGGGGAAGGGCCGGTGCCGGTCGCGGCGGGGGGGTGGTGGGGAGAGGCAGGGCGCGGGGCCGTGACGGGTTCGGCGGGCCCCCTCCCGCCTTGCCGGGGGGAGCCGGTATCTGCCCCCGGTGCGGGGCGGGGTGAGCGGGGTCGCGGGGTGGTGCTCCGGGGACCGGCTTTAGCCTCCCCCCTTCCCGCCGGTCCCCTCGGAGCGCCGCCGGCATCCCGGCCGCGTCTGGCCGCCTGCCGGGGTCCTCCCGTGCCCCAGTCTCTCGCTCGGCTCCCGGGCGGCGATCGGCGAAGGCAGAGGGGGGAAGCGGCGGCCTCGCCGGGGCTGCCGGGGCAGCGGTCACTCGTGTCGCCTGGAGAAGGCAGCTGGGGGTGCGGGCAGCCGGCTGCGGGGGAGACAAAGGAGCTGCTCCCGCTCGTCTCCCCGGAGCAGGGGGCAGACAGCGTGGTGCCTGGCAGCAGACTTCCCGCTCCGTGTGCTGGGCGCGTGTGCCTGCTTGTGGAAAGATTTAGGAAGTAGTTTAGTGGCGTGCTGTGAAATACATTCATTGTAACCCATCTCTGCTGTGTGGTTTTCTTCCTGCCGCGTTGACTCCGCTGTCCGCGGGTAGGGATGCGAGAGGTGGCAGCAAGAGTTACAATGGCTGAGAGTTTGCGGTTGAGGTTTGTAAGTAGGAAGTGCCGCAGGCTGCAGGGGGTTGTGCCTGTGTAGGCTTTGATATTTAACTTCACGCACGTTAAATTGAAGGAACTTCCCATGTGCTTTGTGTTTTAAAGGTAATGGTGAAAGCAGAGGTAATGTCCGTGGACCTGTCTTGTTCCTCGTAATCCCGAAAGCCAGTTTTCCTGTCCAATGAATTCTATTTCTATCCCGAAAAAGCGCCTGAAGTCTTAAGTTCACAAGGAAAAAATTTGTGTACTCGAGGATTGTTAAGTCTTGTTAGCATTGATCTTTCATAATTTTTAATATACACTGCTAGTGCATGAGAAGATGACCGTAGAAGAACAAAATATGAAAGTTTCTATTGAGTGATTGCTGTTGGGTTTGTTAGCTGTAAATTAAGATTTGGTGATTAGTGTTTTTTTTTTTTTTTTTTTTTTTTTAAAGGCAACTTTAACAAATGACACGGTAAAGAAGTAAAAAGCAGTTTTATGTAGCAAAGTGTAGAGTGACATTGATGATTGCTTTTCCTTGCACCTAAAAGGCTTTTCTGCAGTTTTTCCCTCCAATAATGTAGCTAGATGCTACAGTGTCTTTTCGGAAGCTTGTGCTCTCCACAGAATGCCTTCCTCTATGACAGTACCTTGCTTTTGTTGTCCTCTCCACCTTCTAACAAGTTCTTTTATGTTGTGAAAAGTAAGCAGTGTTGTAAAGCCTGGTCAAATTAACTTCCAGTCTATTTTACTTTCATCAGTAAAATACTTTTGGTAAGAGTAATGTACTTCGAAGTTGAGTTTTAGATCCATCTGGCACTGTTCTTGGATGTATTGTTTCTTCCAGAGTAAGAAGACAATAGGAAAATACTACTTTTGAAATGCAAAACTTGGCTGCTTCTCTTCTGTGATAATGYCTTTGTGAGACAAGGTACTTTTAACAGGCCTTTTATCAGAGGGGTGACAATTTTGAGGAAGTCCAGTATTGCTTCGGATGATTTATTAACTGTAGCGATTCACATTCTTTCTGTGTTCAGCTGTTTTAAAGGTACAAGTTAAATTTATTCAGAATGCTTCTTAGAAGGAAAAAAGCTTTCACGGGCAGAATCGTGTTGAACTTCTGCTGTAGTCTCCTGAATGGGAGGGTTTTCTTTCGCTTGAGAGAGTCCATGGTAGACATGTTCACAGGCATAGCTGGGTAGTTAAGTCACTTGGATTCTAATTTTGCAAGGACTTGTATCGCAAACAAGCACGTGCGTGAGATATTGCAAGGCTAGGCACTACGAATGGTATGTGTCATCTGTATTTTACTTAGCACAATGGGACTGACTCTAAGCTGGGAGAAGAGCCCATTTACTGATGCCTATGTTATGACTGTATCAAATCTAATAGTAAGTCGCTGAGTTAAAGTCCAATTCTTAGTGCAGGTTAGTGTAAAACCCCAATATCTTGAACCTTCTCTGTATGTTCRTGTCAAGAAATGCATTTTCATTAAATCCTGCTTTAAGGTAAATATTAGGTTCTCTCTTAACCTGTTACTGACTTTAACACATGCAATGTGAAAATCACCTTGTTCTGGAGACTTATATTATTAATTATCAAATCTTGGCTAATGTCTGGCTATTTTAATTAGAAAATAAACATACATTTTATGGCCCGATGTGACACCATTTTGTTTAAGGTTGTCAGCTATGTTTGAGAAATAGTTTGAGAAATCTGCATGATTTGTAAGAGAGAAGTCACAGTTCCCAGGCTTTCCTTTGGGACTAAGAGCCTGTGGAGTACTCTTTATATTAGAGGCTTTCCAGTGAAACTTTCATGAGGCTTTAAATGTTTATGTTGATGAAACTATTAAAATGCAGTAGCACWTGGACTCTTCACAAAGATCACCTGGGCACTCTGCAAACATACAAAGCCTATATTGGGAACAGCTTAGACTTAAATCCGTTAGGTGGATCACCAGGTCGGGTTTCATTCCTAAGCCTTCAGTTAGGCAAATACGCTCTCTGCGTAACCTGGCATGCTTCCTTGCTCTGCTTCCTTGCTCGCAAATGCAAGATAGGGTAAAAAGCTTATACTTAAGTCTGCCACAGGATTTGTGTGGGTATTTTTGTTAGTATAAATGGAGATTATGTGTATGAATCACTGCACTTGAGTGTTACTTACAGTGTTACCAGTTACTAAGCAGACAGTCTTCCAGGAGCAATATGCATGAAGTTTAAGCAGGAGATCCTGTCATGCTGTATAGGAAATGAGGAGCCTGACAATATGACCTTCACTGTGTGTATGCTCTGTCTTCTTTGAAGTTAGGAGAACTAGAGTCCGAATCTCTTACAGTTTAGAAAAACTGAAGACTGCAAATCTGTATTTATCTTCTGAGGTGTAATAGCTTGATGACTGGAGTGACTCTGTATAATCTTGAAGACTTCTTGCATGGTGTTGTGAAAATACAATGTGCTTAAAACCTGCATTTTATATGCAGCGTTTTTCAGTGTGTTGGTTTGTACTTGGTAGGATGTACTTGAAAGTATTTGTTGTTTTACTGGAATATGATAGTTTTCCTGCTCAACAAAATTACAGCTTTTGATTTGTTAATGCTGTTCTGTTTAATTATGTAAGTATAAAAAAAAAMMCCCCACACCTTAATTAGAATTGTAGGCATGCTATCTTTTCTTTAAATACATGTTTTCTTTCTTTTCCAGAAAAAAATGGCCCTTTTGGCAGTTAGCTGTCCTCAGTTGCCAGAATTGAAATTGTGGCTTATTAAATGCATGTTTGGGAGTGAAGAATGTGTTGGAATTGAGGCTTTTTTTTATTAGCATCAGTTAATTAGGAACTTAAATTGGATTAATTTATTTGAAATCCTTCTTGAGATAATCTTGGAAGGCAATAACAAACTGGTTTCAGGATAAGGGCTGAAATCTGTGTTAGAATGGTGTCGCTGAAGACAGAGAGTACTAAAGTATGARAATGTTTTGAATGTGTAGCAACTGCATATTGCTGCAAGGCCGTGTTTAGAGCTTCTAGGCTGCTCAAACTCTGCGTGCCATTAAAATGTTTCATTAGTTCCTGCATTGACCAGAATCTTCCCTATACTCTATAGTACACACACTCTTTTAAGATGAAGTACTTCTGCATGCTCTCAAGATTTTCTTTATAAATAACTGGTACTTAAAATATTTGAAGTTATTTGAAAACATTGGTGAAATTTAAGAAGTTTTCCATGAGGCTGAGGGGTGAAATGCTTCTGCGTTTGTTCTTATTGTAAATCATCAGATTTCTATCAGAATTTGTGCTGGAACTTTGTTAACATGAAAACTCAAATACTCCTGGATTAGATTAAAAAAACCCCACACAACTACATCTGAAAGATCCAACAACTATAACAGTTTTCAATTTATAGCACATCAAAAATAATGCAGGATATGAAGTGTTTTCTTATACTTCTGGTGAAACTGTTGTGAAGCCTTTGACCTAATTAGGACCACGTTCAAGAGCAGCGAATAAAAATAGAATGTCGGCTTAGTCTGGGAGGGGACTGTTATTTACAGCGATTTCTTTAGATGCATCCCCACATGAACTTACATGCTTTGGTAACAGCTGGAAAGGTAGTGAGTGAAAGCAGCATAACTTACAGCCCAAGTGAGTACTGAAATTGTCTGGATGTGACCCTTTCTTGCCATTGCAGTGCCAGAAATGGGAGGATGTTGGTGTATTTGTTTCAGTGTGATGAATTAAGGGCTCTGTTTATAGGGCTTCAGTGTTAACTTCTAAATGGTGCACAAATTTAATACAAGTGGGTTCAATAAACAGTTGTTACTAGGAATATTATTTATTAGAACTGGAATCAATAAAGCATGTGGAATTTTGACCGATAATTAATAATCATCAATCTTCTGTATGGAGAATGCCATGAAAAGCGAGGGCGTGCATTAAAACATTTCTTAGTTTATTTTAAATGACCAGCATTGCTGAAGAATCATCTGATTGTTGAGAGGAAGACTGGAAATGGGTTATCTGCCCAAAACAGATGTATGTTTGTGTTCTTCCATCTCGAACATACGATGATATGAAATGCTGTGTAGCAATCAAAGCATGACAAAGAAATTTAGGTAAAAGCAATACTAGCTGAGTAGTAAAACATGCCTATTGCTGATGCAAAAGTCGCTGAGTATTTGTATTCCATCCTGATTGGCATAAGAGCTCTCATTCTAAACTTAATGACAGAAACTGTATATTTTGGACACTTTTGATAGCTATTAAAGATGGCTCTCTTAGGTAAGAGATAAGATATCCTTTACATTTTGTTACTTTTTTCTGTTTGGAAGCTAACCTTTAATTAAAAATAGCATAGTATGCTCTGAAGCCGCACTGGATCTAATTAACTCACTTCAGTGCTTAAAGCCATGCTGGTTCCTAAGGTTTCCTGCTGTTTGCACTGGATAAATATTTATGCTTCAGCGAGGCATTAACTTCAACCTGATGAATAGTGCATACAACTTTAATATTTTTTGTTAATCCTAAACACCACGATTCAGTACTATTACTATATTTTATTGCGATTCTTTTTTTAGAAAGGGGGGGGAGAAGCCCGTTACATTTTAAATATGCAATAGAGAATTAAATCTAATACTCAATAATTAAGCTGTCTAGCAGTCTGAGTATTGCACAGAAGCTAGTGCTGGATAATATAAGGTCTCCATGAACGTCTAGTTAATGGACAAGGCTGTACTATGTCATTGTTTTTTGTTTTCAAGTATGGAATCCTGTTCTCATGCATAAAGACAGTTGTTTTGTATTTTTAATTCTTTTTAATCCTACAGTATTTGCTGTGTTAAAGGAAATGATTGGCATATGTATAAAAGCATTAAGTTGGCCTAATAAATCTTAAAAAACTGCATTTAACAGGTTTTTAATACCAGCCACCATCTCTCAAAATTAGGATACTGTGGATATTTTCAAACAGTCTATCATGTTGGGTATACTATAGTAACATCTCTGTCTGAGGAAGCAGGCTATAGGATCTTCCGGTACCAAAATGAAAACTTTTTTTCCCCAGTAACGCTCCTTCTCAGTATTTGCTGGCTGAAGGAAATTGTGTTACTCTTCCAGAGTTGACGTAGGTTGCAAAATCAGACTGCAACGTCATATATTTTGTGAAGGGAAATTTTTTTGAAAGCGTGGGGAGGAGTGATATTAGGGAATTCCTTAGCTCTTGTTACTTACTGCTAAAGCAATGATTTTATGTTCCTTACAGTAACTTTACACTCGATTTTGCTAGTGAAATTCAGAGTATTCTCCTACAGTTTGTGGTTAGTAGCACATCTGGCTGAACCAGCTACTGTCTACTCAGTTAAAATACCTTTCCTAGCAACTTCCTTTAGGTTGTGCCAAAATACCTACCTGCTTCATGTCATGTGCTGTGGACATGCTACTGCTTTTACTCAGTTACAGTTTTTAGGCTCAATAAGCTGTAGTCTTTCCACTCACATCTCTCGCGCTCCTAATCATATTGACTCCCTATGTCAGGTCTAGAAAGACTAATAGGCTCCTGCATTTTTTTTCTGCTTTGAACTAAATTCCCAGTGCAGCAGCCAGAGGAGCAGGTGAGAGGCTTTTGACAGTAGTTATGCACATCCGCTTGCACATGCATTCTGTAGCTTTGCCACTGCTGGTATAGTATTTACCAATTCCTGTCTGGAGAGAATGTGATTTACATTTAATTGTAAAGCTGAGGAAAAAAAAATGAAGTTTCTTTCCCCCCTCCCTGTTTTCTCAGCAGCATTTTGTGTCAGTACTGTAAATTATGGGTATTTTCACTACAGTGRTGTTGTGATGAGACACTATACTTCAGACAATCAAATTTGTTACGTTACTTAGTGAAACACAACAAAGGGGACATCTGTTTTGCAGAGTACTTAATGATACTGCTTGAAGTATCAGAATTCTGTTGTTTCAGCTAGAATTGGTTGAAGTTTTGTTGAATTTTCAGTAATGCGTGCAAATATAGCAGAGCTACTCTTCCAGCACTTTTGCATCATGTTAGAGGTTGACTGAATAGATTAGCAATCTCTGCTACTTTTAATTTTTTTGCTGCCTTAGTAACTTTTGTTTGGCATACATATTTTCAGTATTATTCTTTTTGTCTTACGCCAGAATTTAAGTGTGTCTGAAGTATATGCATTTGCACTGGTTACCAAGAGTTCTTACTAGAATTTAATGGTTATTTGTGCAGTGATATTTTATCCCAACCTGTTGTTATTGGCAAGCTGTAGCTGTATAGGTAAAATAGATAAGAATTTTTCACCTGAAACTTAACATAATCAGAGAAGATCTCTAAACTGTGCAGTTCCTTTGCATACATAATGCATACATTCATTCGTTCCTTAGGGAAGTAATGAAAATCTTTGATTCATTCCCATTTTAGTGGTATTTTAAAGTGTCTTAGATGTTTTGTCCTATTCTGGCAAAGAAGTTCACCTGGATGATAGTTCATCTATGTTCACGAAATTGCAGCAATCCAGTGAAACAGTGACAAGGACTAACTCACTTAACCATTTATAACTGCTTTTCGGTATGGTAAAAGTCCTGTATAAATTCAGTAGCAGCAGTAGGATGTGGGTATACTTGATGTCAAGGGAAGAAGGAACACCTAAAAGAAGGTCCCTGCTTATACAGTAAACAGAGGAACTGACAAAAATGTGAATAGGAAGTTAGCGGAGTGATAAACAGGAACCAAATGATGTCACATTTACCCTTCAAGAGTTTCCTTAAATGTGTCTACTGATTTTAAATGATAGGTGTATGATCCATTTGTGTTGTGCAGTTATTAACCCCCACCCCCTGAATGTCATACTGTTTGAAAAGTGGCCATTCACTGAGATTGTATTTGTTATTTCCTCTCATGTGATATAGCTTGCTTTGCTCTTGGTTCATTACAACTCCTCTTTCCTATGGGTATGACAGTTTTTACGAACCTAACATGTTGCTTCCTAGGGTGGTTAAGCTGTATTGATGTCGTTCAGCTCTGGTTCATTTGAGTCCACTGTGTCCCAAATACATGTGTAGTCAATGACCAATTTCCATGTATTGTAATTACATCTACCATTCGAGTGACTTTTCAGTTGTCACTTGTAAGCAGAATACACTAAATCAAGTTCCAAGTTCATAGACTGCACATTATTATAGAAATAACTTTTGACTACGTTGTTGTTAGGCTACGGAAATATTTGTCAGGCTCTAAATCATGAAGTCTGTGCTCCAAACCAGGGCTCTGAATTTGTAACTGAATACTGAAATACCGCTCACTTATTCTGGAAATACCAGATATGTAGGTATTAAAGAATGCACTTAGAAATCAGGCCTGTCTTGAGCAGAAGACATCTTGAGATTTAATGAGAATGCAAATAAAAGAGACAGGAAGAGAAGATGAATGCATGCTCTGCTATTTTTAATCTGTTTTCTGCTACCTAAGTGATATCAATATAAATTCATTAGAAACTTTCTGTTGTTATGGCTTTGGAACAATGGCAGATTATTTGGTGATACCATTTGCCCTGGAAATCCATACACGAGTTGCTCAAATAAGAGTCCCTCTAGAACCTGTGTAACTTGACTTTCATTAGATTTATATTTCTTTCTTGGAATAATTAATATTCTGAGCTTTAGATGCTTTCATGAAGTGGGAACTTTTTACTTGAGGAGCTTTTTCATCTAGTATGGATTCAACCTAAATTAATATGCCCTACAATGTAAGACAATTAACACCTCTTTTTCTGCTTTGCTGCTATTATGCTTTTGGGATTTGACTTTTTTTTTTTTTTTTAAATTACAATACAGAGCAAGACATACAGGGTAATAAATTGTTTGAAACTTCAAGTTGCAAACACTTTGTACTACAGCACTGAAATTATATGTGGCAATAGAGCATTTCATGTGTTGGATGTATCTTTTCTGAACGAGACAGAAGTGTGGGTCCTGCTGTTACTTTTTAAAAATTTCAGTTAAAGTCATGTTTATCTGTTGCTTATAAAGTATGTAAAATACACAAAGTTCTTAGGTGCTCTGAAATCTTTTTCAAATTAACGTGTCCAGTCTTGTGAGTATAACAGGCTTGTGTGGGAGGGCTGTTGGGGGGGCAGTGGGGAGGAGGGGAGGGATGAGGAAGAATGAGAAAACTGCCATGAAGAGAGAAAGCATATTTTTCCTGAAGCTGTTTAACACAGCATTATGTGCATGTATTGGCGGATCATTTTAATTCTGTAATTTAACGGAGCAATTGTCAACCACTCAAAGCAAACTAAATCCAAAGATTATTTTCAGTATTGATGTACCCCTCCTCTGGAAAATGCACCTTCGTTTAGCTTTTTCCTGTCAAAACGAGCTACTAAAAYACATATCAATAGACCACCATAAACCTTTTTTGCTATAAAATCTGTGGTGTATCCCTAATAGCCAGGTTCCTGCTTTTCTCTCATGATCTTTGGCGAAATGGTAGAATGGTATACTGGAGATAATATTTTGCAAATATTAAGTTATCAAGAATGCTAATTCTGCTGCATTGGTAGAGTTAGGGTGAAGGAACGTATCATAGCACTCATTTAAAATCAATGCTCTGGAGTAAAAGTAAAATCAAACCCTTCCATTGCAGTCATATTTGATCATGTCTGATGTTATTACACTATATTGTAGATCTACCCTGGGTAAACACACCATAATGGTTATACTTGAAGTGTACTAAGTTCTTTAAAGCCTGTTTCTGGGACATCCAAATCATTGACCTATCCCAGGATTTATGCCAAAAGCATAGTTTCATGCTTGTTTCAAATACATTGTGTTGGACTTCCTCAGCTACAAGTGGAAATACTTTGAAAGGATAGTTCATATTTGTGGGTATATGAAAACTTAGGAATGCTTGCGGAGTAGGAGTCCAGGTTGTAGAGGGAAGTTTTAACTGGACATATGCGACTGTCTGGTGAAGGAGGGTATAATTTCAAAGCAGACAGAATTATCTTCAAATGGTTTTCATGCTAGTAATACTATTTTAAAAAGTTTTTAGAACTTATAACTTAACTAATTTTTGGCAAATAAAAATAAGTCACTTCTGAAGCACCTGTAAGTTTTGCAACCTTATTCTCAGTTTGTGGAGCTCCCTGCATTTTGTGGAGGCAGAAGGAGGGTTCAGTTGAAATGAAGTCCCAAGAGCTGCTACAAAATTTCTTCCTCATAGGGCTTGTGTAGTATCTTCTAAAGTCAGTTTCTGGCTTGGCAGGTAGGCATGTCTGCCTTTCAGATTAAATGAGGTGCAGATACCTACAATGGGGTTGGAAATAGGTAGAATCTCCCAAAATCTCATTCTCAGCCAGTGGAGTTGGGAAGTTTTGGCCAAAAGTGTTGCGTTCTTAATGTTGCTATGAAAAAGTAGAAGGTATTAAAAGTAGAAGTATTAAAAATGGAAGGTGAAGAGCCTGCTCAAACTCCTGTCCCTACTTTGTGAGCTGAGTCTCTTTCCTTCTGATAAGTCACTGCTAAACTACTTGATAGATTAATGCTTCTCCACTTGCTCTAGCTGAAACTACATGCTGTAATGGTAGAAGGTATTGGAATTGTGCCTTTAACAGTTGATGATCAGAGATGAAGTACAGCCTCTCCTCAGTTCTCCACATGCTTTTTAGGTCATACTCAAGCTATTGTGCAGCATCTGCTTATGCATGCTTTACACTGAGAGTCTTTCCAACAGCTGAATTACCTGACACCGTTCTTTTTGGTATGTGGCTGAAAGTTCTGAACAAACTCTAACTTGAGATGACTTACAAGGAAAACTTGCTTTTAAAATTAGCTTGCAGCAAACAGACTTCACATAACTACTAGTAAAGGTATAGTCTAGTATACTATACTATAGTAGCACTGAAGTTTGAGGAGGCAAGGATCTATGTGTCACGGCATTGCTACCAAAATAATGCTCTGTGCTCTTGAAAAGACCATTGGTTAGTTCAAGACTTGTATACAATGTTGAAATGAGAGCGGCAACATAATTATTCTCTCTGCTTAGTTTATTCTATTTCACTATTTTAAATTTGTCTTTGGGTTTCAGGGAAACTGCCTGACTTAATAGGGATGTAGCGTACTTCGGGCTTAGGGAAACTAGGGCGCATGACAACAGTAAGTTTACTTTGCTTGGGATTCTGCAGAGAATGTTTCTTGTAAGTGGATAACTTCTGCAGCACTGCTGTTGCTTACAGAAGCGGTAAGAGCAGTGTGCATGTACTGTGGTATTGCCTGCTCATACATGCTCTTGATACAAGTTACAGGAGTGCTGATACATAGAAAACAGACAAAATTTCTAGAGCTTTCTAGTTCATTCTTATCAGAGCATGAAGAAGATACCTTTATTTTAATACCCAGGAATTTTGTGGCTAAAGCAAAAACTGGAAAACCTGTGTGGATTAAGTCGCTGTTGTAGTATTAACACACTGTTCCCTTTTACACATTTCTTTTTGTCATTTCAGTTATGTTTGGTTAAGCTTGTGGTTGTACTCACTTTAATGTTACCTTAAATTATATTTCCTTATGATGCATATAGTTATTACCTTGATTTTTCTTTGTGTATATTAAACTGTTAACTTTCAAGCTTGAAAGAGAGTAGGGCTTCTGCAAGGCRGAGAATGGGATGTAAGTGGCCTACGTTGGCTTACAGGTGGTCAGTTTTGACTCTGCAGTTACCAGTATGGCAGTTGTACTTCCAGTGTGCTTTTGTGCAGAAGGCAGCAAGGAAGAAATAGTAAAGTAGGATTTAAAAAAAAAAAAAAATTCAAGCTGTGGAAGTTACTTTATCTTACTTCAGTTTGGCACTGTACTGCTAGGGCTGCTTTTGTACTGCTTTAACAACATAAATCTGACTTACTATGGCTTGTATAAATTCAAGTGAGTTTATCAATATCAATGTGTAATCTCATATCTTGGTGAGTCGTTTAGGTGGAATGAGTCATTTGGTTGTCTTGAAAGAGTTATCTCCTTGCTGGTAAAGGGCAAGTACAAGGTTAGTTGCATACAAAGGTGGTTTGTAATTGTTTRCTAATCTGAAGTTGAGCAAATATAATTGCCAGGAGTCAAAGATCGGGATTAAAATCTTCAAAAGCCTATGCTTATAGGCATCCTGCCTTCTTCTCAAGACTTTAGAAAGCTTTCATCATGAATGTTTTGGGTCATGTGTGTCCATATGACTATTTGCCAGCATTGTAAATGGCGTTATGACCTCAACCTGTAGGTGTGTTGTTGGTTGTTTTTTTTTTTTTTTTTTTTCCTTTTGACAGAATTGGAAGGTTGTAGAAGGGTGAGTTATAATTTGATATGCCAAGTATTTGTGTGTAGGTTTCTGGGCTGCAAAGCATTACTATTCTATGGTGCTGGATCCTTTACACAAGAAACAACTGCATTTAAGACACTTATTTACAGTTTCTATACAGTCTAGTTAATGTATGCTTTTTTTTTCTTTAGAGTAACTATTTTTTTTCCTTATTTGCTGTCATCAAAACTGAATTGAGGTCTCTCAACTGTGGCTGAATATTATTAGCCCTATGATTTTAAAAATTTGTAATGGATACAATTCGGGAGGACTTTTTCATTTGATGGGCAAATATCTATCACTTTGTCATATCCCGAGTGTAAACTGCTCAAGAAGCATATGTGCACAAGATCATGAAATCTTACTTAAATCTTTATAATGGAAAAGTCCATTGACCCCTGACTCTTCCACATTATCTAAAGTGTAACTGCAACTAAGGTGATTGCTTCTAGCACTGACAGAGAGTAGAGGCGGGGGGGAAGCAGCAAAACTGAAAAATGCCCTTGGCAATAAGAAATTCAAATTGACTGCAGTTTCAGTTCCTAAGGTTCAGTAACCTTTACAAACCACGGGGAACAAACGTTGAAAACTGTTATCTTTGTGTATGTTCGTTGTTGTGTTGTGAAGACCACTGCAGTAATGACCATACTGAATCAGACCAGAATTTCTGAAACCTCATTGTCTAACAGTGGCTCTTAACAGAGGCCTAGAAAGGAACTGATAGGGGAAGGTGGAAGAGTGTTCTGGAGGAGCAACTTCTGACTTCAACTTTCTGAACTGGAAGAAGTGCTTTTTATATTTAGTGGCTGTGGATGGATTCTTCCATGAATGTGTCCAGGCTGCTTTTTTCTGTGCATTTATGTAAAGTTCATGTACTCGGACTTGAGACTCAATGCATACTTCCTTCACATTATTTTTGGTAACCCCTTCTGTTTGTTTTGAGCCTGTCACTTATAGTTTCACCTAATGCTTGTTAATTCTCCTGTTAGAAGATGCTGAACAGCAATCTCTTGTCATTTTAGGAATTTGCTTGAGCCTGAGTCAGTGATGCTTGGTGCACTGTAGCTATCTTGTTGACACTGCCTGACTTTACACTGAAGATAGCAATTATCAGAGAATATTTGATACTGAGTCTTTGAGAGCTGCTTGCATTGTGTATTTGAATAGAGCATGTGACTGTTTCAGGCTTAGCACAATGGGGCTTTTGTTTCTTTGTGCAAGTTTGAAAAATGTCAAGAAGTCAGACCTGGCCTTTGTGTTTTTGAAACTTACCAGAGTGGGTTTTGGAGCCTACAGTAGCATCGGTTTCTTTTCTCAAGAGACTTCGACTGATTTGCTA
Organism: Oceanodroma leucorhoa; assembly: GCA_030449065.1. Taxonomy (NCBI): domain Eukaryota; kingdom Metazoa; phylum Chordata; class Aves; order Procellariiformes; genus Oceanodroma; species Oceanodroma leucorhoa. The sequence continues at coordinate 3,692,951 of JASVER010000033.1, read as the reverse complement.
CCCATTACTGCACCTACAAGTATCTGTTTGAACAGAATAGCTTGACCATATTCAAAATTGTATAGCAAATGAACAGATCACTGTATCACTAGAATGAGTTGTGCACTAACATCAGGAAAATAGTTCTTTTATTTGGCAATTTATTCAAGAATACACTTGCCTGAGTGCTCTTTCCTGTTCTGAGGCTTACCAAGGATTGTGTCTTTGGCTCTGAAATGTGTTGGGAGAGAAAAGGGTTCAGCAACATGAATTTTAAGTATAGACTGTGGTCCTTAAGTGAACTTGATGTATGATGTAGAGCTGATTAAAATGTTTTTAATATGACTTGTACCACTTCAAAGGGTGAGAAAATTTGAATCCTAATTGGCCCTTCCCTACTCTTGTATACAAACTACTATAGAACACAACATGTACCAGGGACTTGATCTCTTATGGGTCTGGCACATCGTAACAGAATGCTCGCAAGTTTACTTCGTTCCTCTTCTGGGATGAGTTGACAAATTTGGCTGCTGGTTCCTAAAAATCTTAACTTTCTGCTCCATGTTTCCCTTAGGCTAAAAGTTTTTTTGTTAGCAAATAGTACAAACTTCCAAGCAGATACTTTTCAGATTAGGTAAGGACACAGTATATACTTTCCCTTCTCTTCCAGCAATTCCCAGAGGGTGGGACTTGAGCAGTTTTTGGCTCCTGGTTTTGTTTTTTCCAGCTCTGTGACTTCCACTAGCAAATACTTAATACTGTGGTTCCAGAAGGTCAGTTATGCAGAACTCAAGAGTTCATTCTCCATCCAAGTCCAGCCTCCTTGTACTTAATCCAGATTTCATTTACACACATGCATTCTGTGGATGAATTCTACAAAGGCTGGGTAGCTTTAAAGAGTAGGAAAGCCACCTATTATGAGGATTTCTTTTTAAAGAACAACCTGTGCACGTGTTGTCTGTGATTTCATTCAAGGCTATGATTTGATATTACTGTATTAAAAGAGTCTTGAGTGACAGGTATGAAAAACTGAAGCCATTTAAGTAGACAGATCCATTAGTAAGTTTGCCAGAGAATACATCTTAATTCATCTTGGCTTGCCCTCCACYAGCTCAATGCATAGCAACTTTTTCTCTCCCCTCTGTTAAAAACAGTAAGTTCAGTAAGTTCCTGTTGTATTTGTGCTGTGATGGAAAAAAGAATAGTCTTTGTAGAGACTTTGTAGAAGTCGCTTCCAAACAAGACTTGCTTTTGTCAGATAAACTTGCTTGATATCTTATTCCAGTTGTACTATTCATCTTGAAACAAAGCAAAAATTGATATCTCCTATGTAAGGAGAGTTTTATTACAGTATTAGAACAGAGCAAGATCAATTTACAGTTCTCAGAGGCTGCCTATTACTTGGGAACAGATCCAGAGAACAATCTTACCTCAAGCTACATCAAAATGGATTGCAGACTGAGTGGAATGTAAGTTAGACTTACTCTCCACTTGTTGATATTAGAGCTCAAGTGGCATACGTCCTAGGGTTCCAATGTTAGAGATTAGTAAGGGCTGTATGGCTTTATGTATGCTTTCTTTAAATAGATGTTCTACTAGGAAATCTAGTTTGTTAATTATTGTTTAGTATAAATCCTATTTCTTGGTGCTAATCCACRTTGAGAGTCTTGTGGAAAATACTCCAAAGTGCTTTTAACTCAYAGGGCATAACCACGCAGATAAATTTGCCATGTGTTAGCTGGGCTGCAGTAGCTATGCATGCTTTCATCATGTGGCAAATGTGATGTAATGTGATAAGACCTGCAATGAAAGGGTGTCACCTAAAGTTGCTTTATTTCATGTATGATGTAAAAACATATATGTGTCTAATGAAAGTTCAACAGAGATGTGACAACCTGACTGTTACTGAGATTCATCGCAAATAATTTTGTGGTATCATTTGAATCTTTGAGACTTCTTCCTCTTTCCTGCAACTATCTTCCATCAAGACATTCAAATGACTCTGTCTCTTAATCTCTTGGAATGAGGAGCATGGGGATGTTTGAAGCTGTTCGTCAGTTTTAGTCAGAGTATTGTCTGATTTGTGGGGACAAAAGCAATTTGGTTTTAAATAAATTCTCAAACTCCACTCATTTGAACTCTCTTTGCAGGGGCTTAAGAGGAAGAGACCAAGGAAAAAACTGTTCAAAGGGAATTACATGCTGATGTACCTTAAACCAAGACTTTTTTGAGAGAAATGCTGTGTAGTGCTTGCTGTATTGTTTAAATTTTCATTACAGTTTCATTACAGTTTTATAAAGTACATTCTCAATATAATTTTACAGCTTTTTTTCAAAGTAGCGTGTATTTACTTTATCCACTTTATGTTGCTTTAATTCCATAGTAACTGGGGCATCAAATGCTTACAGTGGCCTTTATCTTGCAGTTAAATCCACTCAAATGGAGCTGTAATTAAGGCATGCTTTTTTAATCCTTTTGGGTTTTTTTTCTGTAAAAGGTTAACAGATGCTATAAATTAGGCCTTATTTTGTCCCACTTTGTGTTAAAAATTCCATTTTAGAATTACTTTTTGTAAACTTTCTATGGGCTTCGGAAAAAAATGTATTGTTAACTGAAATTTGTTAATCATTCCTTTAGAACAGTCTTGGGTTTGCCGACTCTGGTCCATACATTGTTGCAGTCCAACGATCTGTTATTTAAGTAGCACAAAATGTGGCAATCCTCAGCAAAACAGTAGGTTGTCTGGCTGTTTTAATAGATCCCACACACCTGATGTGTGGAACTGTGGCTTTTTTTCGTTCTAGGGAGAGAACAGTCTAACAGATAATCTTCATCTTTGTCTTAAAGGAAAATAATTATAAAATTATTTGTGACATTCAAATGTGTATTGCTRTGGATGCATATGTGCTTGAGGTTAAACAGTGTATTCAGAAGGGTATATGCATTTTTTTAATGCATGAAGGTAAAATAAGAACAGTCTATCTTCTGTGCATCTCAACTGCCTTCAGTCTCAGTGGAATGCCTCTGCTACTTTAAAATCAAAGACCTGGTCAGCAAAAACTTTGTTCTGTTTCTTTTGGTTTAGCTTTTTATAGATTTCATTTCAAAAGTTCATGCTTTTGCCAAAAAAAGGCTTGCCTTCAAGCTTTTATGACTGTGTATTTGAAGTATTGTCCTTAGTCCAATGGATAATGCCAGCCAAGGATGTTCTTACCGTTTTTACTGGTCAAATGAATCCTGTGTTCTCTGGGGGCCTTTAATCTGAAAATAATGCTTGATGAATCAGTAGAAATAGGTCAAAAAAAAAAAGCATCTCTTAGATAAATGTGGTGTAAACTATTGACTTCTTGTATCCAGGACTCCTCTAGACATTTTTAAATCATCGGTTTCTTGCTTTGAACAGTCAATATTAGCACAGACATTTGCGCTATTAATGGGGTTCAGTAGGGAATGGTTACTATTGTCAACCCTGCTGAAGCATGAGACAGTGGAAAAGCCTTTGTCTGCCTTTACAGGAATGAAAGTAAGGCTAGTAGATTGTGTGATTCTGTAGGAACTGATGAGGTCGTTGCTTCAATAACTGTAGTAGGACTAGCCTTTGTGTTTGTTAGCACACAGTATTATCCTTAAAAGCCTCACTTCACAGCAGGGTTTGACACACAACCTATGCCATTCAGAGGCCACTAATCCATATTGTCATCATTATACCTCTAGAGACCATCAGTGCTGGTCAGAAAGAGTTGGTATTTAGCTAGATGAGTTTCCGTCATGACAATCCTTCCTATTTCTTTGTTGATACAGGGTGACAGAATGGATGAGGCTTGAATGGACCTCTGGAGATCATCAAGGCCAACCTCCTTTGCTCAAAGTAGTGAAAATTGGAACAGGTTGCTCAGGATCTTGTCCAATTGGGTTTTGAATATTTCCAAGGGTGGAGACTCCTCAGACACTCTGGGTAACCTGTTGCAGTGTTCAATAACCCTTACATGAAATTAGATTTAAACCCTTCTTTAGTGTGTTTCAATTTGTGCCCATTGCCTCTTGTCCTGTCACAGGACACCAATGAGAAGAGCCTGGCTGTGTCTTCTTTACTACCTCCCCTCAGGTAATTATCTACATTCATAAAATCCCCTATGAGCCTTCTCTTCTCCAGGCTTAATAGTCCCAGCTCTCTCAGCCTCTCCTCGTGTGAGAGATGCTCCAGTTCGTGCATCAGCTTTGTGGCCCTTTCCCAAACTCTCTCCAGTATGTCCATGTGTCTGTTGTGCTGGGGAGCCCAGTGTCTCACCAGGGCCAAGCACCGGGAAGGATCACCTCCCTTGACCTGCTGACGATCTGGGGGCTGTTGGCCATCTTTGCTGCAAAGGCGTGTGTGGCTGGCTCATGTTCCCCTTGTTCACGAAGACCCCCAGGGCTTTTTCTGCAAAGCTGCTTTCCAGCTGTCTGGCCCCTCTGTGTGCTGATGTGTGGGGTGGTTTGTCCCCAGGGGCAGGACTTGGTGTTGCCTTTTAAACTTCCTGAGATTCCTGTGTTGGCTCATGTCTCCTGCCTGTTGATGTCCCTGTGGATGGCAGCGCACTCCTCTGGGGTATTGACCTCTCCTCGTGGTTTTGTGTTACCTGCAGACATGCTGAGGGTGAGCTCTGTCCCATCACCCACCTTCATTAACAAAGATGTTAAACCTTCCTGGCCTGGGTATTGAYCCCTGGTGTACACCAGTAAGGCCAGGTTTCCAGCTGGGCTTTGTGCCACTGGTCACAGCCCTTTGAGCCTGGCAATTGAGGCAATTTTCTGCRCTCAGAGGCCTGGGTTTCYTGGGGGCTGCTCTTGATGGTAACAACAGAAGCAAAGGCGGCAGTGAGTACCTTGGCCTTTTCCATATTTCCTGTCAGCAGGTCCTCTGCCCCACTCAATTGTGGAGCCCTAGTCTTCCTGTTGCTAATTATATTTTTGCAAAAGCCTGTGAACCATTCTGGAACATTCTTGATCCTCCTGCTTGCTTTGATCCTTCTTCCTCTTGGGATCCTGTGCTCTACTATGTCATGGTCACTGCAGCTATGGCTGCCCAGACCTTCACATCGCTGCCCAGTTTTTCCGTGTTTGTAATTATGATGTTCAGCAGACTGCCTGCCCTTGTTGGCTCCTCAGTAACCTCTTTCAGGAAGTTATAATCAGTGCACTCCAAAAACCTTCTGGATTGCTTGTTCCCTGTTGTGTTGCCCTTCCACGAGATAACAGGGTAGTTCATGTTCTATGTGAGGACCAGATGCCTGTAAATGTGAGGCTTCTTCAGTTATACAAACAAGGTCTCATATATTTCATCTTGATCAGGTGATGAGTAGCAGACATCTGCCACATCACCCATGTTGGTCTTCCCTCTCATCCATGACCCATAAGCTTTCAGCTGTTTCGTTGTCCATTTCAGGGTAGAGCTCCATGCATCTTGGCTGCTCTCCCAAATAAATGGCTGCTTTCCTTCCTCACCATCCCAGACTGTCCTTAAAGAGCCGATATCCAGCCATGTCAGTAGTCTGGTCGTGTGAGCTATGCTGCTGTGTCTCAGTGATCCTGTTGAGATCATAGCCCTGCAGCTGCACCCACCCACCTGCTTGGTCGCCATGCCGCGTGTGTGTTGGTGTGTGGRCACTTCACAGAGGCACATAGTCATGCTGATTTGCTAGAAGAGGTATTAGAGCTTCCCCCATCATGCTGTCCTACAGGCAGCGCTTTATGTATGTGCTTACATTTGAGGTGGGGCCCTGGTTAGCTCTGTTTTTTTGTTTACGAGATTTCTCTTGCCTACATCACTCTGTACCCTTTGCTTGCCAACCTGATCTGCCACTTCCTCACTTGGCTGTGGGTTGTCATCTACCTCCCCTGATGTTGCTGGTATCCTCATGGAGCTGCCCCAACACTCTACCTGCCAGGAGAAGCCTTTTAGTGGGACTGCTGCTGTATTGTACCTCCTAGGTGTTTACAGCTACTACTGCTGTTTTCTCCAGCAATTAAATCTAGCTCTGTGCGGCTTATAATTCCTTAGCCCTTCCTTATTCCCCTTTCATCCTGTGAAAGCACTGTTCTTGTATGCTTTGCGCAGACTTGCATAGAGGAGATTGCCCTAGCTGGTTCCCCATGGTTTCACCTGACCAGGTCATTTATGTAATGATAGTGCTAGTGAGGGGGCGGGGGCGGAAATCTCTGGCTGGTTACACTATTATTGTGTATTACAGTGATTCAAGAAGTTGCTGGACAGCCTGTTAAATTTTTTTCCTTTTGCTGTTCGTGTCTGAATAGTCATTTCCTCACAACCATGTCCTATGTATTGAAAGATTTTTGTTGCTTTCTTTTCAAGTAAATCCTTACTTAAGTATTCTTTTTTTCCCCCCCTTGCTTTGGAGGGTTATAGTGAGCTCTCACTACTGTCATGTCTGGTTCTTCTCCCTTTAGGCTGCTTAAAGTTCTCTGGATATATTCCACTACAGTCTGGATTTTAGAACAAAATATTTCTATTTGTGTTATACAAGGCAATTCTTCCCTTCCCCTCTTTTCCTTGCTTGTCATTCATCAACAAGCCCATACTTGGGTATCAGTACTTCATAACTAATTTTAAACTGGCAAGCAAAACTTGATGGGATATCTCACATTGTTGCAAATGAGTGGTTTAGAGGCTGATTAAAAAATCACCGTCAAAGGTATTAGCAGAAAGTGATTTTAGTAGAAATTTATAAAAGCGTGGCTTCACAGAGTTCGATGGCAAGGTTCACTCTATCACTTACTATATGGATGAAGCATACAAAGGAAAATTGTGTAAGAATTGAACTGGAAAGATTTCTACAGAGACCAAGGACAAAAACAGTAAGGGAGACCCTCCTGTTGAATCATGAGATTCGGAGAAGACCCCCTTGCTCTCTAAACTCCTGATGGAGTCTAGGTGYGACTGGATCAACTCCTAGTCCCAGACTTGGTCAATGGTTTATATCAAATGGGAGAAATACAAAGAATAAGGAAACCCTCCCGTTGAGTCACGAGATTCAGAGAAGACCCCCTTGCTTTCTAAACTCCAGAGGAGTCTAGGTGCGGCTGGATCCACTCTTAGTCTCAGACTTGGTCAATGGTTTATGTCTAAGAGATTATATGTGTTTAGCAGCAGTCTAAGGTTCATTCACAACTTAAGATAAATCATAAGATTTTAGGAGACTATATTTGCTAGCAAGTACCTCCAATTCACACACACACGCACATAAACACGAAGATAGATATATAAAGGTATACTTGTTAAAAATTCCCCTTGAGTTCAGTGAAATATTCATGTCAAATGTCTTGGCATTTCTCAATGGGCAAAGGGTTGAGCCTCAAGGAGTGTTTTGGCCAAGGAGTGTTTCAGCCCAGGTCCCGTGGCAGTTGGCGACGGTCCTTCGAATATCGCAAACTTGAGAGTTCGCGAGCTCTGAGAGGTGTCCCACTCAGAGGGAGATGCTGGGTGCAGCCCACTGCAGTCCAGGGGAGCTCAAAGGGTCTCACTTAGGACCACTGTTTACAGGTTTGAAAGATGATTGGCTTTAGTCATCTGTAAATTTCCATCCTGGCCACAGTCCAAGGTGGTAGTTACTAAAATTCTCAAGGTTTCAATGTTGTTCCACTTGAGCTATGAGTCAGATAAGGGTATCAGGGGATGACACCTGGGCCGGGCAGTAGGAGTACGTTCCCAACCTCAGCTATGCAGAGTTTCTGATATGGTCAAGGGGTGCTTGACTGCCAGACTCATTATACTAAGGCCAAGGTTTTATGGGAATTCCTGAGATCAACAASTGGCCCAGGAGAGGTGAGGGGGGAATGCACCACCACACACATGGCTGAACATTTCACCAAGTGTTAATTTTTTCCTCAGATGAGTATTTAATTTTGTCATTTTTTGAAATCCATGGTCACAATTTGGATAAGCTAATGTGTATTGTTGAATGGTTTACCTATGCCTAGGGTATCCCCCACAGCATATTCTTTTAACTTTTAATAGTTTTATATCTTAATGATATTTTGCTCTTTGTATAAGCCATTGCAAAGGACAGTGGTTTTTAAGTGTTTTCTCAAAAGTTAAGAGAAATCAGAAATGAATTTCGAAAGCCACTCTGCGTCTCTTGTGTTCGTCTTAGTAGTGATGATCTTGCTCTGTCTGAGATTGTGCAGGATGTTAGGCAGGGGAGTCCATCTTAAGCTACATGCTGAGGCAGCAGGCTCATTGTCTTGCAGTTGCCACAGTGGGGGAGGTTTGAAAGGTTTTCCATCAGCCTTTATTTCAGTGACCTTTCCCAAGTTAGGAATAGCAGTTGACTAGGAAAAACCTAAACAGTCATTTCTCTTCAGCGAGTCCATACAGTTTTTTCTTGAGTTCTGTAAGCTGAAAAATAAATTGAAATTGAGAAGGTAATATTTTCTGTTTTCAAAATGCCATTTCTGCAAATCTTTGACTTATTGAGCTTCCCACGCAATACATACTTGGAATTTATTAAACTGCTGTATGTGAAGACTCCCATGCTTAATCCTTCTAGCAGCTTGCATAAGTGAGGTAGAATAAAAGTTCAAAGTAATGTCAGCATGTGAAATGTTAACAAGTAAAAGCATGAAAAGATTCTTTAAATATTCACAGGGACTTAATTTTCATCATCTGCTTAATGCAGTGACTACATAATTTTCACAAACTGTGTTTGCTTATTCTTTCAGGCTGAAGGTTTTGGAACGGATGTTGGAAGATGTTAGCTGTGGATACTGGGGTTGTGGAGGAGTGGTTATCAGAGTTCAAGGTAATATACCCCCAGATATTTAGCCAGTAGTGTTTGAATCGCTGCTGGAGCGGGCACGCTGCAGAGTGCTTGATTGCTGTAGAAAATGAAAAAGAATAACCTTGGATTTTGCTGAGATAATGTGATATCTACAAATGTCTGCTTGAAAGGATTTTTTTCCTTGTCCTCTTTGGGATTACATACTTCCTGATACAGAGCAGTGAAAACATATATCACAGATGAATGGTCTTGTTGGTTTGAGTACAGACTAGACTTGACTATAGGTTTTGCTCCTGGTCTGCTTAGATACACTGGGAATGTGTTTTCCTATCTGTATAGTGGAGTGTGATCTCCTTTGAAGGACTGCAGATAAGAAGTACTGTAAGAGCTATGAATAGTAAATTTAAATGTACAGCTTCCAAAGGGTTGTTAAAAAGATTAGATTTTTACCCTCTTAAGTACTGGCAGAAAACCTGTTTAATGTTAGAGAAGAGCTGTTCATGTCAGCTGGAATTTGTGTTCTTTCAGAGTAATACTATACCCTGTAATAATGTTCACTAGCTGTGTACAGTCAGTCTTGCAAAAACTCCTTAAAGTATGGATCTGCAAACTGCTAAGATTCACCGTGAAATTTCAGTGGGGTTGCACCTGTGAAACTCTGTTTTTTATCTCTTTCCCATCCACTGTCATTACATTCTGTATGAAATTGTCTGCAAAATGATAAAATGCAGTGTGTCTTCTGGCAATTTTGTTGACCGGAAAACATGGTGATTTCCGTAGTAAGGATTTCTTTGTGAAACAAGTTTTAGTTTACAGTAAACTCTGATAAATAGTAACTTGTAATGGAAAATGGTTGTTGAAATAGATGTTATATTTTAATGATAAAAATTGCTTTTTCTAGTAGTTATAATATTTTTATTTCAGACACTGCCAGAAGCATGCATATCCAGCTATGCTACAAACTTGAAAGATGAGAGTGCTTTGATTTCATCTCTTTACAAAGTAATTCAGGAGCCACAGAGTGAAGTGAGTATATTGGATTTCTCACACAAAATACCTGACATAACAACGGCRGAATAAAATAAGACCTTGTGTGCTAGTTAATTGTGTTCTAACTGCGTGAACTACAGAACTACATGAAGAGTCTCCGTCAAAATATTTGTTCTTAGCAATGAAATACTACCATGGAAACAATTCATAAGTTTTGTAACCTACTGATCATAACTAAGCTTGTAGATCATACTCCTGGGCTTCAGGACTTGGGTATAGAATTGAGAACTATGTTAAGGAATTGAAACAATGTTTGAGACTGACAGAATTCTTTCTGTTATTCAGTATCACTGAATGTGAATCTATAGCTATCAGAAGCTTGTCTGTTACAACCCAAGAGAACAATGTTAGACAGGTTTGCAATCCTTTTAAGTTATTTCTTAGCTTTTAGGTTTTTTGTTGTTGTTTTAAATACATACAATATAAATATACACATTTATACAGTGGATGTACCCTTGTTGAAATGATGGCAAAACAAGAAGAAAACTGGGGGGAAAGGGGCAGGTTTGCTCTGTACCTGTGCCAGGAATGGTTCCATACCCCTTGACTGCACTTGTTTTTAAGTGTCCAGGTGAGTTCAGAACATACTGRGCTGGTTTTAGTTGTGTCTTGCTAACTGTATTGTCTCACTTTCCACCATCCAGCAAACTCTGTGTGTATTATTTTAAAATTGCACCGAGTCCTTAATTCCTCTTCTGAAAAGACCCAGCATAAGGAACCTTTCCAAAGTTTGAGATGATGCCAGTAGTGGTCAGAGGATAAAATGCTTTCAGTACATACATTTTTAGAGAGAATGCTGATAGAGAAACTCCCAGGTTGTCCAGCAAAGAAGAAATGTAATTTTACTTTGCTCAGCATTCTGAGTTATTCCAACTACTGAGTCAAGCCTGCCTGGTCTTCAGAATGTGTATTAACATGTAAATTAACCTGATGAGTTTCCCTGGTGATTGCCAATTTGATACTTTCRTATGTTCTTTGATCTTTTTACTACTTCTGGCTGTCATTAGGTTTCTCAGGGACCTTAGTAGCAGGGTGGTCAGGGCCCTGCAAATTCTGCTGGAAAAGGTTGTTGGGATAATTCTGGGGCAAGGTATTGAAGATTTCCCTAGTTAGTGAGACTTTGAATTGAAATGAAAAGCCAGTGCTGACGCCGAGTGTTGTGCTGCCTTGAGACAACAGTCCTAAAATCTTTATTTGCACCGTTCTCTAAGTACCTGTCACTTTGTGGAAAGGGCTACTTGGAGCTTACTACATTGTGAAAATACTTATAAACTAGCAGTTAAAAAGACAAGTAATTTCTTTCAACTGTTATTTGAGATCTGCTAGCTGCATTGTGTAATGACAACTTGTTTTACAGTGTAGGATGTGTGCTGTCCTTTCTTATCTCATATGTAATGCAAAGAGGAAGGATTAATGCATGAACACTTACAAATACTGCTGAGATTAAAAACAAACAACCCTGTCTGTATACCTTTGAATATATGCACTTCTAATATAATAATTATCTGTACCTTAAAATTGTGATGAATTTCATTTTAGGGCATGGATGTGCTCTTTTTTTAAGCATTTGAAAAGTAATCATGTGTATTTGCCTCTGTGACTGCATTTTCCTGCTGGTTAATGTTTGCTTTTCATATGGTTTTTTTCTTTGCTTTTCTACAAAATTAATGATCAATTTGTGAAATAAATGAACTACTTGTTTGCTATAGAAAAGAAACATCTAATTCATAGTAGCTTTGTTAGTAAAGACTTTGTTAGTTACTTTTGAGGTTCCTGGGCCACTGATTGATAGGTGGAAAATGTAATTCAATACAAGGAGAGTCTTCAGTAGATGTGAAGGCTTAAAGGACTTTTACCGTTGGGCTCTTGAGTCAATTAAACCACAGAATTTATTTTTTTTTTATTTCTTCACAAATTCAAGATTTTTTGCTTTATACCTAAAACACTATTGCCGTCCTTTTAGATAGTAGCCATGCAGGTATTTGCATTAGGAAATAGAAAGTGTTTGGGGTGTCTAACACATTTGGATGCAGCTTAAAAGGAAGAGGGATGAAATTGCTTGGACATTCTTCTGTTCCAGCGTTAAAAATTCTTTCAGTCTAGGTATCTTTTAGAACTGTTTTAGTGTAAAACAGTATCTTGAAACAGCAACAATCATTAGTGTGTTTTGATATTAGGCTGTAGAATGTGGTGGCATTTTGAGGAAGAAAATCTGGTTTTGTACTGATTATGCATTTAAATGTGCAWAAAGCTGTCTCAACTGAGATAATGACATGAACATGGATACCTGTCATAGCTATTTATGTGCCTTTTAAAGTTCAAGCACATCATTCTGAACTGATACTTCTTTAAAGGAAGCGTGCAAATTGTGTGAAATATGTAAGCTCAAGATGGAAAGCACTTGTGCTGGTGAAGTTTTCTAGAAGGATCTTTGATATTCTGCTCTTAAAACTGATGAGTAGTTTAGCTTGGCGTGATTTTTTTTTACCTTTGCTGTAGATTTTTCACAGCTGATTTTTCCAAAGAGAAGCTGTATCTGTTAGAAGCTAAAAGTTCTTCTTTTTTTGAACGGATCAGATTGTCCCAAATTACTTCTTAAAAAGAACCGAAACCTGCTAAGATCCTTTGGGTTCAGAAGTAACTTTGGGAGGTAAGAAATGTTGACTCAACTTTCTTTGTATTCAGGAGGAAAAACTTAACAAAGCAAGAAGATATTTTTTTCTAGCATGCTCTTCTGCTGGTGTTGCGTCCTTTGCTGCAATAAAGGGAGGAAAATATAGAAGAATGGGTTTCTTACCTTTTTGAAAGCTTGCTCCATTGAAAAATGGAAGGTGTGACCTAGACAAATAGCAGAAGAACTGAGTGTTGTAGTTAGAATAAAATGGAAAACATGATCTGAATGTTACTAGCAGTAAAGTACATACCTATATTCCATTTTTTAAGGATTTTCAGAAAGGTGTTGAGTAATACTTTGCTTTCTGATCTGAAATRCAGTGGCAATTCTAATGATTATGGTATCTTTTCTCAGTGGAATCTCTCAAATACTCTAAAATGCATGTCTGGTTTGGATTTCTTCATTTTCAGGTTGAAACTCTTGGGGATTTTGTGCAGGAATACATTTCAGTGAAGGTCTATTACTAGCCTGAACATTCCTGTTTTTGAAACGAATTTAGAATCTGTTTCTATGAGTCATGTAGATGAACTGTTAAGATGTTAAATCTTGGAGGTAAGAAACAAGGTAGCGAAACTAGTCCTTTAGGTATGTTACATTTGAATTCTGTCTGTCAGAGATTTGCAATTGGACAATGTCACATTTTATGTAATGCTTTTTTTTATATACTAGCTAGAGCTGATAAAATGAATTCTAAGTAGCTGGAATCTCAGATTTCATTTTGTAAAGTTTGCTAATATAAATGCATCAACTGCCTAGATTCTTTCTCAGGGAGTAGTTTCTTAGATGATAAGGGAGTCCTATTTGTTATTACTTGCAAATAAATGATTTAGAAAATTTAATTAAAAATCCCCTTTTTCCCTTCCCTACCTCACTTTTTTTTTTTAAGAAGAAGTCCTTTTATAGTTCCAAACTCTTATTGATGGTTTGCTGTGTTTGCTGCCAAAAAGTATTTTCGAGTGTGTGCTTTTGAGTTTTTGCTTGAGTGTTCAGTGTCCGGTTCGACTGGCTTTGAAAGTGCCTACTGGTTTTGACAGTGTTTTCCACTTGGGTTAGGAAATCTCCTATCTAGGTGACAAAATAAAAATATAACTTCCATACATTGACACATGATGGTTAACACTATGTTTTGTTCTCTAGCGCAGGTAGGTGGTAGTACAAGAATGCGCATTAAATCCAGAAACACAGTGCAAGCTGCTTGTTTAATTGTTTTTAAGTCTTTTTTTTAACTTGTTCTAGCTCAATGTATTACGTCCAGTTCAATATATTACTTCCATTTATATCAGCTTAACAAATTTGATTGTAAAATTACTCTTGAGGTTTCCCATTTCTGTCTGAAACCTATAAATACATTCAAGTTTCTCGAAGATTTTAATGAGAGTGGAAAAGTGAACTAATTCTACTGTGTACTGAGTTATTGTAATACTTTGAATTTGAGTGTTATGCAGCTCTCCTCAGTTGGTGGGTAAAAGCTTCTAGCAATTTGTGTGTACGCTGTTGGAGCTCTAGAGTAGCAAGACCTTTTCCAGGTATTTTTCCTGTATATTAGAGCTATTGAGGGCATGGTATGAGGTGTGGTGATAACAAGTATTCTCTATGCCTTTGAAGCTGGAGGAAATGAGCCAAAAATGAAAGAAAGGAGCCATTGGAATTCTTTCTTCACGTGGGATGGAAGGCTGTACTTTTATCATCTGAAAGTATGTTATAAGGGATGAAAGGTGTATAAAGTGAGTTGGGCAGTTATTGCATCAGTCGGTCTCTAATAGCTAAAATGTAACATTTATTAGTTTACAGTTTTGTCCAAAGGATTGATCATCACAAAGTTGCAGTTTCTTGTAATGTTTTATTCATTCACAATTGCAACTTATATTTCAGCTTCTGGAGCCAGTTTGCCATCAGCTCTTTGAGTTCTACCGCAGTGGTGAAAAACAATTGCTACGATTTACGCTCCAGTTTCTACCGGAATTGATGTGGTGCTATCTTGCTGTCTCAGCCAGCAGAGATTCGCAGAGCAGTGGATGCATAGAGGCTCTTCTCCTAGGAGTTTATAACTTGGTTTGTATTTGCTTTAGTTATTCTGGCCTAAAAATATTAGTGTGCTTTTGGGGGATACTATAGAGTATTTTACTGGGGAATAGTTAACTTTTGTTTCAGAATTGAAATGAAGTGATTGAGTATCTCAGTTTTGACTYTTCAGATTGGTGTCTGTGTCAGAAGTCTGCAACATGAACTTTTATTCTTTTATTTTGGTGAATATTTTCTCTGCTCTTTGGTTCCTGGAAAGTGTTAATGCACTAATGGCTGAAGGAGCCAAAGGAGTCATCTTGATTTTTTTAAGAGGCGCTACTTTTGAAATGGTTGCCCATATTTTTTCGGGTATTTTGACTGTCTTGACTAGAAAACACAAAAAATCACTCTCAACAAATTCTTAGTACTCGACTGCTGAACAGATTGCTTAGCTTTGAGAAATTAAAGGTCTCCTTTCATTTTGTAATAACCTTGACATTTTTTTCGTATTTTGTATGAAAATATACTGTTTGTTACTAAATAACTGCTTTGAAGAACAGAATTATGAAGGAACCTTTAAGAGCACCATATTTTAGCTATGCATTTAGTCTTTTTATGGCTATTATAAAAAGCTTAGTGTTACTATGTCCATTGGGGTTCTCTTCAGTGTACTTTGTATGTTCTGGATGTTTTAGGAAGGCTTTTTGGGAAGTGAAACGGTGATGAACTTCGTCTTCTCTTTGCATTCTGAAAATCTGGAGAAGGCAGCTCCCATCCTTCTTCTAAAAATAATCTCAAATGTCTTTACCAAGCGAGTGAAAACATTTTTTCACCCAGGTGTCTACTTAAAAAGACCTGAGCCCTTATATTCAACTCTTCTTTAGGTAGAGTACAGGCTTCATGTGTTTTGTGAGTGCTTAGTTGTATCTGAGAAGAAAAACATTCCTGGAAAGCATTTGGTATATCTTGTGCATTAAGCYAATTCACTCCTTTATTTCCATGATGAAGTCATCTAAAGTAGTTGATGGATGTGGCTATAATCACCTGTCTTTCTCCTAGAAGAGATTACATTTACAGTTAAGCTTGAAACGAGTCCAGTAACATCTTCGCTTAGCTATGAACAGTTTCTTCCTCAATTAGTAACATAGCCATCCATCTCCAGCAGTTTGGGGTCATAAGAATTTTACAGCAAGCTTCTGTAGAAAGCTGTAGATCAACGTGATTTTTGGAAACATTTATTTTTTTTCCCCCCTTCTGCTTTAAGACATAATGAATGCTTATGCTAAAGTAATGCCATGTTACTGATGCTGACTTCTTCCCCTCTGATGTCGTATAAAATTTCTAACTTAAACAATCAAGATGGTACTGTTCTTCAGTATACAATGTTGAAAAGGTAGTAGGTGACCTGCTTAGGTACTTATTTTCTCTTTAACCAGCTATTTTGTTTTCGAAAGCAAGAGGAAAGATGTAGCCTAATACAAATAGTAATCCTTCTGTAAATATGTACRATGGTCTCTGGGAACTTGAGGGAATTAACATGCTCAACAAGTCCTGCAGTTTCTTAATGAAGGAAATTGAAAAATTAAGTATTACTCAGAATAATTTTAAATTCACTACGTTGTCAGGGTGTGGAATTATTGTGGCTGAACCTTGAGATCATGAACTGGTTTGTTCTGCTTTCAGCTTGGAGACATACAGTGGTAGTGCACGCAGTTGGTATTTTTGGCTTTCCTGGCTTTAGGTATCAGGTTTTTTCTAATATGCTTCAGATCTTGAAATGTACTCCTGAAACTTAATTACAAATCTGATTAGAATGAAGAGTCAAAATATTTATATTTTTAGATTTTAAAAGTTTGGATGTAGCCAGTTTCTATTTCCTTCTCCTCCCATATATTGAGAAAACTGTTTTCCACATGGATGCAGAAGCAATATTGAAAATTAAAGTATCAATGGTTTATGTGGAGAGTGGAGGAGCTATATAACTCTTCAGACAGAACAGCTCTGTATGCCTTTTTGATACTTCTCAGTCTTCCTTTACCACTTCATATTCTACTGTAAGACATGAGTTTTAGTAATTACTATGTGAAGTTAGTCCTTCAGCCTTCCAAGGTGTGGGTTTTAGGAGACACTGAAGCTCCTCTCTAATCTCTATCTTTGAATATATGAAATCTGCTGCTGAAATTTAGAGAGGGGGAGTTCTTGGGTGTGTGGTGTTGGTTATTGTTCAGGTCTGCTTTGGAACTTCTGAAGTTTTTTATTTGAAGCACTTCAGTGCTCTTCTGTGATACATAGGCACATCTTTTTTTGCCTTACCCATTAGTCTTCCCCTAGCTTACAGGAGTGAGAAGTCTGCCAACATACTGCTATGGCGATATCTTACAGGAAAGTAGCTTCTCCAAAGGTTTGCATCCATGCTTCTTTTAACTCTCTCTATAAGTATGGAATTATCAAACTTGGGCTTTTGCAAATACTATGATGTCTGCTAYTATCAAACCATATGAGGCTGCAGTCATTCCAGAGCTGTAATATTTCCAAACCAAATTACCTGTAGGGTTATTACTTGATGGGTAAACAGTTTTCAGAACAGAATTATTGAGCATTAGCCTTCACAATTAGCAAATAGTGAATAATTAAAAGAAGATAACTGTTTAAACATATTGAGATTTCCAGTTAGTGTTTCTAAGGTGGACTATGTATGCAAATGCATGTGCCCTTTGCGAAGTCATTTGAATAGTTTTCAGAAACAAACCAAATGAACTGTGATAGAAGGCAAATACAGAGAGAATTTCTAGCTTGTAACTCGGATTGTTATAGTATCCCTATCTGTCCCTATAATAATTTGTTGGCTTTATTTATGCATTCACCCCCACTCAACTTTTAACATTTTTTGAATGTCTGGTTTCTGTAGTACAGGGTAACCGTTGGTATCTTCTGTCTTTTTCAGGAGATAGTTGACAAAGGGGGACATAGCAAAGTGCTGAGTTTCACAATTCCATCTTTGTCCAAACCTTCAGTCTATCATGAAGTAAGTGACACCTACAACATGAAGTTGTTACTGATCAAGAAAGGCAGTATGCTTTGGGGGCCTGTTTATTAAGAATAAAAGTGAAAAGTAGTTTTAGCGTGTTCCATGATGACATAGGAACATATTTCTCAGTCGTCTGAGTACTACTAACTGGTCTCTGAGGCCTCTTCAAGACTGAATAGTCATAACTCCATAATATCCATGCATGAACTATGTCTCTTTTTTCTGTTCTGAAGCCATATACCTTATCTGGTGTAAAATAACTTCTCAAATCTAAGACAGCTAAGCAGTTAGAGAACCTTAAGCCTGTTGAAAATTTGTGTACAAATATGGTGATGCTGATTGTTGTCTATTTTCACTTGCATTGTAGCAAGACTTCAGGCGGACATGTTTTGAATGACCCTTTTTCCTTTAGCCTTCCAGCATTGGCTCCATGGCTCTCACTGAAGGAGCTTTATCGCAGCATGGTTTGTCCAGGGTTGTATACAGTGGACCTCATCCTCAGAGGGAGATGTTAACAGCACAGAACAGGTGAAATTGTATAATAGGATTTTGCTGGAGAATCACTAGTGAATCTTAACAACTTATAATTTTTAATATAGTTATATTCTGAAGGTGGATAGGTGTATGCTGTGTTTTATGGTGGGGTTTTTTTTGTTTTTAAACATGTGTAAATATAGATGCAGAAAGACTAGCAGCGCATATTACTACATGAAGAGGAAAAGCTTACAGAACCAAACTATTCAACTGTCAATTTTATTGAAATGAAATACCAAATCTGTTCAAATAACACTTTCAAATTTCTGTGTAAACTTGTTTTCTTTCCAAAAATAAAATTGGTAATGTAATTCTAATGTTTCTTGTAAATCCCAGGTTTGAAGTGCTGACTTTCCTTCTGCTCTGTTACAATGCTGCCTTAAGCTACATGCCTGCAGTTTCTCTTCAGTCGTTGTGTCAGATTTGTTCAAGGTAATTTCTGTGGGTTGATTACACTTCAAATGGCATTTTCAACTTGAAATGCAATCAGTTTGAACTTTTTTAAAAAAAAAAAAAGCTTCAGGTTCCCAAAAGCTGCTTGTAAACTTGACTTGTTTTCAGAAGTGCTTACAGCTGCATTATTTGCTTTTAAAGTATCTCTTATATAACTTTGGGTTGAGATCTCAAAACGGGGAAGCAATGACCTGGCTTATGTGCAGTGCTGTTAAGTGGAGAAGTCAAATCAAGGGAATTGTTTATTTTTTAAAGTAATTGTACGTATGTTAACTAAATCAGAAATGTCTTCTAAAATATTGGTAAATTTTGCATTGCAAGTTTATTAAGTATATTTGGATGCTGTGCAAGTTGAAACTTTCTTGAAATTATAGTAGATTTTGAAACTAGAAATACATCTATTCTTACAGATACTTTGGGTATTTCCAAAATCTGCTGTTACTTCAAAAAAACAAAACCAAACAAAAAAAACCCACCTCAGCTTTAATTACAGTGTCTATTTTTGATCCATTTCTTTTTTCAAAGAGGAAGAACTGGTAGTAAACGTGTCTATCTCTAGATTTTTGAAAGTGGACTTTGGGTTAAGGAAAAAATTAGAATGCTGTCATTGACCCAGGAAACCCAAGAGAGACCTAGAAGTCAACTACAGCAACTCTTTACCAGTCATAGTTCCCAGGTTCTTCACACAAACAAAACACGATAATGGATGCCTGAAAGATTCTCTACAGAGGTGGTGAGAGAGCATTGGAGCACTTGGCAATATTTACAAGAGTCTTTACAAGATCTTTGTTAGGTATGCTGGTCTAAAATTTAAGGTAGAAAATATTTAGAAGCTAAGGATTGTGGACAGGAGACTGATGTTGCTTATTCTGCTTGATTAGGTTTTGATTGTATTTGGGATAAATAATTTTTAAAGAGCCTCCAAAAAACCCCTAGCAAATTACCAGTAGATGCAAACCAGTCTTTCTACTTCAAAATGTTGAATGTTTAGGTAGTGAATTATTTGATACTATACAATTTGACTTTTATCTTAGTTCTTCATTCCCTCCTGGTTTTGGCATCCATGTTTCTCTGCTTACTGAAAATCTTGCCCTGACAGCATTTTAGGGTTTCAAGGAAACATGTGTCAGAAGACCAGAATATCTTTCAGTATCCTGTTTGGATGTGGTGCTGACAAAATTCTCAGAAGAATCTATAGAATAACTCCTTTAATTGGTTTGAGCAGTGTTGAACTTAGGTTTGTTTTGGAGGATCTGTATGAAAGCAATCTACAATGAATGTGCTTTCTTCTAGTAAGTCTAATTCAGTTTTTATGACTTTTCTAAAGAAGGAAAAGCTTCTATAACTTCTTATTTACAAACGTGAACTGTAAATGTGACAATTGCAGCACAAAGTATTTTGTGCTGATCTCAAGTGTTGTAAATCCAGATTTTTTGTATTTGGGCATCTTCAGTTACTAAGTCTCTTTTCATAAGAATATTATATTACTCTGATGTAAAGGAAAGCGGTTCTGCTGATGTCATTCTAGCCTTTTTAGAGGAAGTAACTCAGATTAGAGTAGGGCTTTGTGAAACTAACCAATACTGGCATTAATAGAGTGTCTGTATTAAGGTCTCTTCTATATAACTGTCAGTGTTAACTGATCACATTCCTACTGTGAGTTCACTATCTTCCCCCCAAAATACTTACTGTATCCCTATATAGTAGCATCTAGTAAATGCATAAATACATACATCAGCATAATAATGACCTGGTTAGATTTTTTTATGTAAACTAGCATTTTTGTTTAAACTGGACGCTTACTTGCTGCTGCCTCCATCCCTCCTCAGGCTTTACACAACACTGAAATGCTTCTCATTTTAGTGGATGGTGTTGTCTTTGAGACAAACCGTTGGTAGAAATTATGGACTATCTGGAACTAAAGTGTTGCCCAAGTTGCATAATAATAGCCTCTTCTGGGGGGATAAAGAGGAGGAAAGTGGGATGGTACTTTTGTGGAGGAGCTATTCAACCTAGTTAATTTCAGTAACTGGCTCATGTAGTTTAGGTCTAGGTAAGAGTCAGAAAAAACAGCTTTCATGCTTTAACTTTTACCATGTATGGACAAAATGAAATATGAGAGGGTGAACTCATTTGGTTCCAACATCTTAAGCATATTTAACAGAAGAGTCAATTTGATTCACTTAGGTAGAAGTAAGATTTTTGGTTTAGCTAGGTGTGTGTATAGTTTGCAGGTGAACTTTATGTATTTGTATCTTAAAATTTATTTGCATTCTGGTTTCTAAAAATTTAAGAGTTTTAAGCTGTTAGAATAGTGAGACACAAATCACAATGCAATCTGAATTCCTAACAATAACAAAATCGGAGTTTAAAATCTGAATGAATAAGCAAGGAATACTTTAAATAGTCTGTGCTTCTGGACAACAACAATATCAAATTTAAGGAGAAAACTTGCAGTTAGTTACAAATCTGGCTACTCTTGAAAATCAAAATTCAAAACTAAGCAAAATAAATTTTTTTATTTTTTTATTTTTTTTTGGAAATATGATTTTGAATTGCTGAATTCAGTCATTTAAATCTTGGTTTAGGCCAGCCTGAGAAGTTTGTATTTAGGGTTGTAAATTTCAGTGAGAATTATGACTAAATACTGATGCTGAGAGCAGCAGTTGACCAAGTCTGTGAAGTGGCAGCACAAGCCTAGGGTTTATGGAATTACCTTCAATACCAGATGAGTGCACAGAGGGTAGGTATCCTATACCTATGGGTATCTTAACTTCATGAAGTTCAACAAGGCCAAGTGCAAGGTCCTGCACCTGTGTTGGGGCAGTCCCCGATATCAGTACAGACTGAGGGATGAATGGATTGAGAGCAGCCCTGCGGAGGAGGGCTTGGGGATACGGGGCAGTATGCACTTGCAGCCCAGAAAGCCGATCGTATCCTAGACTGCGTAAAAAGAAGTGTGGCCAGTAGGTCCGAGGGAGGTGATTCTCCCCCTCTACTCGGCTCTCGTGAGACCCCACCTGGAGTACTGCGTCCAGTTCTGGGTTCCCCAGTAGAAGAAAGAYATGGACCTGTTTTGTGGACCTCTGGGTCTGGCAGTGGACCACAAAAATGATCAGAGGGCTGGAACACCGCTCCTATGAAAAAGGGTGGGAGAGTTGGGGTTGTTCAGCCTGGAGAAGACAAGACTCCAGCAAGACCTTATTGCAGCCCTTCAATATATATAAGGGAGACTTATAAGAAAGGCGAGAGAGGCTTTTACCAAGACCTGTAGTGACAGGACAAGGGGCAACAGTTTTAAACTGAAAGAGGGTCAATTTAGATTGACATAAGGAAGAAATTTTTTACGATGAGAGTGGTGAGGCACTGGAACAAGTTGCACAGAGAAGTTGTGGATGCCCTGTCATTGGAAGTGTTCAAGGTCAGGTTGGACAGGGCTTTGAACAACCTGATCTAGTGGAAGATGTCCCTGCCCATGGTAGGGGAGATGGAAGTTGATGATCTTTAAAGGTCCCTTCTGATCCAAAGCATTCTATGTTTGTTTCTTTATAAACATCTTGTAATGTTTTTGTTTCCTTGCATGTTATCACTAGTGGCTTCCTGTCTTTCCTGATAAAGTGTTTAAAATCTTTCTTTTATTGTTTTTATTTGGAGTTATGGTGGTATCAGCATGAAGAGTCAAACTTGGATCATGCTAGATGCAAAGTACATACTGGGAGAGATGCTGAGCCATAGAGATCTTGGGGAGGCTGTCTGCCTTTTTTTTTTTAAGTAGCCAAAGCAGAAGATGAGTTGCGCGATAGAGGAGGAGAGGAAAAAAGTGCAGTAGGTTAGTGGCAAAGTTAGTATTAATAAAAAAAGGCTCCTGAAATCTCTATTACAGATGTAATTTGAAAGGTACTACAATACAATCTTAGTCAATTGTTTTTCTGGAAAAAAGTAGATTTAAGAGTAATTTACAAGCTCTCTGGTATTGAATTGAAGCTTTCTGAGACTAAACCTTCTAGTCTATGCTTTGGAGAAGGAAATACTTTGATTAATGTAATTAAAGGTCATTCCAGAAGTCCAGTAATAGCCAATGAATTGAATATTTAATTACCCAATATCTTTGATTTCCAGAATTTTTTGACTACAGAACTTGATGTGGAATTTAGTTCAGAACTAAATTCTAAAGCTGACTTTTACTGGATTTTAGAATAGTTTTATGGATGTGACACTTCTGGTCTCTTTGCTTGAAAACTTGTGTGCAACTTCCATATTATATGCAAAGACACCTGTGCTTCTGTCTGTAATACTAATAGTTGCTATGCTGCTTTATTTCCTTAAATACCATTAACTTATTTTTTTGTCTGTTCTGCAGCAAATGTGTGGATTCAGAATGACTTTTACTGGCAGTKTTCTTTGATGTTCCACTGTAGTATAAATGTAACAGGAGTGTCTAGGATGTGTCTCCTTTGAAGTATTTAAGGATGTGAACTCCGGCAGTAGGGGGCGTACCCTTCTTCCGTAATAAGAAATAGTCTGCTTCAGCACAGGRTTGTTGATGGATACCTTCCTGTAGTATCCTAAAATGTATACTAAACACCTAGCTTTGTTAAGTTCTATACAAAGGTGGTTCTACATTATTTGCTAATGACAAATGCATGATTTCTTTAGAATTTGTGTCTGTGGATATCCTCGCCAACAAGTGAGAAAGTACAAGGGAGTCAACAGTAGGATTCCAGTTTCATCTGAATTCATGGTGCAAATGCTAACAGGGATTTATTATGCCTTGTAAGTTGTTTGGTTTTTTTTATATGCATACAAAATAAAGAAATGTCAGCTTAATTTCTACACTAATTTAGGCATGCTACCTTTTGAAATGTTTTATTTTCTAGTGGACAGATGCTGTGTCTAGCAATAAGGTCCTTGGGAAGAGAACATAGTTCTCCAACTACTTAGCTGAAGTTACCAATGCCATACTGGGGAAAGAGGGCTAGAACAGCACTTAATAGGTATAACTGCTGATATGAAAAGATATTTTAAAAAAACCTTTTCCAACTGTTGTCTGCTGTCCACWTTTTTTTTTTTTTTTTTTTCATGCTTAGTTTTGATATCAGTCTAGTTAAGGAAAAAAGGTCTTACTGTTCTTTCTCTGAAATGCTGATGTCGTTTACCCTTTGATAGTCATGTTAATGTGTAAAGCTCTCCTATTAACTGAAAATATTAAGAGACAAGTAACACAGGAATACTCAAAAGATGGAGTAATATTAAAACAATCCTGTTTGAATTTCAGAATATTTCATGACTAGCTGATCAATAACTAATTATGTCATTTTTAAACTGCTCAAGGTGGCCAATGAAAATAAAACTTTGTCTCCATAGAAGCAACTTCAGAACAAGTTCTCTAAATAGCAGGCTTACTGCTAATGAACACAAGTAGTTCAACTCCTCTAAATTGAGCTCTCAAGGAATACTAAATCTGTGAAGGTTACATGACCAAGAAGGTTCATCTGTTGATATAGGTGCTTATTATTGTGTATATATTTACCTTTATAGTTATAATGGAGAATGGGATCTGGCTCGTAAAGCTATGGATGACATTTTGTATAGAGCACAGCTGGAACTGTATCCAGAACCTCTGCTGGTAGGTGTTGTATTTCAACGTTTTTTCTGAGTAGAATTTTAATCTAGGAAATCCTTCCTGTGAAAATGCACGATGCTACATCACACCAGGAACCTAAATCCCATGAGGTCTATGTGTCTGTGCTCATGTGAATAGCTAGATCTGCAAGTATACACACACACGCACAAGTATTTTTCAATGTACCTTAGTTATTTTGTCATCTTCCCTAGTGAACAAGCTATTTTCAGTAGAACGCTTCTGAGTCTTGAAAGCTTAGATGATAGTGCAGAAGCACTCTGAAGTTCATGTTAAATAATAGCCACATCCTCAAACTGGAAACTTTATTTTAAAAAATGGCAGGTATTAAATGTGACTTAGTTCTGAGAGGTAATTGCAACCAGCGTTCTTTATAATCCGTGCAAAAAGCTAGTGTGCTTTTCGGCCTTAAAGTGCAATTTTACACAGTATTATTCTTGGATTAATAAGAATCCCCTGACAGAATTCTTCTTCTAAAATTTGGATCTTCATGTTACGGACTTAACTGCATCTTTTCTGTTCTAGGTTGCTAATGCAATAAAAGCTTCACTGCCTCAGGGTGCCATGAAATCTAGTAAAGAAGGTACAAGGTGCATTCAGGTTGAAATTACACCTACTTCATCCAGAATATCAAGAAATGCTGTGACTAGCATGTCTATCCGAGGGCATAGATGGAAAAGGCATGGTAAGAAACACATTTTGCAATGAATTCTCAGCTTTTTACATGTGTTTAAAATAAGATCGATAATTTTGTTATTGTACATCTTCATTGCTAGTAAGCAAGCAGCAGTTTGGAGGTTTTTATTTTCTTTGGTGGTGAGTGGGAATCTTAATGCAGTTCAGATGAAGTATGGTCTTTATTTCCTTAATCATGCTTAAAAAAATACCCACAAAACACAAAAAACCTTTTTGGTTAAAGGGAGCTGTACAAAGTTATTGATTCTTTAAAGAGGCCGATGTTCCTGTTTTCTTCTGAAAAGTAATGTATAGTACCTGATGCAAAGCAAATATTTAACAACTTCACCGCAGAACCTTGTCTGTCTTAAACTAAATGAAAATCAGATTTAAGGGTAGAGGGGTAAATTACTATGTTTTGGTGTCGTGGTTTAACCCCGGCCAGCAACTAAGCCCCACACAGCTGCTTACTCACTCCTCCCTGGTGGGATGGGGGAGAGAATCAGAAGGGTAAAAGTGAGAAAACTCGTGGGCTGAGATAAACGCAGTTTAATAGGGAAAGCAACAGCTGTGCACACAAGCAAAGCAAAACAAGGGATTCATCCACTGCTTCCCAATCAGCAGGCAGATGTTCAGCCATCTCCAGGAAAGCAGGGTTCCATCACATGTAATGGTTACTTGGGAAGACAAGCACTATCACTCCAAATGTCCCCCCCTTTCTTCTTCCTCCAGCTTTATATGCTGAGCATGACGCCATATGGTGTGGGATATCCCTTTGGTCAGTTGGGGTCAGCTGTCCCGGCTGTGTCCCCTCTCAGCTCCTTGTGCTACTTGCTGGTGGGGTGGGGTGAGAAGTAGAAAAGGCCTTGGCTCTGTGTAAGCACTGCTCAGCAATAACAAAAGCATCCCTGTATTATCAACACTGTTTCCAGCACAAATCCAAAACATAGCTCCATACTAGCTACTATGAAGAACATTAACTCTATCCCAGCCAAAACCAGCACATTTGGGCAAACTAATATAAGGGCTTCCACAAAGTAGAACACAGGTCTGGGTGGAGAAGTAGAAAAAATGGTGCTGAATGTACTGCAAAAGGAGAAACATTTTATTCCACTTCTTCCATCTTCAGATGAGGGAAGAGCTGCTCGACCAACAATCAAAATTGGCAATGGCTTGTTCTGCTGGGCTTGTAATTCTGATGACAGGCTAAGCGAGTGAGTGTAGATAAGAATGCTCTTTTAAGAGGTTCAATAAAGATTTTGAAGTAGTAGCATAAAAGTTTCTGTATGATGTGTACTGTATGAGCTTTTGTAGTATATGGAGAGTTCAGTTAGAAAAATATTGCCAAGTTACCTGTAAAGGGCTGAGAGGTAATTCAGGTAAGTGTTGAGAAAATTAATTATAAATATGCTGGTAGAAGATGACTTTAAAGTAATGATAGAGCTTTCTGAGCAGTAATGATACACATTGGGGGTGGTAGTACCAATAGTAAGCTGCCAGAGGGGTGAGAGGCAAAGAAAGGTAAAATAACCAAAATTCTTTTCAACTAATTAAAAACTGCTTAAAACTGTCAGACAAAACTGAGGAGCAAAACATTAGTGTCTTTAACTTGAGTGAGGTCCAGTAGCAAGTCATTACTGAAATCTCAAGACTGCTAAGGACCATTTTAGTCTTTATTTTCCTTTCTTTAGGCTTACAGTCGTTAAGCAGGGATTATTGACCAGGTGCAAGAAAACTGTATGATAGCTCAGCTTTTAAATGGACAAATGCCCTTTGAAGCTTGGCAATTTTGTCAGCTGTTATTTTTGAGTGGTTCTGATACTTGTTCAAATGAGGTGGTGGAGGGGAACACATCAGATACTGAGTGCTAGTTCGTTCAGAGGAATTGAAAGTGTATTAAACATTCCTTTTGTCTTTGCGTTTACAGAAAAAAAATAATGTAACAGAATCGGTATTGGGACCATCCTTATAAGGATGCAAATTTTTCAGCAAATACAGAAATCTAGACTTTTTACAGTTATTGCCTTCTTGCAGGGGGTGATGCTTGGTGAATTTCAAGGAAAAATGGGTGGGACAAGTGTGCCTTGCAGCAGATAACAGTAAGGTGAAAGGGAAATGGGAATAACAGTAGGACTTATAGAAATTGGGGGGAAATGCTGTGTTTTATGAGAGTCTTGTAAAGCAGGACAAGTTGAGGGAAACAGTGATAATCTAGTTAGTATGACCCAAGTGAGGAGTAGTCAGTGTTTAGGGATGAGGACTGAAAGATTAAGGACTTTTACAAAAAAGCTTTTGTCAACATTTTGTTTGGGTTATTGGGAAAACTTTGGATTGCCTCGATTGTACAGGATTTAATGAAGAGGAAGAAAATCACTTGGTGTAGGGTGGGGGTAGAGGGGAACTTGTATAGCAGGTTGTGGGAGTAGTTGTAAATTTGAAGACTATGTAAACATTAGGCTAGTTTAAAGGCCAAAACTGAGTCTATGGTATCTTTGTCTAACTGACCATCCAATTATTTTGTTTTAAATGGTAAACGTTCCATGCATATACCACTTCAGCTAATCTCAAAATTTTCATTATAAAATACTAACAAAATTGTTGATTTCAACTCAAAAAGCCTTTTTAAAGTCAGAGCAGATGGTCTCCTGATTTCAAAATTGSTGAAAACATAATTCAGTGCCCCACAATTCCTGATGAAAGAAAGATACGGAATAGATCTTCAGGGTCAGCATGTAGAAGGAATTCTGACAAGGCTTGTGCTTACAGATGCTTGTTTGAATTAAAGTAAATATTGGAATTAGTAGAAATCAGATGACAAACCTTGTACCTCCTGACCATTATTCTCTCTCCCACAGTGTAAGGGGAAAAAAATGTATTCAGGAATTTTATTTCTGTGCTTCAGTATAATAAAAATGAGTTGTACAAATGGATTAGGAAGCTAGAGGAGACAGCTGAGAGGTAGTTTGATCCTTATACATTATGTGGACCAGAAGACCTGATGAAGCAAGGGCAGCAACTTTCAATCACTAGTTATTTGTGTAAAATAAATAAAATAATTACAGTCAATCACATTTCCAGCTGAGCAGCAYGGGCTTTATTTTTTTTATCTTTTAAAAAATTCAGTTTACTATAGAAGTTTTCAGACATTAGATCTTGCCAACCTTTGCTAGAACTCTAGATTGAAGTCAGTTTTGAAAAAAGGCTGACTTAACATTTAATGTTGTTGTGATACTCAACCCTGTAACTTGTTCATTAGAGCTGTTAGTTAGAAGGACTTTTTAAAAATCAAATTGGTATTGTGAATTTGGACTTCTAAGGTAAGTACTTTAGAGGTACTAAAGGTGAAGGTCATTTGCAAAATAGATCCATCTAATCACAAATGGATAGTATTTATAGAGTCAGTCGATACTAGTCACACCTTATCAACAAATTATTTAGTGCTATTGAATTGGATTGCCTATAAATCATAAAGCTTAAAGAAGAGCATTAACTCCTCTGTATAGCGTTAGTTTTTTGTAGCATTCATGTTTTAAAAACAAGCCTTGGGTGGCATCTCCATTTCCATTCATAAATAGAGGAAAACCAGAAAAATCATACAGTGTGTAAGGGACATAAACACCTAAATGAATGGTTATTTATGGAAGCTAGGAAAAAAACAAAGCAAGCCCTAGCAATGCTTTCCTTATTAATGTAAAATCTGCCAAACTGCCCCATAAAAGGGTTGCTCGTGAAGAACTCCTATGTGTAGAGGTAATGCATGTAAGAGAAACACCCTGATGTAACAGACTGATGAGTAAGAAGAGCAGATGTTCCTAGATACATAACACAAAAACAAAGACATCAACTAGAGAAGGAGGACAACATGTTATTTTTTTTTTTTTTCCCCATTGCAGAAATTTACTTTGTAGTACACAAGGTTTAGTAACATTAGTCTTTGAATCTATGTGGAGAGAGTTTTCTTTCTTTTTTTGAAAYAGTATTAATTCCTGAAATAGTTACAACTTTTTTTAGGAATCTGGGATGAATGTTAATTTTGGGATATAAGCTTGATGCTTTTGTGAATAATTCAAAATGCTAACATTGTGCAGGAAATGCAGCATGAGCTTGTGGTGGTTAAAATTGAATTACAATCCAGATGGGCAGTTTGCCGGTGCAATCTGAGGTAAATGATGTAGGCAACGGTAATCATAAGGTAGACTATGATTGAAATATCTTTTGAATTAATTCTTAGCAACTAGGAATCATGAAACATGTTTATCAAGGTTGGTTGTACTACTCAAAGCATTCAGAAATGTGACTCCAAATGCATTTTACTTCAACTGCTATGGGCATATTTATATTAACTTTCAAACTGACATAATTATTCAGYTTTGTCTCTACATTATTTAGCAGTGTCCTTTGTTTTCTCTTTTGCTACATTGCCTTGTGCACTGGGTATTAATATCTCTTTCTCAAAGGATAGACCCCCAGAGTTGTCCAGCTTGAAGCAGTATTATCTTCAAAACCAAGCACTACAAAGCTGAAGGTTTGTTTTAGGTGTTCTTAAAAGTTTTAAAATAAGGAGGGGATGCTGCTGTGAAGGACATGGATTGTGTAGTCTTATCCCTGCCATGAGACTGTAGATGCTCTAGTAGATGGTGTTAATAGGAGTKGAGATACCCAGTATCCCATTTTTTCATTAATTTCCTCCTGTAGTTCAGTGTTAAACTCAGAGAAAGGTATATTCTTTCATTAGAAGTAGTTGATAGCACTTAACTAAAAGATTAGACATAATTGTGCGGAGTAAATCTCTTTTTTGGGATTTTTCCCCAGTTCATTGTGGTAATGGTTAACACAGCTGTGGGAATGCAGCAATGATGGGTAAAGTGCTGATATCACAGTAGGATTTTGCATTTAGAAATGCATACCACAGAACAACAGTAAGTATCGCTATTATACAAAATCTGTAACAAAAGAATTCTTCCTCTGTTCCTCTGATTTCTGCTGTGCACTCTGAGTCTCCTTTCTTTGGAGCTGGATGCTGTTAATTAGTGCTTTTCTGCCCTTGATGGGGAAGGGACTGACAGTAAGCTGTGTTCCGCCCTCTCCTCTCTCTGGTGTCCTGGCTCTAAATGAAGTTTCTAGCAGAATCAACTTGTGCATGTGGAGATCAATGGATCATGGSAAGAAGTTCTGCTGAAATAAGGTGCCTGTAGCTGCACTGATGGGGTAGCAGGAAGGCGTTTGAAGATTGCCATAGGAGAGTCACAGGTACCTCACCCTAGTAAAATTAGACCAATGAGGCCAATCAGAGCATTGATCTTCTCTCCTCACTAACCTTTCTGCTCCTATGTTTTTAGAAAAAAGGCTATATTTGATGATGGTATTATTATTACTATCATTATTGTTGTTGTTTTTATTTATTTATTATTACTATTGCAGTTCACGGTGCTCGGTTTTTACGTCTCTTACTGATGATAGAAGACTTTTGCAGAGTGCTGTTAGAAGGAATCATAAAATCATAGAATCATTAAGGTTGGAAAAGACCTTTAAGATCATCGAGTCCAACCATCAGCCCAGCACCCATGCCCACTAAACCATGTCCCGAAGCCACATCCACACGTTTTTTGAACGCTTCCAGGGATGGTGACTCCACCACTTCCCTGGGCAGCCTGTTCCAATGCCTGACTACCCTTTCAGTGAAGAAATTTTTCCTAATATCCAATCTAAACCTCCCCTGGCRCAACTTGARGCCATTTCCTCTYGTCCTATCGYTTGTTACTTGGGAGAAGAGACCAACACCCRCCTCTCTACAGCCTCCTTTCAGGTAGTTGTAGAGAGCGATAAGGTCTCCCCTCAGCCTCCTCTTCTCCAGGCTAAACAACCCCAGCTCCCTCAGCCACTCCTCATAAGACTTGTGCTCCAGACCCTTCACCAGCCTCGTTGCCCTTCTCTGGACACGCTCCAGCACCTCAATGTCCTTCTTGTAGTGAGGGGCCCAAAACTGAACACAGTATTCGAGGTGTGGCCTCACCAGTGCCGAGTACAGGGGCACGATCACCTCCCTACTCCTGCTGGCCACACTATTCCTGATACAGGCCAGGATGCTGTTGGCCGCCTTGGCCACCTGGGCACACTGCTGGCTCATGTTCAGCCGGCCATCGACCAGCACCCCCAGGTCCTTKTCTGCTGGGCAGCTTTCCAGCCACTCTTCCCCAGGCCTGTAGCGTTGCCTGGGGTTGTTGTGACCCAAGTGCAGGACCCAGCACTTGGTCTTGTTGAACCTCATGCAATTGGCCTCGGATCCAGCCTGTCCAGATCCCTCTGCAGAGCCTTCCTACCCTCAGGCAGATCAACACTCCCGCCCAGCTTGGTGTCATCTGCAAACTTACTGAGGGTGCACTCGATCCCCTCATCCAGATCATTGATAAAGATGTTAAACAAGATGGGCCCCARMACTGAGCCCTGGGGAACACCGCTCGTGACCGGCCGCCAACCGGATTTGACTCCATTCACCACAACTCTCTGGGCTTGGCTGTCCAGCCAGTTTTTTACCCAGGGAAGAGTACTAACACTTGGGAACAGTTCTAACTTGAGCTTCCTGCCATATATCGGGAAGTTAGTGGCTAATAGCAGCAATTATTAATTGCTTTGGATAGTACAACTTGTTAAATAGATACTTTCATTAGTAGTTGACTAGTTAGAAAGAATCATGATACTTAGCATTTGCAGGTAAAATCAGGGATAGCTCTTACACCAGGGGACAATGATGCCCATCCCTGCCAGAATAACCGTCTAGCTCTGAGACTTATTTCATTGTCGTGGTAAGTGCAGAGAGCACAAATGCTACTGGAAAAGCCCAGCACTGTAGCCCGCTTGACCTAGAGGTACGCTGTGCTTGCACAAGAGTCCTCAGTGCGGGGACAAGGGGAAGAGGGGATTCCCTCCAGCTAAAAAGCACTAGAGCTGCCACTGTGAAAAATCATCTCATCATAAATTCCTCTGGTTTTGGACTTTATACTGTCAGTTAAATGTCTGTACTGCCAAATTCTGTCACATGCAGTAGCAAACTGTCAGTGTAGTCTGGGCGGTCCTTACTTAATCCTCAGGTCTGAAAGAGCTGCGTTATGAGTAAAACAGAAGGATTCAGCTGAGCTTTATTCTCAGCTGTGCTTTTGGTGCTTTTTTAGTCTTGTCAAGTTTGTACCCATAGTGTTTGCATATAGTATACATACATAATACATATAGAATATATAACTGTATAGCATACAGTGTAGTTCTTGCTGTTCACTTGTATTTCCATGGTATACGTCTTCATGGAGGATGTGCCATGACTATCTGTAACTGATGGCTTTTCTTTTTTTCTTCTCCAGGTCATCTAAATGCAGTTTTGTGGTTGTAGAGCTAGTGCTGATAAAGCAATTCTGAATACTTTTTAAAAAGACCTTCAGATACTGAGAATACTTCAGACACTGTGGAGCTGACAGGTCGCTAGGATTGTAACTTGTTACTTGCATATCCGTGGAACTTCCTTAAAGTTTCAACTCCCATTTTTATTTTCACTTTTTTTTCTTCTCAAGAATTCATCCTTCTCAAACCTGTCTTCATCTGATGTAGACAAGCATCTTTTGAGTTGGGATTTTTTTTTTACCAGGACCTTGTAGGAACTATTGCATTCTTATCACTAAGTATCATTATTAAATCTCTTGTGCTTACACACAACCATCATTCTCACACTTTGAGTAGCAGTGGAGTTTTCTGTTTGCTTGGGGATTTTTGGCTACCTCTGCAGAAATTTTTGACTGTCTTGAAATAATTTTTTGGCCAGGCTGAGCACTTGTATATCTGCTGTTGATGACTTACCCAGATGAAAAGAAGTGATCTTAGAACAAAGCTGCATTGGTTTTTGCGTTAATTTTTTTTTCTTCCCAGTGCTGCAGAAAGTTTTAGTGCTTTCTTTCTCCCCAGCTTAATCATCCCTGTTTTCTCAACTGTACTTAGTAACTGACTTGTGTGACACAAATAAGTTTATTGCAAACTAATTTAGTTGTAAGCTCATATAAGAAGCTTAAGGCTGAGGAGATCAACATTTATGTTATATTATTAGTAGGTGGCAAAAGCTGCAGTAAAACTCCATAGGTTTTATCTGAATAAGTTGATTTTAGTAACTAGAGAATTTTTCTACTTGTAAATATCTTTCTGGTTGAAAATAGTTTTTTGAAATGAAGAAAGAAAATGGAAGTCAAAGTGTGCTTGAGTTGGCTTAGCTGTTTCACTATTAGTTTTCAGGCTGACACACTGTCATCATGCTGCACAGCAATGTGTAGAATTTCTAGTCTTATATGATAACACATGAAGTTGATATGCCATTTCATTGTAAAAATAAGTTTCACTTTAGCATGGTGATACAGAGAATATAGTCATAATAGTGAATTATGGAGAGTTCTTTGATTTCTGATAATCTCTGAATGTTTGTTTCATGATTCTCAGAAATTTTAATTTTGAAAGAACAAGCATGGGGCTTTCCAATATGTGGGTGCAGGCCAATAATTGGAAGGTTGAAGCCTGCAATTTAGAAATAAAGCAAAATTCCATGCTCACTAATGTTGCTAATTAACAAGAGGTTAATATGTGAAACATCTGCTTTAATTCATAATGCTTTAGTCATCTGTATCTATTGCCTTTTGTTTCATGTTTTGTTTCAGACATCTTTTGTTTTTTTTTCTTATCCATCTTTAATTCTAGAACAACCAGAGAATGGTAATGATGCTACTGAATTGGGCAACTTTATCATACCTGAGATTAGTGTCACAAGTGTGGCTGGAGAGAGGACCGGGAATGGGGAAAAGAGCAGAGCACTAGCAGAGAATGATGKTCAGCATTTACAGGGAGTACAGGAAACAGCTACAGATCCTAGAACTGACAGCAAAGGCATACCAGAAATCAGGAGGCAAAAATCTGTAAGAAAAATGATGGAGGATGGAATAAACTCATCTGGCAGAGTGCAGTTTTAGCAGAGCACTTGTAGCTGCACTCTAAGGTACCACTGTTGATTGAAAGGGTCGCTGCTGCATGTTTGGAGAATTAAAGTATGCAGTTAATACATTTGCATGTGTAATAACACAAATGCATGTATTGCACACAGCTTCATCTGTGCCACAGACAATGATGACATACTTACAAGTAGATTTATTTAATCTGGAGAAAATACACTGTGAGACTCAACAAAGCTTTGAGTTTATTAAGCATATTTATTGGGTTTACAAAATCCAGTGATCAATGGTATGAAGAATCCATCAAAATGGATGTGAAAAGTATCTCGCTGTGTACCTCAGATTTCCCAAATTCCACCTTTCACAGCATACTGGAGATGTCATGTTGTGCTTGAGTTTCCAAGTCACACCACCAGACCTATGATGCAGAAGGTGACCTTTCAGTCGTAAAGCATTCTTGGGTTGCTAAACGTACAGGTGCCATATTGGGTGTCCTGGGGCATTGATCACATACCTTTATAATTAATAAGCTTTGCAAAATCATGTATTGGAGCACTTGCTCAAAATAAGATTTACACTTTTTTTGTTGTGGTATCTTCTAATCTGTAAATATCTAATCTCCTGCATGAATTAACAAGACTGCCTTTTTTTTTTTTTTTTTCCCAAAATCACTACAAAATGAGATTGTGGGCATGCTTTTTGATCTAGTTAATGCAGCACTATTTGCTGTAACTTTATATCATAATGAACCTTAATTACAAAATGCAGTGGAATAGGTAAGTATTTTGTCTTCTGTTCTCTGTTCTGTTGCTGTATGGCTTCGTGTTTGTAAATACTAAAACCTAGCAATACGTAAAATCAATAAATGTGAGAAAGTCAATTGCTAATTCTTTATTTCTTTTTCTGCCATGCAGGTAATACTGATTTAGCAATTCAAGAAGAACTGATAGAAGTATCTGAAACTGATGAAGGGTTTTACTCTAGGGCTACTTCTAGTACAAGTCAGTCTGCCCTATCTAACAGCAGCAACACGAGYAGTAAGAACCTTTTAGGGAAGAGCCAACGAAGGTCTGGAGGAAGCAAAGCCGGAGGAAAAGAAAAAGAAGGAGAAAACTTCAGAGAACACTTGTCACGAAAACAAACTCAGAGAGCCATGAGTGAGAATCTAGAGCTTGTCTCTCTGAAGAGACTGACACTGACAACTAGCCAGTCCCTGCCTAAGCCTGGCAGCCATAGTCTGGCCAGAACAACAACTACTGTGTTTAGTAAATCCTTTGAACAGGTCAGTGGTGTCACAGTTCCAAATAATCGTGGAGGTGTATCTGGTACAGAGGCAAACAGGTTTTCAGCTTGCAGTCTTCAGGAGGAAAAACTGATATATGGAACAGAAAGAACAGATCTTCCAATTTTAAGCAAACAACCTAATCAGCAGCGACCTCCTAGTATTAGCATAACTTTGTCAACAGATTGATATTAAATTGGCAAGTATGAAAAATAAAATATTGAGGGTTTATGCTGATATTGGTACATTAAGCTCCTTAATATGCTATACATTACTTTCTTAAACCTCAAGCCCATCAGTTCTTACTTGGCTCACATTTGACAGTAATAGTGAATAGACAACAGTTGTARTTATTTTATGTCAACTTCTAATAGGTTGGAAGGTTTCTCTTTGACTTACTGTATTTATACACCTGATTGCTTATGGCTTCGTGTGAAGTTTACAGCTTCACCAACCTAACAAGCATTGATTGGTTGTTTAGCCACTAACCAAGATATGTGGCTTTTTACAAATGCACGGTCTGGGAACAAATAGAGCCTCTTTCCCAGATTCTACTTTTTCACTTCCACTTGGCATAGGCAAAACTGCAAGTAGTTCTTTTATTTAAGAGGAGTCTCACAGTATGGGCATGATTGGAACAGCATTGTAAGAACAAACATTCTCTTACTTTAACCATGAGAAAGCTGTGCTTACATATAAGGTTAAAACTAGAAGCATCAGTTCAGTGTTTGATGTTATGGCGGTTTTTGTAATGGTAGTTAGTACACGTTGCAATGTTCATACTTCTTTATGCCTATATGAGTCTGAATTATAGATGCATTTTGGTTTTTCTATACATCTTTGAAACTGGGCCAAAAGTCATATAGCACCAGTATTTGTGGATGGGAGTTCTTATCAGTTGCTATAGTAGTCACTCTTTAGACTTACGAATTGTGTGACAGACTTTGTCTTTCTTTTAGATTCTTAAGTATCAGGCACAAAGCTACTAATTGAGAAGTCACTGTCATCAGTATTTTTATTATTTATGCAGAAGAGATGTGCTTATGTAACAATGCTATGTAGAAAATAAGGAATGAGCCCTTTGCACTGACTCAAGCAAATCAGGAGTGTGAATGTGTTTAACATGAACTTCTTACTTGAGACTAAGAGAATACTACCAAAGGATGTGTACTTTGAGTAACTTGCAAGCACAAAGGGAAATTATAATGTAAATATAACTAGCACTGTAATTCCTAATCTTTTATATCTATTATTTTTCTAGTTTGAAATTCTAAAACAGCAGCCTGTTCAAGGTTACCTAACCTTTAACCTTCACTTAGTTTGGTGACCTTGTTTGATACCAACTTTTATAGCATTAAGATTTTCATTAAAAATGGACATTAAAACTTCTTACGCAGAAATTTGGAGAAGCAGTAGCTGACAAAACCACTCCAGTAGCAGTGATTAGCTGATAAACAGATAATATATTATTGTGAGTGGAGAAATAGGATGAAGATCTAAGGCATAGTTGTTCCCAACTGTCCAAATTTCTGCAGCTAGTGATCCCTTATTGTCAAGAACCTGGTAACAAAACAAACACTAGGATTCTGGTAGACTTTCCTATTTGCCTGAAGATAAGTTTAGATAT
Organism: Oceanodroma leucorhoa; assembly: GCA_030449065.1. Taxonomy (NCBI): domain Eukaryota; kingdom Metazoa; phylum Chordata; class Aves; order Procellariiformes; genus Oceanodroma; species Oceanodroma leucorhoa. The sequence goes on along the minus strand of JASVER010000033.1, from coordinate 3,656,255 downwards.
CCCTTTTTGACTTAAACTGAAGCACAAGTAACTTTGAAGCAGCTAATGTTATTGAGGTTTATAGCAATTAATAAGCTGGTTAATTAATGACGAGGTGAGGAGACATAGTTGATAGTGACAAGTAAGTTGTATAATTCTACTTGTAAGACTGCAGACTGGATGTGTACACTTCTTAATATTCACCAAAGTATGTGGAATAGCTGCATCAGTCTGTAGATATTTGTCTTCACCTGAGAKCCTGAGTTTGAGTGTACCACACTTTCTCATTCTTCAGTTTGTTGTGTGACACTGTTCTATTCTAGTAATGCAGTATTTCACCTTTTTACAGTGAAGTGTTTTCTTAATTGTACATGAAAACTTACATTCCTAATGTATAAACTACAAGTTTGTCCTGTTTAGTGTTTAATGCTTTGGCCAGTGAAATAAACTGGTTCTCTGAAGTTGTATGTTTTTGTAAATACTTTGTACAGCAGACAAGTTTGCCTCTTTTTACAGGTTTTTCTGCAATACACATTAAACAGCACATTTGTTTCAGATTGACTAATACGTGTGGCTGCTGGAGCATGCATAACCGTAAGCAATAGAAGGGTTTTAGGCAGCTGATAGCAGACATTGGCTAGCACTACTACACTTACTGAATGTAGAGCTCTTCCTTTCCTTGAAATTTGTTCTAGATGTTACAAAGAAATAACCTGCAGAACTTACAGCTGCCTCCTGATACGGTCTTGCAGTGTAGCATTTAAGAATACTTTGGAAACACTTCATAGTAATTTAAATTGAAACATAAACTAGAATAGATAAATAAAATTGCAATTTTCAAATGTTTTGTTGTGACGGTATTAGTTGTGAGTTAGTGTTAAGGCACTAGAATTTTTAAGTAATTCTACTGGTTTTGTTTCATTTAGTTCATGATTGTTTCAGATATCTCCACAGTAGACACTCTTCAAGCTGGGTGTTGGTATAAAATATGTTTATATACTGGGAAGATTTAGTCACTTTAGCTATAAATAATTAGGATTTYGAAGGATCTAAAATGCCATAAAATATAGATATGTAACATAATGTTTACAATACTGTTGGCTACAAGTCAAAGTGTTAAAGTAAAGTTAGTTTATCCTTTTATTTTATCCAGCTAATTATTCTAACTGTGGTCTGGCTTGAACCCTAGACATAGRTTCATATTAGTAAAACTGCAATTACATAAAGCTTCATACTTTTTTGAGAAAATGATAAGAGGAAAGGTTCTTGGTGCTAAAGGCTGCTGTTCCTATACGTATGTGGCTTCATATAAATATGAATGTATTGGTCTCTGGAGCAACTTACACAGTGAGCATGTTTTTGTGAACTGGTATCACACCTTGATACTGATTGAGTCTAAAGAATTTCCTTTTTGATGTGAGTAATAAAACTTTCAGTTGTGCTTCTTTCTTTTCTTAAAAATGGCAAAGAAAAAAAAAGGAGGATAGGGGAGAGGGAGGGCAGAATTATTTGTTGTCCAATATCCATGGTGCAGGACTGGGGGCAGGGGGGAGAGGGAAGGGGAGAAGTAGGGCAGGAAGCAGATATATTGATTCTTTCACAGTATTTCTAAAATTGTCAGGCTCTGGGGTTTTGAACGCTATCTGATCACTTTAGACTGATGAATGACAAATGTATGTTAAAGAAGTAGCAGTCTTCTAACAGTGTAAGGAAAACCTATTAAGACGTCCCATATTGTAGTCTACCTGGGAGTGGGTCATTCTGACCCTCCAAACCCTTTGGAGTTCTGACACTCCCAACATCATACATGGCTGCAATATTCTGCAGGAAAAATGTTATGTAGGAGTGAATCATCTCAAATTATAATAAGAGAAGTTGTTTTAATGCTGACATTTATAACTGACTTTACTGTTTTAAATCAAAGGGCACTGTTTCCAATGATGGCTTTGAACAGCAACAGTTTCAAAACTCTGAAGCTGAGAAGAATTATTTTTGTTGTGAGAATCTGTAACATTTGTGCAAAAAGCGTATGGCCTCTAACCACTTGCTGTAGAGCTGCAACGACTTTTCTGAAGGGAGTGAAATGTCCTTGAATTGCCTTGAATACCTGACAGATTTGACAGGTACAGAAATACATAGCTATTTTAGCCACACTTCTCTCTAAGAAGGTCTCTTCTGATTTCTATGAGGATTCTAGAAATTTCTAACTTTATTATTATGTCTGATACCTTTTGTCAGTGTTTGAGGCTTACAGTGCTGTATATAGGTGTGTAATATATTGCCTTTTGTATTTCTATAATTCTACTTAAGACTAGATGTGTACATTTCTTAATATTCACCAAAGTCTGTGGAATAGCTGCATTGGTCTATAGATGTCTGTCTTCACCTGAGAACCTGAGTTTAAATAAATGTGCCACACTTTCTCATATTCTTCAGTTCGTTGTGTGATACTGTTCCGTGTTTTAGTAATGTAGTATTTCACCTTTTTTTACAGTGAAGTGTTCTCTTAATTGTATGTGAAAACTTACATTCCTAATGTATAAACTACAAAGTTGTCTTGTTCAGTGTTCAATAATTTGGGCAGTAAAATAAACTGTTTATTTTGAAGTTGTATGCTTTTGTAAATACTTTGTACAACAGAAAATTTTGCCTCTTCTTTACAGGCTTTGTTGAAATACGCATTGGATAGCAATACACTTGTTCAGTTTTCATTATACACATCTAGAAGTCACAGTAAGGTTGACCATGTTACTTAAAATATGCTGAATACCCATTTTATGGAGCGTAGGCTCTGCAAATGCAGCTTTGTCAGGTAAGACATGCCTAAACCACTTGGCTGAGAAACACTGACTGACAGGTGAAAGGTGAGTTCAAGCAGATGAGTTGTAAACTGGTTGATGGCAGAAGCAGATGACTGTCCTGTCAGTAATGTAGCACTACTTAGGCAACTTGGTGGTTTTGATTGTCTTAATATGACAGTGGTTTGAAACACAGCCATTATCTGCAATGGGTCTTTATTGTTAGATCTCCTATCCAGCAGTCTTCACTSTGTTTCTGTGATCTGCTGGAGATCTGTGTGCTGGTGCGTGGGGTGGTTTGTCCCCAGGGGCAGGACTTGGTGTTGCCTTTTAAACTTCCTGAGATTCCTGTGTTGGCTCATGTCTCCTGCCTGTTGATGTCCCTGTGGATGGCAGCGCACTCCTCTGGGGTATTGACCTCTCCTCGTGGTTTTGTGTTACTTGCAGACATGCTGAGGGTGAGCTCTGTCCCATCACCCACCTTCATTAACAAAGATGTTAAACCTTCCTGGCCTGGGTATTGACCCCTGGTGTACACCAGTAAGGCCAGGTTTCCAGCTGGGCTTTGTGCCACTGGTCACAGCCCTTTGAGCCTGGCAATTGAGGCAATTTTCTGCACTCAGAGGCCTGGGTTTCTTGGGGGCTGCTCTTGATGGTAACAACAGAAGCAAAGGCGGCAGTGAGTACCTTGGCCTTTTCCATATTTYCTGTCAGCAGGTCCTCTGCCCCACTCGGCTGTGGAGCCCTATTTTTCTCTAGTCTTCCTGTTGCTGACGATAATTTCTGCTGAAGCTTTTCTTGTTGCCGTTCACCTCCCTTGCCAGATTCCACTTCATTTGGGCTTTGACTTTCCTAACCCCATCTGTGCGTGTTTGGATAGTGCATCTATCTGGGTCCCCTGCTCTTGCTTCCACCTCTTGTACACTTCTTTTTCATGTTTAAGTTCAGTCAAGAGCTCCTTGTTCATGATCCAGGCCTCCTGCCACCTCTGCTTGATTTTCTGTGTGTTAGGATGGACCATTCTTGAGCCTGGAGGAGGTGGTTCCTGAACATCAACCAGCTCTCCTGGGCCCTTCTTCTCTCTAGGATGGTCTCCCATGGGCATCTACTGAGCAGATTCCCTGTGCAAGGCAAGTTCTGTTCTTCTGTAGGTCCAGGGTTGTGATCCTGCATTTGTTCAAGGTTTCTTTCCTTTCCCCTTACAAATGTAGTCTCTGGTGCAATGCTGTAGAGAAACCTGGATGAATGGAAGAGCTGTAGTAGATGGCAGCAGTGGGAGATCTCACTGCATTTTTTCATTTTTTTCAAATGTCAGTCTTTAACCTGTTCTTTTGAATGGGCAAAACTCAATTTCCCTTCATATGAATGGGTGAGAAAGAAGATCTCAGATTTCTAACATTTCACTTGAACAAGCTAAAAGTTCTTTTCCAAAAGGTGCAAATTAGACTTGATGCTGTGATTGTCCTGTAAGTGTATAAGATTTGCTATTTCAGTTACAGTGGGTGAAAGGCAGTACTTAGAATGGGCTCTTACATGGTTTCAGGTTGGAATTGTTATTGATTAGTGAAAGACAACGTGAATTTGAATACCTCCTCTCTTCCCAAGATGTGGTAGGGAGTACAAAAGAAAGTAATGGTACTCCAAAATAGAACATTTAATGGAAGATGAGAGTACCTGGAAGCCTGCTGGACAATTCACAGCGAGAGGGATGTTTGAAGGTAATACAAGCAATTAGGAACCAATCACAGAAATTACATTTGTTTCTACAGACTCTACAGCTAGTTGCCCGCATTGAGCTTGTAATTATTTTTCATGTTTTATGTTCATCTAGCTCTGTATTAAAAGTGACTTCATTATGGGGGTTTTCTCCCAACCCACAGCTGCCAGGTAATAAATAGATCTGCTAATTCAGAATAGTGGGAAAAATGTCACTGTGACTCCAGAAACCTTTGTGAAACAAGCCTTTACATTGCATGGTGCTCGCTTCATTAACTTGATTCCTAAAATGAGGTTGTGTTTAATTACCTGTTACTCTAAATGTGTTGGGACAATAATGAAATTTAATAGTGCGGAAAGACTTGTGGAAGTTAGTCCAAGTCACACTGTCCTTCTGACAAGCTACCTAGTTGTTCTCGTTAATGCTGACTAATACTGGCAGTCCTCTGTGCAGAGTTTCTTGGGCTGGACTATGATGGTAGATTTTTCTAGTGTGAGAGGATAGATTTCAGAGGAGGTGTGAAGAAATACCACCTTTTACCTCCACAACACACCACAAAGTAAATGAAGGAGTGTCAGGTATTGGTACAAGAAGTCCTCAGTGTGGATATGATTTTCTGATGTTTCTGCAATACAAATAGTGAACCAAAATAATGAACAAACATTCAGTGCTTTCTCTGAAAAGATACTTTGCTCGTGCATGAAACTTGAATATAATCTTTGATTCCTATCAAGGTAGGAACAGAACAGTGACTGATTTAAAACATACATATAAAAACATATGTTACATACATGTGTGTATATATACATTTATACATATATACACATAAATATGGTTTCCTGTTCAGCTAGTCAAGGTATGGAGATTGTAAAACTGTTGGGGAGACTATTGGAGCTGGCAAAGACTTGGACTAGCACTGATGTCAATGACCTATAACACTATCTAAACCAAACGTAGCTAGGCACTAAAAAGCTGTACTGTCACTGGTGTATCTTCCTTGTAGTATTATCTGCCAAGAGTAAATTGATCTGAATGTAAATGGTAAAGGATCTTGCACTTATTCCTTAGATATGTTTAAAAAAATATTTTTTTTTTTTTTTTTGCTGTTAAAATGCATTGTAGTTTCATTATTGTTAATAACCTGGAGTTCAGACTTTGCTAATAATTTGGATTGAATAATTGAATCGGGATAACATTATATCCAATAACATTTTGGAATCAAGTGTGAGCCAACTGTCATACCAAATGTCAGCTTTCATCAGACTGTCCTGCCCCTAAAATGTTGGTGTTTGAGAAATCTGCTATAAGAAATCAAAATGGAAAGACTTCCACAAGGTAACAGTATTGATATTCCCCAAAAGATTGTTTACTTGTTATTTCATTAGGATTTATATTCCTTATTTCAGCCATTAAAGAAAACCAGTCCAACTGCTATTCTGTATTGACTAGAGAAAGATACGGGCACTGTCGAACTGACTCAGCACATCCTGAGATAGGGAGATCCTCTCTGACACCCGAAAAGTGTTCATCCCATCTCTACTTCCTTCTCATCTGGAACAACCAGCTCAGCATTGCTGCCTCGTTACTGCTTCCTACTGAACAGAATCCATACCTCCTCCTTCTTGCTGCATAAACCCAAAATAAGCTTTAGCATAGCGTCAGCCACTTCAGTGTAGCTCCAAATGTCAGCAGCTGTCCTATTTTCACTAAAGGCCTTATGAGCAGGCAGATTTCCAGGAAGAATAGATCTGGTTTAGTAGTTCAGCTGGCTGGGATGTAAAGATCAGTTTGAAATAATGTGGACAGGCGCTGGAAGTTAAGATTCAAAACTGCATCTGTTCAGATTATTTGAGTAATCATGAAGTAGTTGCATTTATAAATGTCTAAAGGAGGGAAGAAGGAAAGAACTGGAGCACAAATCTCTATAGCATTCCTGTTTCTGCCATTCTTGCTTCAAGATCCCACTTAAAAGTATGTTATAGCTTCATCAGCTTTTGAATTTAAAAGTAGACTAGCAGCAAGGCCGTTAAAGCTTCCTTACAACTGAATGATACCTGTTCAGCTCTAGCTGAATCCTCTGGYAAATCTGAGGCTTGGTTCTTAACTATTCAGCCTGGGAAGGAGCTTCTCGACTGCCTCACATACTGCATCAAATTCATAACTTCAAGCTTCTTTGGTTATCCATGAGAACTTACTTTTTCCTGCTACTGGCGTAGGAAGCCACACTACAAAAGCATTGCCCTTGAATCTAGCATGAACTGGAATGTGTTTCAGGAGTTCAAGTCTTCCCCAGCTCAGTGAAGGGCTGAGGAGAAATTCTCATCACTTCTTCAGTCTTTGCCCAAGACAGGCTTTCTGACCAACATCAGATGTGTTATAATGCTGCCAGCCTTGTACTGAGGTGTTTGTAGGGCAGCCAGTTCTACATGTGGTCATAGGAGTGAGGACAGAGGCCAGCGCAGTCGCCAGCTGGAGAGCTTTTCCAACACTCGGCCCTTGCGTGGGCAGACCTCCATGATGTGGAGTAGCAGGAGGCTGGATGCAGCTCCCAAACGGCCAGCTGGAGAGGCAATTTCAGAAGTCTCGGACTGGACACTGCGTTGAGCCCAAGCAGCGCTTCAGTTGCTGATAGCCTGAAACACTGTGATCCAGCTTCTAARCAGATTAGTTCACTGCTTTGGCATCATTACCCAAAATAAAATGTGCTCATGGCAAATAACTTTAAGAAGAAATTACCAAGTAATGGATTTCTCCAAGATCGCACATCCATCTTTTTCGTAAAGCCTGGCATGCACGATACATACTGCAGCATGATACGTGTGCTCCATTCTCGATGAATGACGGAGTGTTATTGTACCTTAGGAGCAGTATTGGATAAAAAACTCTGTGATGCTTGTGAGCACAAAGAGTTTTGACGCATTCTGGTAATGGTGAGATGAGTAACTTCTTAAATATGCCAACAAAATTAGTTACTAGGTAGATCCGCTTATAAGGTGTTTGATGCCATAATTTAATTTCAGGCGAAAAAGCAGCACCTTGAAAGAAACTTCGATCTTGAGATATTGAACAGCTTTAATACGCCTTGACATTCAGTACCACATTCATAATCCTTGTAATTATTCCTTCCTACTCTAATAAGAGCGGGCACTGTACAGCACAAGTACTGAGGGATAGTTTTGTTTCATGCTTGAAAGGAGGAACACGTCATATAAAGCACACTTTGTACTGAGCTGTGGGAAAATAGGTGAATGGGAGGCTAAACCAGAAGCTTTAAAAGCAGTTCAGAACATCTAGTACGCTTCTTCTCTGCCTGTCTCTGTAGGCAGTTTTGAATGAATGAAGAAGCTGCACAAATTGAGAGAGGCATAAAGCTGAGAGCTTACTGGAGGGGGAAGAGCTTTCGGTGGAAACCTCTTCTCCCATGGCTCTCACCTGGCTATAAGGGCAGGCGTCTTCCCATCAGGCAGGGCTTGTGCTATGGTGTTCTGCCCCTTCCCTCCCTCTGCCTAAAACTTGTGCTTCTGTCGCCTTCTTGGAGAGGAACCTGAGCGGTGGTACTACCACAGTAACAAAAACAGAGGAAATTAATGCTGAAACAACCTACCATGGGACTAGAAGAGCATTTGTGGGCAGTACTGGTGCTGCGCTCTGCTACGTAGGTTTAAGTGTTGATGATTTTCTTGTCATGCTTTGGTGTCAAGGAATGTGTGACTGGTACCTGAAGCCAAAACTTTGGGAACTTCTGGACTGTTTCTGGCAGAGGGTTAAAGGAAAGGAGGAGAGATAATGAATGGGTGTGAAGATTTTTTTTGCTTTCTTAAAGGAGGTAGCCACTAGGCTGGCTGTTGAGGTGCCCCTTAAACTGGAGGAGACAATGGAATTAAGAGAGGAGACAATTGGTGAATGTACTAGCTATCAGGTGGATATCTGAGGGAGTTTATGGAAGAGRTGGTGCAAAAGCTACAGCCTCTGGTCAGATCTGACCTTACAAGGTGTGAAGGGGGTATTGATAAGGATGGAGGGTTGGAAGTTGGACATCTCAAGGTTTGCAGATATCAACCAAAGATGAGAATGAGGAGCCTGCAGTTCACAGGATACATGGGAATGGCAAGTCTGGTGTGATGGAGGAACAAAGCTGTCCATGTGGCATGGCATAGCTGATCTGTCCACCCAGAGCAAGAACGAGGTGCAGATCTGACTCTTCAAGAGATCCCAATAAAAAAATGGTTGATTGTCTCACCGATTTGGCCAATGTGATGCGACTTTGAAGTTGTTTTTTTTTTTTAATAATGCAAGGAGTTTGCATAACAGGACTAATTGAGACCASTCATGTGAAAATGAGTATGTGAAAATGCTTACTATAGAAATAATACACTGGAACAGCTTTTGTAAGTGGAGTATGRGCATGGAGAGATCCACGGGACTGAGAAAAGAGACAGGTAAAGGTAAGGTTGGTGGACTAGTGCAGCACACAAACAATGGCAGATTTAAAAATAGGAAATGACTATGTGGTCTTTGAGCTAAAATCTCATGGGAAAAGAGTAGTAAAAACATTTTAGTGGGATGGTGTTACAGGTCTGCTATAATCCTTTTGGGAGACATTTGTAATCTTCACAGAGGAATGTTAACAGAAATTGTCATTAGGAGRGACTTAAATTTTCTTGCTATAGATTGGAGGACAAATTCTATCAATAACTGCAGGTCCTTATTGCTTCTGGAAGTCGTAACTGACATGCTTGTTCAACAAAATGTTCCTGAATCAAGAACAGGGCATGCTGCTTCAGGCTTTGAGCATCTTTATGTTGCGTACTGCTGGGCGTGGATTCCTGAAACTGGGACAAGAAGTAAATCAGCCCTAGGTGGAACTCGGCTGGTGAGAGTGCACTTCTGGTGCGTAAACCACCTTGCTCAGCTGGGGCTCTGGTACTTCTACACAAGACTTCATTGTACCACTGTGCAAGACTTACAGTGAAGTAAGAGAGAGTTACATAAAATAACTTTGTTGTTGTTGTTTTAGGCAAACAATAAAAAATAGACCTTGAATTAAAGGACCTTTTATTTCAAAAGGGTAAACTTTGAGAAATTAAGATGGATGGACAGTGAAGTTTATTGGCCTGAGAGAAAGCAAAAAAACCCCCAAAAGCTCAAAGAAACTTCAGCCAAAGGACAGAGTCTCTAGCATTTGCTCCTTAAGAAGAGGAGAAATCTTGTATGGAAAGCTGGCATTGAAATATAATTCCCTTTAAAAGCGTACTTGAGCACCTATAAGCAACTGAATGGAGGGGGAGCAGAAGAAAGTGTACAGTCTAGTGGGATCAGAACGTCTTTATGATGGACTGAATTACCAGAAGACAAAACTGAGTTTAACTTTTGCAAAGGAAATTAAAATACATGTACAGATTCCTCAATTATGAAAACAGAACAAGGGAAAAAGCACAAAGGGGGAGGAGCAGGAATGGATGCTGAGACAGCGAGTGTAAGAAAATGTTTTCAAGAAGATTGGCATTGCCACCCCATGGCCAGACAGTACCAGGACATAGCAACGCACACCCAAAGGCTAAAGCAGAATGTACGGTAAGATTACATTCCCACGGTCAGCGTCACAACTGCTTCTCTGAATTGACAGTGAAAGGTGGGGCGTCCTGGGTAGCGCACAGCCCGAGCTGTTCCTCATTCCCACCACAGACACCAGGGTAACCCCYGTAAGTTCATTTACATGCCACGGTACGTGGTCTGAATAGAGTGGACTCCTTATGCCAAGAAGAACAATCCAGTGACTCACAAGGTCAGCGGCTGATCTCCTTTAAGCTTTTAGTTATCACAGCAGATTACATTTCCATGAGGCTTCAGGCAAATGTAATAGAAGCCTCCACGTGGTTTGTTGTGCTGTGCTCTATAGGAGTACTTGCATTAAGCTTTTTCTTTGCGGCTTTCATTACCTGGACAGATGACATGAAGCATGGCAGGGTTACAATCCTGAAGTCACCCTGTGGGTCCTTCTAGCAGTCAGAAGGAAGATGCCCCACAGTGATCTGGCTTGACCACATTTGCTCAAATCTCTCAATACCTACTCAGTGGGCAAGTTATTGGCTAGCGTAAACTCCCCTGGCCTTGCCAGTCACCTCTTCTAACCTCCACATTACTCTGACAGGCACATCAAATGCCAAGTCAAATAGAACACTGAGCACCTATGACAGCAGGCTGTCATATGAAAAACAGAAGAAAGTCAAAACGGAGGTTCAGGGTGCTTAGACAGCCTTTTTCCTACGGACTATATACAGTCTGTAGGAAGAGAAACAGCACGACAGAAAATACCGACTCTCATTCAACAGCAAACGTGGAGCACCTGTATCACTTTTCACATATCATTGTACCTCTTAGGAGGTGTGCATGTGACTGTCACCAACTGAACTCACCCCAATTTATATTTCCTGGGAAAATCTTCTTTTTCTGTAGAGTTATATAGAAGGTGACTGAATTACCTGAAAAAAAAMCTACATGGAACTTTATGAAAATGTAAGATAAAAGAGAAATGCTGGTTAGCTACTTAATAAAACTGATACATCCTAATTTTTTATAAGCTACTGCATTGTATAGATGAAATGAGAGTTTTGCTGTCATAGTTGATCTGTGATAATTACAGCAATTATAATGCTTCTGGAGAAGGAAATTTGCATAAAGTGTATTAAGTGTTCAGCACTCAGCTGCCTGTCAGCTGAAAGGAAGGCAATCTAATTGAATGTAACAGTCTATCCTCTTTCTGTTGTAAATCAGTGGTTAATTATAATGTGCAGCTACATGGCCATATGTCTCTTGCTCTGGCATAACAGTAACGTGTCATGTTATTGATCACTGCACTGGTGGAGTTGAAAGCTGCTATACCCCTGCGCTAAATGCCTTCCAGAAGTCCGATTGGTTTCAGTGTTGCATAAAACTAATCTTCATTCAAATTGTAGGAATTAAAATTAGGCCAAAAATCCTACCAGAATCTAACATGCATTTAGTGTGTTGCATTAGTGTGTGAATTTTTTTTTTTTTTTTGCTATTGCTATTTACTGTAAACAGACTTAAATATAAAAGAAAATAGGTGAAGTGGCAGAAATATCCCCTAGGAGCAGGCACAGAATTACTGAGAAAAGAGCTGTTGCCAAGTGCAATTTTTCTGTAGACTTCTCGAAATTAAGCAAAGCTGTCCCAAACTGATTTAATGTCTCCAGGTACCTGGAAATTGGCTACTTTTAATCTATATCAGCTTTGGTTGTCTTCTAAAAAATGCAGTTGCCTAAAGGGCTGCTTTTCTCAAATGTTTGTTTTCTATTTGATAATATACTTGTGCCTGATTTAAAACACTGCTTAGAAACTAGGTATGGTTTTCTAATTAGTGTGCCATAGAAATTGTTCCTCTACTGCACCTCTCCTGACGGATTTTCAGGCCACAGGACTGGTCTGTGTAGGTGCAGACATGGCAAATGAGTGTGGGAATGAAGACAAAGCCTTAAATGTGAGAGGCCAGTTGTTTGGGGCAATAAGAGCTCGGAGCCACAACCTGCAGCCACTGGGAACTGGAGGTAATGGTGTAGTTAATGGAATATTTAAAAAGGACAATAAGGAATATACACTAGAATATATTGCCAGACATTCCTCTTACTTTCCCCCGTGTAAGCACTTTTCATCTGTGAGGATAAACCAGAATGTTACAGTATGTATTTGGCATGCAGGACAGTACAGTGTGGTAAAGAAGTAGGCTTAATGAAGCTAGCTAGGTTAATTGTGAAAGGGAGGCACTTTCCAACACAGATCAATCCTATCTTCCGTTCTGCTTCAGATAGCTCAATATTGGACATCACACAAAAATGTGACATTTTCTGGTGCCAGGAAAACCGTTATTAGCCCAGTTTATTAGACGGTACATACTGTAGCCAGTGTGTTTAATCATTTTTATTCCCTGTTAACTGGAATAAAAACTGGTGAGCACCATGAGGTATTTTGTTGAAAAGGGGAGTCTTTACAACATTTGGTTACCGAAGGTGAGAAAACGCCCAGCGACCTTGAACTAGAGGAGAAAGCACACCACTTAAACGTTCATTTATCCATATATCACCTGTGTCTGGAAAAGAGGGAGTTAGGTACCTGTCTAAATATTTGCAATAGCTTACAATGAGGACTCAAAAGCATGGATGGAAAATTAAAGGATAATTAATGCTTTGCCCACTTAGACCAGAGTCCTTGATGCCACATTCTCCTCATGTTAGCTGCAGCCAGAAAGGTTTGCTCCAAAAGCACAGCACGGCATTGATCCGATTTCAATAGATCAGATCACTGAAGACATTGCAGCATGTGCAATGTAAGGCAGGAAAAACACATTTCATTAGCTTAGCCAAATCGGCACAGCTTAGTTCAGATACAGCATTGCTTTCTTCTGTCACTGTTTACACCACTTAACGGGAGGCTCCGGTATCCTTTCACAATATTTCCACTTACCTGAAATGAAGGTGGATGTTCTGTTTTCTATCGGCAAACATTTTGACTTCTGAATTCAGTAAGAGTGGCGGTGTTGCTGCCCATGAGAGCAGAATGTCATCCTTCATCTTAGATTGTGTGTTTTTATTGCACCTACCTTACCCTTCCTTCTTTGGGTACGTAGTTTCATAAAGAAGCATCCCTTGCATGCAGATTATTACTTGAAAATCAATGTCTTTCAAATTTGTGTTTTTCAGACCAGCATTGAGATACCTTGTGGAACCAGAGCTTTCAACACACGAGCTCTGAGCTTTCTGCAGTGCCTTGATCTGCTTGGTCCTATGTTTTTGGTGCTGTGGCTCTGATTTTGGAGTATCTCTGGAGCCCACCTTTCAGTCATAYGGTGGCTGCTCAAAAGGTATATCACTGATGTATGCCCTCTACGGCATAAATGCCCTCTCTAATTTGGCTGCTGTTGGCCTTGGCCCTCATAGGAAGGCACAAGCAGAAAAGCACGGGCCCGATGGGTATCATTCTGGGGCTCTCTGCTCCAAAAGATGAATGTCATTTCTGAGAAGCATTTTCATTTCTGAAAGTACAGAAATCTGTCCAAGAGCTGGTGTCTACTCAAACACCAGACTGCTCGGGGAAGCATGCCCAGAAATGTTGGTATTTGAGTTGAAAATGTAACTGTTCATACATCCCACTTCCCGTGTTTGTCTTTGTCTAGTTATGGTATGGGTCTGCTTTGTCAGGGGAAACAAAAATACCATTCCACCTTTTCCGTTTTACTCAGCTGCTATTTTGCAATGCACATATCTTTCACAGGATTACCCGGGTATAAGCTCTTCCCGGTAGCTGTTCTTGGGTTAGTGGTGGCTGCCTCCAGCTAGTTACTTGGAAACTGCAGTGACAGAAAACAAAGAAATAGAGTCCGCCTGCATAAGGAACAACTACTATTTATGATTCCTGTGAAGGAGGGAAATGGAATATCCCAAGTGAAGAGGTTAAAAACAAAAGCAAGGCACGATAGCGCTAATGTCACTGAGAGCCTACACAGAGTCACAGTGTTACGTCTTGAGGTAAAAGGAATTTATTTCTTCTTGTCACATGATGGACCGCATGCTTTCAGGTAATATAGGGTCTTTTAGCAGCATTTATCAAACTTTTTGCTTTCCCTCTGTGTTAACAGAAATTCAGTTGCCGTAAAGGTGAGCGGGAAGAAACCGCAGTTTCTGACTGTAGTGCAAACCTGGCTCTGGAGGAAGGGAACCAATCCCACTGATTAAAGGTATTTTATAGTTACAGTGTCACAACATTGATTCCATAATCACGGTTTCTTCTCACTGGCCTGGCCAGGAAACGGGGTGTTGTTGCTGAACAGTGCTGTGTTTTTCTAATGTTTTGTACTTTGCCTGCCAGACCTAATCATGGCCTTGCCATCTGAGAAACACTTGCCATCTATACAGGGCTGGGTGGGAGCATGAACTTCTCTTCCACAGAAATGCCAGCATTTTGAAATGCTTTCTTCCTAAATGGGACTTTTACAAGGAAAAACTATGTCAGAAACACTAGTAGGTGTCTTTTCCATTGTCCCTCTATGTGTTCTATATAAAATATATAAAAGGAAATGATCTCTTATTCCATCTCCTGGCCACTCTTGCCAGCTCTCAAAGATGTCTGTGCATGTAGCTGAATTCTGGCCCTCATGGTCAAAGATCTGCCCATGACTTTTTTTGTATCACTGCTTCACATAAACTTCACAAGACAATTGTTAGAGGTGCCTGTCTCTGTTAGCTTCCCTCAGATTTATCTCTTGCAATTAATAACAATAGTTAACTATATTGTTATTAAAAAAGTATTAAAAAATAAACTATATTTAACATGTTCCTAACAGCAGATGATAGAGTACCCCTTCCCTCTGCAGCTAGAGTAACAACCCAAGCCTTTTCCTCAGCATGTGCCTCATATTTTTGGAGATAGTTTGAACTTCATTTGCAAGTGATGCCTGGGCCAGCCTTTTTGCATCGTATTTCTATGCAGGCAGGTTCATGGGGCTTTTCAGGATAGTGATAGGGTTTGTCTGATGAGCTTGTTTATTTTCTAATAAAAACACTTTTGTGATGGCTTCAAAACAGAGCTGTTACACAGCTGGATGAGAGCTYCTTTACATTTTAGCAGTGGCTCATGCACCTCTTCCTTCCAGCTCCTTGTTACTGCCTTGCTGCCTACTATGGATGCTGCAGTCTCGCACAGAACTGAGACTGAGCGCACATTGTGTGGCTCAATTGCTGTGAGTACCTGGTGCTGGCTGCTTTTACAGCTTAATTAAACTTCAACAGTGTAATTTTGGGGCTCTGTAATTTAGTAACGCCTGAAGTAAGACTCTTTCTCCTTGGAGATGATCTAGAAAGTGGATTCTTCTTTGCGCTGGGCTGCTATGACCTGCCTTGTCTGGAAAGGCAGTGTACAAACATGGCTGTGGTCGGCTGTGAGGGATCAGACACAGCGTCGGAGGTCCTGAGCACCACCAGTGGAGCGCCTTCTGTAGTCACCCCAGGCTAGGCTGGACCTCTTGTGGTCCCTTGTAGTCAGGTCATTTCCTGCCTCTAGCAACTCTTAGTAGCCAGCATGACTGAGAGTATCCCTCAGGTCACCTACCCCGGTGACAAACGTTCCAGCTGTGTCAGAGGGCAAAAGAGGTTTAAACCTRTTTTTGCACAGCACTTCCCTCCCACCCCCAAATACATACTATTCATTGTCTGGCAGCTATGGTTCTTAGCAAACCAGGCTTTCCCCCTCCCCAGTGCTCATCTTTTGATTTGAGATTAAGTATGTGCCAAATATGTATCAAGGCAGAAGCTTCACAAGCCTTCTAACATACATTGTGAAAGACCTAATATGGAGTGAAAATTCTGCTCAAGCTCTGTAAATCTAGAGGCACTCGAGAACACAATTTTGAGATTGCTCTGGATTTAAGACATTTTACTTGCGTAGAAAAATCCGGTTTGTGATGTCAGTGGTAGAATGTTTGAATGTTTGGAAACAAACTTAGTTTCTGAAAGCTTTCGTATTTATCAGGCCTTTGGTTAACATTGCCAGGCATTGATCTCTAAGTAGCATCAATTCCTTATAGCACCTGCCCTCTTTTCCTTCACTTGCTGTGAGGGAGTCAGTCTTGGCTAAGCCAGCATGTGTAACACTGTCAATAAACATTTAGAAAGACCGGCTCATGGTTATCTCTGGGGACAGCGGAAGCCAACTGGCTGGTGAGCTACCAGCAGTCTTCCTGCTTTCTGCAAAAGCCTAAACTAAATTTGAAAGAATACATATATAATTGTGTCAGAGCAAACATCTAAGCTCTTTTTGTGGTAAGTGTCTAAGATCACATACAGCTGGCTCCCAGGTAACTGTTTAGCTAATGTTTAGTCCCCTGGGAGGATGGCTTTTGCAGTACTTAACACAAGGATGCTGAGCCTCACTGACATCTGGGTGACCAGTTCAAGAGTACAAGCTATACATACTACAGCTACATGGATGTACATACTGTAGCTTCTTCTAATGCTAATATGGTGAGAAAGAAGGACAAGGATATTTACTTCTCCCACAGATTTTCACTGGGGAGTGCAAAAGGCAGTGTAGTTTGCTGCCCTAACCTTGTCATTTAGGGGACTTGATATGTGAAGCCTGTCAAAGCTTGTGAAAGAAACAGCACATCCCCATCTCCATTTCTGCATGCTACAGCCCAGCCTTGTTGTAACTGCGCCCTCCTAGCAGCCTGGCAGTCTCCTCCTCTGGCACTACGGATCCAGGTTAGTGTGGGGTGCTGGAAGGCAT
Source organism: Oceanodroma leucorhoa (assembly GCA_030449065.1). Lineage (NCBI taxonomy): Eukaryota > Metazoa > Chordata > Aves > Procellariiformes > Oceanodroma > Oceanodroma leucorhoa. Next base: position 3,639,464 of record JASVER010000033.1, on the reverse strand, counting down.
TGTTCAAGCATCCTACCAACTTTGAGTCGTACTGTGGCTTCGGCCAAGTCCGTATCATCCGTGCCTTAGGCAACCATGTTATTTCCTCATTTTCATTAATGTTTAAGGAGGTAAAGCAGACTTTTTCATCCTTCCTTGTTCACTCTCTCCAACCCTTTTTCATGTGGCTTTCCATGGAATAACTGTTCTTTATCAATAACTGCTCAACTATGATTTATGATTATTTTACTCCAGTAATGCATGGGTGTCCTCAGAGAAACTTAAATTCCATGGCATGAAAAGCTGTACAAAGTCCCTCTTCGTTGAGTAAACCAGGCATTTAGAAAAGAAATGGGAGGAAATTATCGTCTATATACTTGTAGATAAACTGACATTGTTTGTTATTATGCCACATGTAGGAATGAATAAAAGAGTTAGATCAAGTCATTAATATCTCTGCCCCTCTGTCCGTGGGGGAGTTATGACATGGTCCTCAACACAAACAACTGTTCATTCTTATAACAATGGGAAATTGGTGTAACACAGAAATYAGTGTAAGAAAGTTCAGTCTGAGATCTTATGAAAGGGGAAAGGGGTATTTATTCACAAAATCTTTAAGCAAAGCCTTTGACACTGTCTCCCACAGCATTCTCCTGGAGAAGCTGGCGGCTCATGGCTTAGATGGGTGTACTCTTCGCTGGGTAAAAAACTGGCTGGATGGCCAAGCCCGGAGAGTTGTGGTGAACGGAGTTAAATCCGGTTGGCGGCCGGTCACGAGCGGTGTTCCCCAGGGCTCAGTGCTGGGGCCCGTCTTGTTTAACATCTTTATCAATGATCTGGACGAGGGGATCGAGTGCACCCTCAGTAAGTTCGCGGATGACACCAAGCTGGGCGGSAGCGTTGATSTGCCTGAGGGTAGGAAGGCTCTGCAGAGRGATCTGGACAGGCTGGATCRATGGGCCGAGGCCAATTGCATGAGGTTCAACAAGGCCAAGTGCCGGGTCCTGCACTTGGGTCACAACAACCCCAGGCAACGCTACAGGCTTGGGGAAGAGTTGCTGGAAAGCTGCCCGGCRGAAAAGGACCTGGGGGTGCTGGTCGAYRGCCGGCTGAACATGAGCCGGCAGTGTGCCCAGGTGGCCAAGAAGGCCAACGGCATCCTGGCCTGTRTCAGGAATAGTGTGGCCAGCAGGAGTAGGGAGGTGATCGTGCCCCTGTACTCGGCACTGGTGAGGCCACACCTCGAATACTGTGTTCAGTTTTGGGCCCCTCACTACAAGAAGGACATTGAGGTGCTGGAGCGTGTCCAGAGAAGGGCGACGAGGCTGGTGAAGGGTCTGGAGCACAAGTCTTATGAGGAGCGGCTGAGGGAGCTGGGGTTGTTTAGCCTGGAGAAGAGGAGGCTGAGGGGAGACCTTATCGCTCTCTACAACTACCTGAAAGGAGGCTGTAGAGAGGCRGGTGTTGGTCTCTTCTCCCAAGTAACAAGCGATAGGATGAGAAGAAATGGCCTCAAGTTGCGSCAGGGGAGGTTTAGATTGGATATTAGGAAAAATTTCTTCACTGAAAGGGTAGTCAGGCATTGGAACAGGCTGCCCAGGGAAGTGGTGGAGTCACCATCCCTGGAGGTGTTCAAAAAATGTGTGGATGTGGCGCTTCGGGACATGGTTTAGTGGGCATGGGTACTGGGTTGATGGTTGGACACGATGATCTTAGAGGTCCTTTCCAACCTTAATGATTCTATGATTCTATGTGAGTCCAAGTAGCCTGSCCAGGATCACTTGTGTTTGACACAAAGGAGCAGGGATGCCAACTGCCAAGCCCTCACTACATGCCCAAGGTTCCCCTTGACTGAGGACAACAAAGCAGTTTCTGGACAGCTCTTTCCTATCCCTTAGGAGGCATCAGCAGGTATGTGGTCATCTTTTTCCTCAGAATCCTGCTTACTTGGTTCTCCATAAATGATAGACCAGGTTGCTGCCCATTGCCTGTTTTTCCTTGTTTTCAACATGGGTATTTTCCTGACAGGCTAACAGGAAAGGCAAGGTGTATCTGATGCTGCAGCCTTGTTACCCTCCTCCTGGGGTCAGGATGCTGGGTCTTTCRCTGACAGCTCATCTGTGTTGTGGCTGTTCTCAAAGTGCGGGTCTTTGGCTTTGACAGAAACAGAGCAATTCCTTAATTCTTCTGCTGGGAATGGTTTTCTGTGTTAACAAAACAGGCCATTCTTTTAACCGTCTATTCTGCTGCTCCTGCTGGTGCTTACACACATTTCCATTCATACCGGCCTTCATTTTTCTCTTACAAATCTCTACAGCTGCTGTAGACATTCCTGATCTCCTTTTATTAGGATTTATCCTTTCCCTAAAATATATCATTTAATGCCACACACGGTATTTGACAGCATGCAGATGAATCTCTGCTGAAATGTAAATGAAGCTTGTAAATGTTAAGGTATCATACTCRGTGAAAGAAAACTCTAAAATCTGGGGGGGCTCCGTCCGCTGTGTGTGCTGAAGCACAGACTTACTGAAATGCTGAAGTATGTGTGAAATAATTAAAACACTGAGGTGGCCAATATAAACGGCTTGAAAAATAACAAAATTATGCCTGCCAAAATAGTAAGTGGAAAACTGACAGCGTGTATTTCCTGTGATGTGTGCTGGAGGATTTGAACACACCTCTCCCACTGGTGTCGTGAAGTTACTACTCTAAATTTACTGTTAGTGGCAGAAAAGCAAACCATTCATGGTTTAGTATCTTCTTGCTTGTGCCCAGCAATGGACGTTATATATTATTGCTGACAGGAGGCAAAATCCTGACCTTACCTTAAATCTTGAAGCCGAGGTTTGCTAGCCGTAATCAGTGCTGGGTATGGAGTCTGCATTTAGCACCCAGCGTTAGAGCATGCTACTACATTAGGGCATTAGACACTCTGAAATGTAGGATAGCACAGTAAAGTCATCAATTAGTCTTTTGCAGCTAGTTATTAAAAACCAATGTTGATCAACTGAAAACTGACCAGTAGGAGCCTGCACGCTCCTGGCTTTTAGCCCAATTTTAGCTACTCGCTATTACTTGGAMGTAGAATCTTAAAATCCGTTCTCTTAGTAACCTTGTTCTTTTTTCTGTAACTGGATTCATTTGGGACACCGGGGCTAAGATGTGTTTCCTATGTCAGTGACTTGCGGCATGGACGCAGTTAAACAGAATAGCCTGAAAACTTCAGCTGCCTTAAGGGGAGAAAAAAAATTGCAAATGTATGATGCAATACCTTAAAGAGAACAGAACTTCACTGATCCAACAGTTTACTCCATGGGTTCTAATGCAGAGCGATGTCTTCTGGGGACACCCCAAAGGACTGGAAGCTGCAAGGCTAGATTTATCTGAGTTGGAGATAAACCAAATTTGCACAAGCTAGAATTTGCATTTTTTTCTAATGTTGAGATGTAATTAAAAATGGAAGTTAAATGTGGTTAAGATCCCACAGAAGAATGTAGTAAGAGATCACACACACTGTCCTATGTACAATCTTAACGTAGAATCCTTGTTCTCGACCCAGCGTGCAATCATAGAGATTGACTATTTTTGTCACGACACACTTTCTGGCTTTTTCAAAGTTTGAACTGGACTCTGGTATAGTATTCACCACAATTGTAAGGTGAGTGCATGAAAAACTTTGGKTTTTTTTAATTTGTTGTGGAAACTGGAATCAGAATATTCAGGAGGGCTATCTGTTCCTGCCTCTACTACAGAACTCCTATKTATCAACCTAATCACTCCAATCAAAATGCTCCTAATTTTCTTATGTCAAGTATTTGCATATGTGGTTCTAGGTAGCTGAAACATTGAGTACTTCCAAGCTGCAGCTGAGGTTTGCTATATGTGTGTATATATATATACACACGCACGTATAAACATATATACTCAGTAACGGTGTTGGTATTGATATAAAAAATGGCTCATTTTAAATTCATTCTGATAAACCTACTGTGTATGTACATTTATATACATATAATGCATGTGTAAGTGTCTATACACATGTACATACATATATGTGTGTGAGCTGCAGGTTTTTCAGAGTTAACTTAAGACAAGCTAGTTTGGATACCAGTACCATTCCTGCGGCAAGCACAACCTTCCCTACGAGTTATAAACCAGTTTCCTGATGTCAGGGACACTGCAACTTGCCAGGTAGCTGGTGAGAAATGTTTGTGCCTTAACGTTTTTTCAGCCTTCAAAAGTGCTGGTTACTCTGCAAATGCTGAACCCTTCCTCGATCAGCCGGGGCTTATGCCCTATTGAGTAGGAAGAATACAACCTTATCAGAAAACTGATTAAATGCGTTCATGTTTAGGACTCCTATGTTACAGTAAGAACCCCATAAAATGACCATGGAGAAATAATTTTATTCAGTGCACTTAAAGTGAAGCAAACAGTAGTTCAGAAAATGCATCGTAACCACTGGTTTATTATACAGAAAACTCCGCAAGCACTAAATTTACTATAAAAGCATACAACAACCAGTGAAGCAGAAAGGAAAAAAAAAAAAAGAAAAAAAAGAAAAAAAACCCAGCGTGAACAAGGTTAAGAAGCATTTGTGCAAATGGATGTATTTCTGGCTTGGAGCCAACTGGGGAGAAAAAGAAATTGCTACACATAGATTCCCAGAAGGTGTAACAGAAGTTGCAGCAGACTGTTGGAGGCTGAAGTATGTCAAGAATGAGATTAGCGATTAGTAGTTTCAGATAATTTAAGTGGAGTCTGCTCACAGGTAGTAGACTCCACAAAACTCTAAACATGGAAGCAACCATTGGTGTTTTTCTGCTACTTGTAAGTATAAACATGCTTAATTTACTAAAAGGGAGAAGGACGCTTCAGCACACATTTAAGGGTCCTGGCAAGTTGACAGCAGCATTTAATTTCCATAGATGTAGAAGTATCTTTTCACTGTCATTAAAACTCCCATCTCTGAAGGTACATTACCAGAGTAACTGATTTTGATCAAATACAATTTTACAAGCTTTATACATGGCATATTCAAATTTCTTTCAATTTTTTTTATACATATACTTTGCCAATAAAATACTATTTTATTTTTTGTCATAGCCACACAACAATGTCCCGTTCTTTATTCAGGCAGTATATATCTATCCATTTGTTTGCATGTAAAGAAATACAGCAACAGGCTTTTGGTCAATCTGCCTGTAGCAACGGCTACTGCTCTAAGACAGTTATTTTGCGTTATCTGCAACTCCCTCTGTAATGGACTTGGAACTGCTCAGCAGAACAAACACAACTGTACATAACAATGATGTGCTTCTGAGGTAGTAATATCTTAACTGCTCTTGAATCATTAGTTTTTTGAACATTTCACATATATTACAAATAAAAGGGAAAGTTGGGTACAAACAAAAGAGAATACACACAGACTGGGATTAGCGTAAGAAAAGATCATAGTGGAGTTAGAGCGGTAAGCTGTGAAGCTTACAGCAGGAAAACTTACCATGCCCCCAAAAACTCAAGCTTAGTTCCCCTTAATAATGGTTAATGGTTTTAACTGAAAGACATAATCAGTTACACAGGTAACAATAACAAGGTAAAACTCTCCTTTAACTCCGTGTATTGAACAGATATAACTGGTGCGGTGGAACTCTCCTCTCATTTTTCACCATATTTAGGACATTTTTGACATTAATTTTCATATACACCTTATTTTACATAATTGCTTTATCAACACTTTTTCTATTTATACATGATTTTTATGTTTATATCTTACAACTTGTCTGTCAAAAAAACTTCAATTCAAGAGTGTAGAGTGGATTTATCTGTGGTTTTAATACAAAGGGAGTTTTACAGCAGAAAGTTCTGGTTTTTACCATGGAGCAAAATGTAAAAAAAGCCACCTATATAATCTGGGAAGATGGGCTTAGGTATATCTGGGGGGCAGATGGATGTTGCCTCTCCCATGAACCCACACCTTGGCTCTCTTGCTGGAGAATGTGCTAGCTCTTCCAGTATATTGTACTTCTGCACTGAGAATGAAGAACATGTTAGCACTGTTGCAAGAGACTGAGAGAGGGGGCTAAACAAGAGAGCTAAAATCTCCTCATGCTGAAATACCGCAAATCTAAAAAATTTTGGAAGGCACTGGTGCTACACTGGAATTAAGGTTTAATTTTAGAATCAAAATATGGTATATTGTATGTATCCTTCCCAAAATCATAGCATTTGCCCTGGGAGTAAGAAATATTTTTTTTTTWAAATTTATAGGTAGCCATTTATAATTAGGGATGAATTAAAGAAGTTTGACACTGGGAACCACATTTCTCAAAGCAGCAGTTTTAGTTAATTGAATCATTATCTTTCTTGCTTCTTCTTGAGCTAAGGGATACAGTGGTTTACTATAAAATTAGTTTGTAAATAAATGCCTTCAATTAGTGGTTATTTTGAGAAGAGGAGAGCTTACCTTCTGCAGAAGAGAAAACCGCTCTTTCCCCTTTTGAGATAATTGCCTTTTCAGGCCTCTGTGAGTTATGGAAAGTGATGACTATTTGCAGATGTCAACTCTGTGAGGAGCAAAATTATAAAGGAGAAGTCATCAAGAATCTTAAAGGAATTCAAAGTGCACTCTTTTGTAATCTATTCTTACAAACCTTCACGCAGTACTTAAAAAATCTTGAATATAGAGTTGAAAAGTCAGTAACAGGCTATCATAAAGGTTGTCTGAAAGCCCTCCCTGCACATCTCCATCCCTGGACTTACTTCTTTGAAGGTTAACCTGAAATTCATTGCTTGAAATTACAGTAATAAGTTTTGGAATAATTCCCACATTGTTTTAATTTACTTCAAATCACTGTCAGATATTTCTGACTCCTATTTTAACATGATTTGTCTGGAAATATACGAAAAATGAGTAACACAGTATTAGGTTATACAGTATTTAGTCCAAACTGTAAGTGCTCACTCATTCACATTCTAATTTATAATTTTCAATGCGGTCCTCTTCATTGGAGTCATATGAACCAATGACTAATTCCCACCATCAACAAAAGTCCACTGCAAATTAGCAGTAAGCAAAAAAGGAAAAAATGCATTGTGCAATGTGCTCATTCGTTCTACAAATGGAGTTTTCAATATGCAGCACCAAATGTTCTGTGGTATCTTATACAAGTCTTAGAAATGGCAAGCTTTGTAACAACATGCCTCCAGTCTTCTCTAGAAACAGAAAGAACAGTTTACACTAAGGCTTATAGATAAAAAAAAATCAGCATATTTTTATAATTTAAAAAGCTGTTACAATGGGTAATGACCTCCTAAGCATATAAAGAAAATGGAATAGGTAGTCACACTAATCCCACGAATGTTACTGACCACAGGTACAGTAAATAGGGTGGGCTTGGTGAGTTAATAGGAAGCCTATTGTAGCACTAATAATTTGAAACCCTTGTAATTCAAGATGAAGGGGAGGGGGGAATAGTCTATTAGCATCTTAATCCTTCACCTGTATGCAAACTGACTTTTTAACCATACATTTCCTAGTCCTGAGTTTGAAATGGCTTTAGAGGTCTACATAGAAAGGCTCTTAATTTGTTGGAAAGAGTACAACCTAACTTAAAGAATGACAAATATACATAAAAATGCAGAGTACGTGCATTTGATAATAAAGTACTATTCTTAAAGCAGATCTTTAGCCATCTGATCTGATCTGATCATCACCATCTTCTTGAAGAGAATATTCTTCTCAAGAGCTACAACCTGCCTGTCAGGTTACCTGCCTATTTTATTAGTAAGCTCCTCAGCCTCAGCAATTTGGGCTGCTAGCAATCATTTCCATAATGTTTGCAAGAGTTAGACATGTCATAGATTATTTGTGCAAAAGATACGCTTGAGCACTGGACTAGATCTCAGAATCTGGACTTTGTTCTTGCTTCTATAGGTCATCTAGATGGGTAACTTGCAACGTTACCACTCTATTCCATTCTATTTCTTCATCTGTAAAATGGGGATAATGATATTCACTAGCTTTTAAAAACCAGTTTAAGATATACATGGTTAATTATTAAGCAGCGTGGATTCTCCCCTGTGAGTAACACACCATTGCTAGTACACTGACTTATCCACTTTCATATTAGCATCTTTATTTAAACATTCGCTATTCTTACTGCAACACAGCAAGACTCTCATTTTGTCAAACAGCAATTGTAAAGAAGCTTTTATCCAGCACAAGTGTAATTAGAATAGTAGAGAAGTGATGATATTGTCATCAGCTTTGAGCTTGAGGGAGTATCTAGTATTTTAAGTTCAAGTAACTGAAGTAGCAAAAATAGTTTCCAATTCAAGTCTGCCCTCCGCTGGCTTTAATGAAACACTGCTAATAAATTTTGGATCAAGTGTCTTTCTGTAATAGAAGCTGATACAATTTATTAATTGAGACCTTTAGTCAGCATTTCTTTTTAAATTTTTTAATAGTAGTTAAATAATTTGTAAATTTATTTTTAAAGTCCCATCTAGGCCTGCTGGCAGATTCCTGTTGTTCAGGTTTTTAAAAGCCCACCAGCATATCATTCATTTCAGAGTTGCTGGAACTAATATACAACATGGGAAGTAAAATTCTGCACATGGTTTTAAAGACATTTAGTACAAAAACTACAGAAAAATATTTTGCTATGATAAATCAACGATTCTAATATATAGTGCTATATGTACCAGTGAAGTACTAAAGTCCTAAAAGAGATCAGTATCAGTCTAGTCTAGTACTCTGTCACTAGAAGCAATCTTTCCCCCTAAAATGTGAAAGAACAACTTTTATTACTGTGTTTATTTTAGAGAGAACTTTCCATCACAAATCCCACACACAATTAGCTTATCTCTTAACTCAGGAGGACTCAACTTCCTTTCTATATATAAAGTAGGAAGGTAATGGGGGGGGGGGGGGGGAGCTATCTTAGTTACACTTACACAGATTCATCTAACATGATTTTAACCCCAAGGTGACATTTGTGTCTGGAATACAAAATCTGTACCATTATGCACTGGAAGATGTGATCAAGCTGAAAAGCCTCTGGTTCATTTATCTTGTCATCTTCATGCTTCGTTACACTTAACAGCATCTAATCTCTTGTGACTGCTACCTAAACCTAAAATAAAGGAGTAAAATGTGGTTTCTTTAGATGTGTACTTAACATACACTTGAAAAAAAAGGAAAGAATAAAACTATTACAGAAATTTTACTTGGACCTTTCAAAATGCTTGAAAATCAGGGTCAGATTCATAGCTTGTGCCAAGTGTGCCTAACAGACTTTATAAAGCAGAACATAAGGAACTTTCAGAAGTTCCCTGAATGTCCCCCGCATCTGCTAAAATTCTTGCTGAAATGGCTATCATTAAAAATAAAACTTTTAGGAGTCCATAGAACATTTTACAAGGAGGAATGAAAGGCACACAACTAATCCGTCCTTACTGTTTTGTGGGGGGTTTTTTTGTTTGTTTGGGTTTTTTTGTTTTGTTTTGTTTTGTTTTTCTTTAGGTAGGAAGCTATGCAAAAACCTACTGAAATCTCATTAATCACTCCAGTATGTACTGTTACAAATCACCCTCTTAAATCAGACTCCAAAAAAMCAGTATCTAACATGACTGCCATTCTGCACTTCTGGATTACTGTTTAAGCTTTTTAATAACCCTAACTGAAAAGCAGCAGTATTGCCACACTGAAACACTGATAGATATTTTCCTGAAAGGACATTGGTCCTTTCCACTTCTACGCATTAGTGGGAAAAGTCTAAGATGAACTTACAGATACGTGAATTAGGCTGTCAATATACAGAGAAGATACACTTGCGTGTCTACTTGACAATATTTTAAAATTAATAAAATCTAAAAACATTTGTCTGGGCTAAATATGGCATATGATCATGCTAAAATAGACCAAGTCTGGACAAAAATTATGTATGAAAGCCAAAAGGGACAGCATTCTAAGAGATTAAGTTTTATTTTAATAGAAGAGTAAAAACTTCATTAACCATGAGTTGCGCTTCATTTAACCCTGATAGCACTACACAAGACTTGCAAAGGAAAAATAGAGTTTTCCTTGATCACCTCCTGGTATCTATGACAGGCCTTAATTACTCCTTATTATAATACTTAATATCTTAATTTTAACAAACACCCTTCCTGCTTTGGAGGTGCCAAAGGAAAAGGATACTTAAGGATATACACAGTAACTGAAACTATATGTATTTTTTTTAACAGTGACTTAAGATAAAAAACAGAACAAACTCACATTCTAGCAGAAAATGCATACAGACTTGTTCCACMTCTACCTGGCATATTTCAACTCAGAGGTCCTTCTTTCTGCTTTACAACTTGTTTTCTCTTTGCTTATAACCAGGAGATAATTAGTAGCTTCTTGTTGTTGTATACATTTATCTTGTAAAATCTGGAAGAGTGCATCCAAAAGCACTATTGTAAATCAGTGAAGTGAATGCTGTGCATCAATCAGTTATGATTTTCAAATACTTCATTGTCAGAAAAAGTTGTTTCAGCAGCATGTTTATTTTTTGTAGATGACTATTACAACAAATGCTCACTGAAGAGAGGAAGGAGAATATGACTTTTAATTACAATTCTTATTTTTCAAATGCTCCAATTCAATGTCTGTATCAAAGAGAACTATTTCATTTTCAAGTGCAATGCTGCCAACTGATTGCAAAGACTTACATCCTCGGTTTCATGGTTGTCTCACCTTAATACAATGTACTAAGGTCAGAATTGGTATAAAACCAAGTATATTGAGGCAAAGACTGTTTTGAAAATCAGAATATATTCACTGTTTTCCTAATCTTGTTTCAATCATAGTAAAAATTTGCCTAAAACAAGCATCTTTTAAGTTCTTTAAAATCTTTTTAGATATGTGCTGTTGTAACAACATATTCTTCAGCAACAAAAAATCTAGTCAAGATCTGTTGACAAAAAAAAAGCTTACATTCAAATATCTTTAGAGAAAAATCCTCCTAGAGCAACTGAAACCTTCACTGCTCAGATGCTAAAAAAAAAAGCTTAATTTATAAACAAAGAATGCATAAATATGGATATTAGTTTTGGCCTCAGAAAATCCTTTAATCCATCAGATTTTTGCGTATCACTGAAAGTATGCAAGGAATCAGATTATTGTTTTCATCCTCGGCCAAGTACTGCAATCATAAAAACACGCATTTAAGAACTGTTGTGTTTTTTGAGGAACTACCTATGGTAAAAGGTAGTATCTTTAAATGTAACACTTCATTTTCATTATCAAATTAAGATTGGGAGAATGGGAAAGTCAAGTTTCAAACAACAGTAAAGTTGTGCAGCAGGTAATATTCAATTTTCAAGCACAACAGCAGTTCTTCTCAAAGGTCTCAAGGCATTTGATGAGGTTCTGTTGAATGCTGTCTCACCTCAGACTGCTGTTTCTCCTTCACTGGCCTCAGGAGCTGTAATGAAAAATGATGAAACTATTACTGTGTTTGCACTTAACTCCATATTACCACTTAGTTTTGTTTTATTTTTAAATAAATAAATTTTATAGTTATTGTATTGAATATACAAAATTACTACACTTTGCTTTTTGTTCCTACCACTCTGATCATTTTACTGATTTTCTAGATAGGCATCTCACAATAACAATTTTCTTGGAAATATCCCGTATCAGACACTGACCAGAGTACAGCCAACGAGTATCACACAGAAATTCATATGAAAGAGATTCTAATCTGGACAGAAATTTTTTATATGCATTACTTCTCTGTTTTCCAAGTTTTGAAAATATGCTAAATGCAAAACCTCAAATATATTCACCCCCAAGTAATCTAGCTCGTAACAGTCAAGAAAGAGACATTTTAGAATTCTGAGACTTCCCAAATGACATAATYAGCCTTAGTCCTTTTTATTTTGGCTGTCATGCTTTCCATTTCTATTTGTCTCTTTGTGAAATGACAAGGAACGTTTCCCAGACCTGTAGTACTAGAGAGTAGCTGGGATTTATTAGACTAAATGAATGGACACTAAAATGGAATGGAAGAAAAGGACCATGATTACTACAGCACAATAAAAATAGAAAGTTTAATGATAATAATAAAGTGAAATAGAAYGTCTAGTCATAATATACTACTGTTTTTACTGGCATCGTAAAGATTCAGCCTGTAATGGAAATCTGTTAAATACCTCCTGCTTATATTCTTCTATTATTTATACTGACTTACAGTGTAATCCTCAAGTATGAAATATCTACCATAGTATCTTTGAAATGTAAGTTCCTCCTAAACAGAGTCAAACGCAAACTTTGTTCCCAAGCAGATGAATCTAATGCAGTTTCTGGACAGTAAATTGATGGGGAAATCTCAAAAGTGAGAGCAGTAAGTACATAATGGAGGTCTGCAGGGATTTCCTATACAGAGTTTACAGTGATTTTTCACAAACTTTAACATGTCACTTCACTTTGTCTCCTTCTTCAGCCTTCTGAGTTGTGTGCACTGTTGCATGGCTTTACTTTGTGGTGTGTTGAGATAAAACTTTAGAGGTCTGGAATTCTTTAACCTGAAATGTACCCTTTGCACCAAAAACCACAGACAAGCTAAGGCCATCAGACTGAGTGACATTATTTCCCTGAACCAGAGACCGACTTAAATGATTCAGCCACGTCTATAGGAAACTCAATGCTCTCCTTTAACCATAAAAACTGAAACATTTGGCCAATTTACAATGAGTCTTACTGGTATTTATTTGCTATGAAAACATAGTACTTGTGGAATTACTGCTGATCAAGTTAATAAAACAGTAGGGATTCACATTCTTCTTGTCCCAGTTAAAACCTCTGCAATTTTATTTCTGATTTTATTGTTGTTGCTGATCACATGAACTACGAGGCAAAAGAAATTCAAAGAGTTTTTTTGTAACAAAAAACTTTCAACACATATGGTATTACTAATTTTCTTTTGTCACTCCAGCAATTGGGGCTTTTTATTTTTCTTATTTAATGGATATASCATTCCAAGTATTTTTGTCTTCATTATCAGCCATAAGAAAAAAGAAATAATCAAGTAAACCCAGTATCTTTCATGGAAGTGTTACCACAATAAATTATAAACATGAACTAGAATCCACAGCACACCCATGACACCCTACTTCTGTCTTCTCCAGGCAAAGCTGCCTCCATCAATTTCTTAGAGTACCCATTTCTCTGGGTATTACTACTTCTCCCTTTCAACAGCTCATTGTTTCATGCCCAGTCACAGGCATCTTTGGGTTTAGGGGCCAATTTTCAATATTTCAATTATTTGAATAGTGCCGTCCCACCAACTTGAACTTGCAGGGAAGATGACAGATGCTCTCTTTTACCCTTTGGCCGAGCCATTAGCTCACCAAAGGACTGTTGAGCTCTTAGACCCCCTAACATCCTGGGTGCAACGGGAGCCAAATAAAGGCACAGAAAACTTCTGGAGTCAGTACGAACCTTTACTGTTGGCATGCTCTGTTTTTTTTGTGTTGTTTGGGATTTTGTTTGTTGTGTGTTTTTGTTTTGTTGTGGGGGGTTTTGGTGGGTTTTTTTTATTGCATGTATGATACTTTGGACAGTATGAGGCTATGGATGTGTGTTATGATGGAAGAAGTGCTGTTCTTCAGTCACTTTTCTTAGTTTACAGATATCCTTTCTCAGCTTCAGTCTGTAACACTATATAAATTTAGACCATTAGCTATACCCAAACAACTTTGGTTTATTTGCATACAAAATACATGCACTTACGCTCTTCTAGGCCACCGCACTGATTTTGTTTGCAAGAGAACTGTGGCATAGAAATACTAACTTCCTTGCTATTAATTTCCTGGCTTCTATGGTTAAATGAAATAACCTACAAGCTTTTAGTCAAACATTATCATTAGCAGACATGAGAAATGAGAGATATCAAGGAAAGTTTCTGTGCTCTGAAAATTATTCCTTGACTTGATGTGTGAAGAAGAGAAGCAGCTGGTACACGTGGTGCACTTTTGTGAATACCCTTTCTCAAGAACATCCACAATAAGAGTATACTGTATCATAAGTGACACTGTTAACACTCAAAGGAGACAGAGCTGTTTAACCATTTCAATCAGTTGTTTAGTACATTTGACCTTCTGAATCCCACTTACACTAAGATTACAAGAAGTTTAAGGAAAATACCTTTTGAATTTAATTCCAATACAGTGGGTCACATTTTATTGTAATATTTTGTAAGAGATTATTAACAAGCTGTGTGCTGTAATGAACAGTTGGTTTTGTATGTTTAGAAAGAACAAGCTGTAACAGTGACTACACTGTGGAAACAGATCTGATTTGGTCTCATCTACAAAGGAAAATCAATTTAATACAAACTGCTCAAAAACAGGTTCCAGCAGCAAGCACTTCTCTTCCTTTGCAAGGGTCAGAAAAGAAAGTTCATTGGTTTGTTTTCTCTTTTGAGTATGACRTGCCATTACTGACAAATGAATGTGCCTCTTGCACTATGCTTGTTCAGAAGAATAGTAAATTTGTCATTTTGAATGTTTGTACAATTCTACTCATGAGTACTAGTTTGAAAAGTTTGACATCAGTGATATACCAAAAAACCTGAAAGGTAACAGAAATCTATGGGTAGAAAGACTTGTTACCTCAATTTCAAGTTAGAATTCCCAGCTCGAATAGAAGACTATCCCAAAAATAATTTAACAATAGTCATATAGTACTCAATTTCAGGAGCAGAAATACAGCAATCCACTGATGTACAAGTACCAGGCCAGATACGACAAAGTAGGAATATGTGACCACATTGGTAAGTACAAACTCATCTTTAATACCAACCAGAAAAAAGCAACAGACAAAGAGCACTTCAGAGGCAACTCTGTCTTTTATGGATGAATTATTTGTATCACTAGTTGCCTAAGATTGCCACAGAAAGTCTTCATTAGTATGTTCCACAAATTCTGGATTTGTAACTTAAAAGCGTTCCATTAATCCAGAGGTACTATTTTGAAGTAACATCATCTTGGTTGCTAAACAATGAACTGGAAAAAGCCCTACCTGCAAGATGATACTGGGAACACTTTATTTTTTAAAGTGAAATGAAGATATCTAGCTAGCATTTTTCTACCTATCCCAGCAGCTTACCTGCTGCAGAAAGAGTTGGATAAGCCGAAAACTTCATCAAGCAAAATTAACTCTTACAAAGACAATTGACACAACGTGTACTTCCATTATTATGTGACATTATTTGGAGCACATTTTGTTGCCCCTAATGGCTGAGAATGTATAAGTAAAATATGACATATGATCACGTCGTATGCCATTTGCCATGAAGCCATATTTTTTTGGGGAAGGTGTAGGTTCCCAGTCCAAGCTTTATACTGATGTTCATCTGCTGATGAACTACAGCACTGGTGCCTAACCTTTCTTTAGGGATATGCTATTCAGCTTATAAAGAAGTCACTCATGAACTCTAAGCCTCAGTTTTACTTGTTAGATATCATTAAATATGTGTCAGTCACATGACTAGAAATACTGATGTATCCCATCAACATGCTTAACGCATATGAAAGCACAGTGATATGGACTGGTTCACATGAGGAAAGGCTGTTTGTGCATTCTGCAACATGACAGCTCGTTTGTGCCACCACATCACCAAAATACTCTTTTATCTCCCACGTTTTGATTATTCGTAGACCGTGCCAAAAGCAAGCTGTGGACTGCCAGAATCCCTCATGTGGCTTGCAGTTTGCTACCTGTCCATACCTGGAAAGCATGGAGCAAGCTATAAGCCTGTATTTTGATCATCTTGGAATGGCAGAGCAGGCATCCACACATTGGAAGAGGAAACGAGGTATTTGTGTAAGTAATATTTATTATAGCCCTGGATTCTTTTTTGGATCTAAAAGCATTGACCTTTTGTTATTAACATGACAAAATGGCTACAGAACTTCAAGTAGTTGCCTTATGCAACCCAATACATAGCATGCAGAACTTTAACTATGTCTGGTCAGTAAATCATGATTATGAACAAAACTGAGTAGATTTCTGCACTGTCACAAGGAATGATTTTTTCAGTTTCCATATGCAATTAAATTCCCTCCAAACTATGACAGCAGTTTGACATAGTTAGCAGACGTGACACAAACCGCCAATGTTAAATAATACTGCAGCCACATCAGCAGTACTAGGAACCTGAAGACCTGGATCTGGCATTACAGGAAAAGGCAGGAGAAAGAATGAAAATGTAGTACAGACAGGACATAACTGGCTGAATCAATGGCACAGACATCATGCAGCAAGATGTCTCATCAGCAGCGGTGTCAAACAGACAATAGTTTGGAGGTTAGGGCAGTGCAAGGGGTTCTTGCAGAGACCACTCATTTATAAGTTAGAAAAGAAAATACCTCAGTACTTATCCGGGCTCTAAGTCTGTAAGGACAACAAGCCCAAAGTGCTGTATTGGCATTTTTTAGATATTAGGTCTAAAACCAGAACGCCTCTCCCCATATTTCTAGTCAAGCTTCCACTCCCAGAACTCTGCGCTTCCACAGACTGAACACATCGCAGAGTCTGGTATCAAAGATGGAGAGGCATTTCCAATTTCACCCAGAAACATTTTTCTTACCGCTCCTTCTCTACCTTTGACTTACCAAAAGGCACTTCCTAGCCTCCAGGGGCGGCGTGCAAAGTGTGCGCATACCTCGAGAGCTCCGGGAAAAAACAAACAAACAAACAAACACAGGACGTGCAGGCACATGAAGAAGGCCCACAGCTCTTGTAACCCCCTCACCCTCGAACAAACGCCCCGATTCTGGCGGGCTGCCCTTGGTCCGTCACTCCCGGCTCGCGGGGCTGACACGACTGTGCGGGACAAGCCCTTCCGGGCTGCGGGCCGGAGCGCCACCGAGCCGCCGCGCTGCGCATGCCCGGTGGGCGRCGACGGGCGGAAGGAGCCCTGCGGCCGCCATTTCCTCGCCCTTCTCAGGGAAGGACCGCCCCCCGCCGCTGCCGCTACCGCCGCCGAGGGGGTGTCTCCGCCCCGCAACCCGGCGGCGGCGCGATGGAGTCCCGCCCACCGCCGCTGGCGCAGCGTTACGAGGGCGGCTGGGCTCCTCCTCCTCTCTCCCCCGCCGCCGGAATGCCGAAGCTTAGCAAGGAGGCCAAGCAGCGGCTACAGCAGCTCTTCAAGGGCGGCCAGTTCGCCATCCGCTGGGGCTTCATCCCCGTCGTGCTCTACCTAGGTCAGTGGGGGGCGGGGGACCGGGCGCGCGGGGCGGAGGTGGCGCTGGGCGGCCGTTGGGGAGGTTGAGGACGGGGGCGCGCGCCGCCCTCTCTCCCGACGGGCCGTTACTGCCCGCCCGGCAGCCCGCGCGCGCGCTCTGCGGGGGCGCAGAAGGAAGGGCACGTGCGTGGGGGAGGGGCGCCCCGCCGGGCGCTCCCTGCCGCCAGCCGGGCAGTGCGGCCCTCACCGCGCATGCGCGGCTGGGGAAGGCGGAGGAGCGCTGAGGGCCCAGCGGTGGCCTGCAGCCCCCTGGGCCTGGTGTGGCGGCCTGTGGGACCCGCGGGGTAGCGGGGGGGCCTTGCCCTTGACAGAACTGCGAGATAGGTTTGGCTTTTTTTTTTTTTTAAAAAGGTTTTTCTGCCCCTTCCGTTCCTGGAGGCTCTTCCCGCGCTGGGAGGGCGCGTTGAGCTTGCGTGCCCGGTGAGGGGTCGGCGGTAGGCTGGCGGGTCGGGCCCCTCTGGGGAGCGGGCTGAGCATGCACCGGAGCAGCTTACCAGCAAACGAAGCTGCGACTTTATCATGCTTCGGTGACTGACTGCTTTAGTAGGCTAGCCTGTGTGTTTCTTGCAGTAGGGAGTCAGTGTGTGAGGATAAAGCTGTCTGCGGCCGGGAGCTCTGCTTCGTGGCGCCGAGGGGGATGTCAGCCTCTGGCTGAGGTTGAATTTCCAACCTGAGCTAGGTACAGGTTACAGTCTCTCCCAAAATGGCGTGACTTCTGTTTCCGAACGGCTGTGGAGCATTCAGGGGGTGCCTTGATGTCGTGCCTGGTGCCCAGGATGTCTTTCGCTTGCTCCTGTCATGGGGGTGGCTGGACATCACTACCACATGGTAGTTCTCCCACCGAGTTTGGGCTGTATGCCATCATCTGTCCTTGTTAAAGACCCTGACCTACTTAAGATAAGCACGTGTGCAATAGGTCTGACACTTTCGTTCACTTCTTTTATGACACGGGGTCCCAAAGAGGCTGATCCCCGCAGTTCATCTGGCTTACTTTCTGCCCCAACTGTGTTGGGCCTTTTGGGAAAAGCATCTAAAACAGGCAGGCATCTCTGCCTTGAATGCAAACATGAGGGAGGGTTGGGAGCCTGATGTGTTTACAGTCAAAGCTGATAGGTTGTTTTAATTAGTTGAGGGGAATGCAGTGTCCAATTTGAAGTGCTTTGGTTCACATAATAGATAACAATCAGGAAAAAGTTGGTCTCTTCAACAGATACATATATGCTTTAACAACTGCAAGTAAAAGAGGTCACTTCAAGCACTGTGGAAAAAACTAATTGGCAGTATTAGGTTTAAAGTTTAATTACATTTCTATTTTTAGTTTATCAGTTATTTTAAATTGATAATTTTTGGCTGGGAATTTCAGCAGTGTTTTGTGACCTAATTTTGCTCTTGCTGAAGTTTTGTTTTGATTTTACTATCATGACAGTATCTATGAATATGGGAAAGGTGCTCTTTGTTCTGAGGGACACCAGAGGAAATGAAATAAGTTACTTCAAGTCATATAAAATCATCTTACTGTGTTTATAGTTGCACTAATATCAGGGTGCCTAGTGTATTTCTGTTATGTAGCAGTGAGAAACTAAGTTGTCGTAGTTTAACTTTGTACCTCCAGAAGATAAGTGTGCTGTTCCGCATCCACATTGCCTTCTTACAAATTTGTCTGCTGTAATGAAAGGACATTAAGTTTAAGCAGATGGGAGGGGGACGTGCAGGTGCCACCTTTGCTTGCCATAGACATTTGGAGGTGGCATGCACTCAAAGTCTGTAGAACTGGAAGAACCTCTTTTGTACTGGGATTTCATTTKAATCTGGGAGGGAAGGTGTGATGCAGTGGAAGGTCAAGAGGCTACACAGTCCTTGGTGTCACTGATTCAAGGTAAATTTTTGTATTGACCCCTGTGTATATGAAATACATGCTAAACTAAACACAGGCAAGGAAACGTTCAGAAATTTTGAGCTTTTAACTTTCTCTGAAAGGCTTTCAAGGTCAGGATGGGATGCTCAGGGGATGTACGAGGGAGCCGGATATGTGAATGTGCAATTATAGGTCATTGGTCAGGTTTTTCTTCTTGTATTTTTTTAAACTTGCTTTGAAGTGGCTGCCCCTGTTTTAGGTAGGTAAATTAGACCAGTGCAGTTTTGTTGAACCTGGCTTGCTTATTTAAAAGTASKGKGGGGGGGGGGGGGGGGAAGCCAGAAACATCACACACACAGAGTGTGACTCCTAATACAACTTCATGAATTTTAAAGCAATTTTGCTGGACAGTATGGCAACCAAAGAAAGTGGGTCAGGATGTTTAAAAGTCTCAAATCACACAAGGTTATCTTCAAAGAGCTAACCCAGTGCCCATGAAGTTAATGGAAGTTTTTCCGTTAACCTTCATGGCCTGTGTTTCAGGCAAGCTGACATTAATTATTTATTTTCTGTAAACAAGGGAAATAATGTGTTTTTCATATAACATCCATTTCTAGATAGCAAGTGTAGGAGAGAGTGTGTTGGACAGTGCATGAATTGCATGATTCTGCTTCAAGGCTTTTAATTTACAGTCCAGTGGGCAAAGATATTTCATACACTGAACCTTCAGTTGCTTTAGCAAATTGGTATTTGAGTCATTAGCTGGGGATGAATTCTTTGTAATTAACTTTCTTTTCATTTTCCTGGGTGTTAGTAGATTGACAAACGTCTTGTTTCTTTGCAAGCTTTAATACTAGGTAGCTTTTCAGAAAGTGCCAGTAAAAATAGAAGTTTTAGGTTTAATTGATTTAACATTTAGAATTCTGTCATCCTAAATTGAGTGAACTGTTATTGAAATATTACTTTTAAGTTCTGTGTCATATGTCATTACAGAACGTTGCCTGTTAGGACTCAAGGTGCTCGCTTATACCAGTTATAGGTGTCCCTGTTGGTACTGCCTTACTAGGTTGCTTTCTAAACAACATTTAAAATCTGCGTGTTTGTGTGCATATAGGTGTGTATGTCTTGATCTTTGGGGTAGATAGCTTCCTCCATCTCACATAGCTAGTTGTCCCTGAATTTTGAGTCAGATAAAGATGCAGGTAAGAATTAAAAAAAAAAAAAAAAAAAAAAAAAAAGCGTATCCTTGTATTTATTTTCTCTGCTTCCTAACCCTGATAAGAATGTGCAATTTTTATTCAGGTTAGTGCACAACTTCATGAATCACAGTTCTCTGATGAGTAGGTTTTCTTTTTTATTGCAATTTAATGGGCTGGAATAATTTGATAGTGCTCTATGTAGGAGTCTGCACATACATATTTATGTATATGTATGTAATGTATGTTTCACTTCAGGTTTTAAGAGAGGTGCAGATCCTGGAATGCCTGAGCCAACTATCTGGAGGTATGTATCGGTTCCAAATGTACATGCAAACCCAGTGCAGATAGTTACCGTTTTGGGTGTTATCTCTGGACAGCAACAGTTGCGAAGGTTGCTTTCATCCATTGTTTTTAATTGTTTAGGGTGAAAAGCGTAGCTGGTTGTGGTTCTTCTTTCTTTAGAAATCCAAACGAGAAGACAACAAAACACAAGTTCTTGAGAGGGCCTTTCTGTTAACCTTGCATGGCTTTTAATATATGGGACTTCCTGACCTTTTTTTGGAACCTGCCCTTCTAATCTGTTGTAGAGTTAGTTTATGCAAGTTTCTGCACTGAGGAATAACTTCTCAGCTTTCTAGCACAAATTTAAAACAAAACCCAGTCTCCTTCTGCCTTTGCAAATATGGCAGTAACACTGCATAAAAGCTGCATGAAATAAAGGGCTATACCCTTCAATATTAGACATTGTCCTGAAGCAAAGTGCATTTGCTCATGTCGCCTCTTTCTTGTGGGACTGTTTGTTAGTGCTGCAATGTCATGGCATTAGTAATACTTGAATTCTTGTGGTATTGGAGTTTTATTGGAGGGCTTCCATGGGTCAAACTAATTTAATTAAAGTTTTGAAGAAAGTGTGACTCTTATTTTTCTTGAAATAACTTTGGTTACTGTGCAGAACCAGGTATTCCTAAGACGAATAATTGATGGACTGTATTGTTTGCAAAGTCATGTATTAACTCTTCTAGCTTCACGTAGCTACAATGTATAGAAATCCCATTTTTAGGAATCAACGATTCAAGGGAGCTACTTTTAACAGAAAATGTGAAAAAAGGTGTCAAGACCATGTTACAGTTTCAGTAAAATCTTCTGTTGTCTTAAGAACTAACTTGCTGGAGTTGTCTGTTTGCTGACAGTATTTCTGTTTAGCTTCACTAGCAGTTTGAGACTTTTTTCTTGGTCCATTGAGTGTGTCTCTGGACAGCGTAAAGTATGTATTTCATACCAGAATATATGTACATAGATACCAGAAGCATGGGTTTGGTCTAATCGGAAGCTTACAGATGTCATTTTTCTGGGCACATGTTCGTGCTCTGTAGGCCTAAATTTTATTTTAAAGGTGGCATTATTTCAGTATTTTGAGGGCTAACATTTATTCTGTACATTTACAAGGCTGTTCCTCCAGACGTGTGTTTTACAAATGTCCATTTAAAGACAAGTACATGCTGCAAATCTGACTTTCGTTTCCTCCCCACTCCCCTTTCAGTCTACTTTGGGGATGAAGGATGTGACGGTCCTGTTCTAGAACCAGCCGATGGACAGAGAAAGTGTCTGAAGATATGTACATTCCAGAGGATGAGACGGACACTTACCCCAGCTGGCTCAATCAGCTTGCTAATGACATAGGTTGTACATACAACAAAATGGAGTTTATATGGACCTAACTTATTTGCATTACAGTGTAATTAAATAAATACAATTTGAATGGATACACGTTGTTTTTAAGTCTTTACATAAGTATAACGTAGTAATTTCTTTGTTACAGTAACCCATTGTGTGTTGGGGTTTTTTTTGTTTGTTTGTTTTTTCCAAAATATGGTGACATTCAGCCCCCATATTTATGCCTGTTATGATGGTCTTTTGGGTAAAGATTCCTCTTTATCTTCACAGTAACCAGAAAACTGAGCTAATGTTTTAAATGCTTCAATATTCTTCAGAGATTTCTTGCCCGAATGTTGGTAAGCCTCTGCAGCTGGTCACTATGCTGACCTGTTTGTGTTTTTTTTTTTTTTTCCTTCCTCTTGGATTTGTTCATCTCCGGATACGTTAAGGATTGAGAGTTGTATACGTTTTTTCCTAGCATAGTCAGATAGTAAAAAGTATACTTTCCTGCCAAATTTACCTTTAAAMACTATGTACATTTTCCGTAATTTGGGATGGGGTGGGAGGACACAACAAAAGTGCTCTGTGTGTGTATGTGTATGTAGTGCTCTTATTGTCAGAGGAAGTTACTAATGTATAACTGAAGGAAGAAAACAAGTACACTAAACAAGGTATATGCTTTATTTTTACTCTTGCTCTTTGGAGTATTGTTGCTTTGGCTTCAGTTGGTTTTCTCCCTTTTAACACTGAAATTCATGCACTGAAATGGCAACTGCTTGGTTTCTGTTAAATAGAAGCTGCATTAAGTAGATTACTGTCTCCCCTCTAGAACTGTACAGCCTAGTTTGTATATATGGAGTGATTAAAAAAAATAATGTTTATTTGCTCCAAATTATCACTGCAACAAAAGCATTCTAGATTTCAGATTGGTTTATTTTAACCCCATAGATTTTCAGACAGTTTTTACATTAATTAAATGTTTAAGGAATAGGAGATTCCTCAGTTTCTCATCTGCTATGAAAATTCACAGTAAAATGTTACTGTGTTTAAGGGCAGACGTGTTTGGAAAGAAAATGAGAAATGAGCCAAGAGGAAAAAAATTAAATAGACAAGAATTGGAAAGGAAAAAAAGAAGTGGGAAACATTTATGAGAGCTAATGCAAACCAGCATGTTCCTTAAAATTCCATTAATCACTGTAATTAAATCAAATGTCATGAAATAGTGGAACAGCTAGTGATAATTGACCGCTGACAGGGGAATAGAGCAAGGACTGAACACAGAACACTTTTCTTGTGACCCTATATCCTGTTGCTAGTGCAGCTTTTCTAGTGCCTTTTTTCTAATGGTAATTGGAGATTAATGTAACTGCTCATATGTCTTAAATTATGAAAGAAGTTCAAATTCTGATCCTTTCTCTTGACTAATTGCAATAATAATGAAATCATCTGTTGGTACTTGATAGTGGCTTTAATCATGATCAGGAACATTTTTCTTCTGTTGGATCTCGTGGAATAACCCGAGATATTCAGTACTAAGAGATAGGGAATTCAGTGTAAAGTAACTCAGATTTCTCAAAATCAGATTTTGCATTTCACAAGGGTATGCAATACCCAAAATGCAGGAGTGGGTGGACGGACCAAAACACCTGCAGAAGTGGATTTCATGTGCTCTATTGTGTCAGAGTTTGGGGATGTGGTTTGTGGGTCTTAACTGCCACATGGTTGCTCTGGCTGCTTTCCAAGAATAACAGTATTTGGCAAGAGGTAGAGAAATAGGGAAGTGTTCTTGTCTCTTTCATTACAAGTTTTACATAAGCATGGGTATATCAAGCACAGGCCAAATTCTGTGACCTCACTGTGCTGAAGATTTCCCTTAAAAGTAGTTGTAGTTCAGGTTTTTTTAGACTTGGAAATATTGGATAAATATTGTTTATGCAATTCTTACTTTTAAAATTTCACTTTAAGCACATTGGATAGCAAATTTTTGGTAATTCACTGCTATTGTGCAAATAAATGAAATTATTGTTCTCTTAAAAAAAAAAAAATCAGGTATGGTTCAGGAAAGTCATTAGCATAGAACCTTTGGGTTTTCAAATTGTGGGAAGAAAAAAAGTCTGTCATAGTACATTCAAGTCAAGTTAAAAGTTAAATTGAATGCCAGTATGTAGTATAACATTTTTCATTTGTACAACCAGACAGTGTTTCGTTCAGTATAGCGTGCTGTCTCTAATGAAAAGGTGAGTGAAACTCCTAAAATAAACACTCCTTTTTTTCCCCTGGGGAAAAAAAAAAAACAAACAAACAAACCCCCAAACAAAACAAAAACACAACAAAAAAAACCCAAACAAAAAAACCACACACGAATAAGCGTTAATCATAAGTCTTGGTAATTATTTGTAAGGTAGCAAAAAAAGAGGATTGGAGAAATTTTTTTTTCAAGTTTAAAAATGAAGGACGCTTTGGTAGCAACGTCTTGAAATTACTTTCCGGTTATTGTCATTTTCATAAAATTTAGATGTGCTTATAAAGGCAGATTAGTGTTCTGTGAAGTTATACGTTAAACATATTCCCATGAAAAATCTTAATTCCCTAAAATAACTTCAGCAAATATGCTAGTTTTAGCAAAACTTTTTTTTTGGTGGTGCTAGGGAGAAGAGGGCAGGTCTCTGGAGTAAAGTGGAGGGGCTCTCATGTTTGTCAAGGGTGTGGGCTAGGGACTTGGAAGTTAGGTGTTACTTGTTCCAAGTGTTTTAATCTCTAATTTTTGCTTTTCCATCTTTCTCCCAGTAAAACCTGAGAAAGTTTTATTTTACTGTCGGGTGGGAGATGCTTAAAAAAGAACAAACGTGAGCTCCCTTGCTTGACTGTGTTGATCTCTGTCAAGTGAATCGGTGGCTTCCGCAGAGAAGTATGGATTCTTTCCCGTAGTGGGGATTGTGATGCAGTCCTGCAAGATCACGTATGAACTCTTAGTGTGGAAATAAAGTCGATGAGTGTAGTTTACTGAAACTACAGCTGAGCTCAAGGCTACAGTCTGAGATGTGTGAAATAAAATCACTGATGCCTTCCTGTGTGCTGTGGAGTTTGTACTAACTTTGAGGTATCYGGCCGATCTTACCCGGGGATAGGAATTGTTTGGCTGTGTGCCTTGTGCCTGCAAAGTGGAGGTGGAGTGTGCTTGTGGTTGCCTTAGTGTCAGGGAAATACCCCAGGTGGGAGGCTGTCGCTGGAGCGTGTTGTACCTGGGGACAAACAATTTTGCAAGGAGCTGAGGGGAATGTTTCCACCTGGACCAGTCTTTGGAAGATCAAAAGTTGCCGTGGGTCTTAGCTCACTGCTGCTTGCCAAAAATGAAGGCATCTTGAGGATTTTAATGCAGGAAGAATGCCTCGTTCTCCATCTCGAGTGACCTGCAGTCCCATGGCTGTGGTCCTTTCACATCAGGAAGACGACGTTTCTCCTTGTCAGAAGGTGCTGGTTGGCCTCTCGGCCTCCTCCCGCAAGAGTGACAATGGCAGCAACGGCTTTTGTTTGGTCTCCGAGGAGGGTGTCTGTGAACAAGGGATTGTCCTTAAGCCAAGACTGAAGAAATGGGCTGTTTTTCCTCCTCCAGCCAGACTGCATGTGAAATACTAGCGAAGTGTCAGGAGATTATGATGGGCAAGGAGCAGTATGGTATCCTGTCTGCTGAATATCTTGTTCACTGGCACACTGACCACAACAGCTAGTGATGGTTTTACCACTCAGGGATAATTTCCATATTTTCTATCACTTCTGTATTTTCTTAAAATTGCTTTGCCCATCATTGTTTCCAGCTGGAGTCAGAAGATCAGTTACGACCTGGTACCATTGGGTAGTCGTGGTGGGCAGCAACTCTTCAGCCCTTGGTTGTGACAGCCCCTTTAGCAAAGCATCTTTTGCAAGCTGGGCTCTGAGGAGCTGCTCTCGGGTGTGGGCATTGCATGTGCAAAGGGGGACAAAGACATTGGCCTAAAGAGAGGGAGGAAGGAAGGGGGAAAGTTAGGGTCCTGAAAAGATAATAAAGACAAGGAAGGAAGTCAGTCAGAAGAAGAATAAGAAGTAGGAAAAACGGACAAGGTTTTTAAAGGTGAAAATCAAGTAAGAAGTGAGAAAAAGACAGGCGTGGACGTGAGAGAAGGAGCCGCAGAGCCCTGTGGTACTTGGTGTGCGATGCTGAGGGGGTCTTGTGAGTTTGGTGGGTTTCTTGGTCTTGGTGTGTGGACTGGGGATCTCCTGGCAGTAGGATGTGAAAAATTGTGCCGTTTAGTGTAGTCACTAAACATGATTAATTCATTAAAAATTAATTAAAGATTATATTAATTAAAAWTAAAGATGATACCTGGCTTTCAGTATAAATTTGTTCTGAATAAGGTAATCTACAAAGGAACCCTCATTTTTGCTCCAAAATCTCTTCAAGGACTGGCCAATTGTGAGGTAAAAATGAAGCTGATTGGAACAAGTATTTAATTCTGCTACAAATTCCTGGTGTAGACATGGCTGGTATAAAGTCACCGTACTGTATCTCATCACAGTTATAAAACGGGATACGTGCTTTTTTCTTGAGTTAATTCATCAGCAAAAYTCACATTAACTTAGACCTATAGCTTTCAGACATGAAAACTCTGCAAACCAAAGCGATGTTCATAGTTTTGTCACAACAGACCCCTGTGTTCGCAACATATAAAACCTGTCCTTCGCTTCTTTGTACAGCCATCTTACAAAATGGCTGTAGATGACAAAGTGCTTCTGAAGATTTATTTTTTTTTGCATTGTGTTGTAAGTGAAGCAGGGATCTAGCACATTGGTTGTTATCGGGGAAAATTGCTAAAACAAGCTATATACCCTGAATATTTTTGGAAATATCTTGTTATAGACTTGGAATTTAAGCCATGGTGAAACTGATGATATATTTGGAAATAAAAGCTCATTACGTTTGTTCTCACCACAGGAGTAGAGACCACATCCTGGTTGAATGTCGTATGACTAATTTAATTTTTACAAGTGACTACTTAATTGCAATTTCTAAATGCTTTTCCATGATGGTGTGCAATGCAATAGCTGTTTCTTGGTTAAGCTTGTGGGTTACATATATTGTTTCTTGTTTATGCTTATGTTAGTTCGGGATTAGGGGATGGGTAAGGCAGAAGGGATACTTATCTGCCAAGTGGAAAAGGGTATTTGCTCTCATACTTTCTTCTGATTAAGAAATCAATTCCAAGTTTTTATCAAAAATAAGAAGTTTGAGCAACTGCAAAGCAGGGAGCAGCTATTAGCCTGGGAAGTGAGATAAGCCCAGATTTCCAGTTATGTTCCAATTCTGTTTCTCAGGATTCACTTAATTCTCATAAGGACCCCCCCAAATGGTGGGATTTGTGACAGCACAACCTGAAAGAAGTCCCTTTCCAGCCAGGCTAGAAGATTGCCTATACATCTGCCTTCATTCCAAATGGTCTCTCTTCTAACAAATTCCATTTTCTTTGGTAGCCCTGTCCCAGGTCACTGTGCTATATGATTAGCAGGGGTATAGGTCTCACAGTTCGAGGGACATCTTTCAACTTTATGGTATTTGTTAATATGTGATAATGTGGAATCCACAGGCATAGTCAATATATAATCCCTTTTCCCTTTACATCTCTTCCCAAATTGTTAGTAGAAGCGGAAGAGGAGGCAAAGACTATTGCTGTGCAGTAGTGATGGCGTGGTAGGTAGTTTTTTGAGCTGAGGACAGGACTTTGAGCTTTCTTTCCCTAGGTGATTTTACTTTTGTGTGTGTGTGATTCTCTCAGGTGATAAAACTTAATATAATTTGCTTATACATCATATTGTCCCTATTTATATGGTACAGAATGTAGAACTGTATCTATTAATATGTAAGCTCAAAGGGATAAAGAAACAACTAATTATAAATGCATTTGCTGTCAGAATTTGCACTTGGTACAGTTGAAACGGAATAAAATCTTGAAAATACTGTGTTAGGTAAGCACTGTCTGGTAGAAATAAATATGGCAGGTCAAATCAAATCTCAGTTTTCTGAATTTGACTATTAATGTTTAATTTTTTTAAAATAGATTTTCTTATGAAAGATTGAATCTTCTTAGATTCTGGTCACTGAATAGAAATTCAGATTGCAAAATTTCTGTAGTGTGTTATCTGATGAGACCACCAAAGTCAGTCTTGAAAGTATACTGGGATTTGGTTAAATATGTTTAGATTACAGAAATTAGTTGAGAGTTCAGGGAGGAAATGGTGTCTCAGTGCTGGAGCCTGCAGCGGCTGCRTTTTCTGAGGGTGAGGGGGTGGGCAGGAAGAAGAAAGAAATTCACTGAGAGAGATCTGAAATTGTTATCTCATCATTTGACTGGAGAAGCAAGGGTTTACAGAAAGCTTCCCGCCCAATATCACAAGGTTTCTAGTAATATATATATATTTGGCAGCACTTCTTGACCRTTAGGATCTGACTTTGATGTATACTGTTGTATACTTACCTTTCCATCATTTTATCTTTTACATTGAATGTGGGACAGATTATTAGTCACAAATAACAGTGGCAAACTTGGGGGGAAGTTCCCCATTGAGCTAAGCCAACCTAATGGCTCATTACTGCTGAAAAGTGATCCCGCTCCCCTTGCTTCACTGGTGGCGTAACTCTTCCATCTCTTGTAGCATCAGCTCTGTCTTGCTAACCTCACTTGCTATCAGCTRTTAATGAAATCTGTGAAGGTACTAGAGATGGAGACAGTCTTTTTCAAGTAGCTGTTGTTCTTTCTGCCAAAATTTAGCGCTTACATCAGTACATAGGCTTACTGGGTAGGGGATGGTACTGCAACCTGGGAAGTGGATCAGGCTGAAATGTTTTCCTTTTTTTTTTTTTATTTTTTACACATTTGACGAAAAAGTATGGTTAAAAAAAATAGAAAAATGATACTTC
Organism: Oceanodroma leucorhoa; assembly: GCA_030449065.1. Lineage (NCBI taxonomy): Eukaryota > Metazoa > Chordata > Aves > Procellariiformes > Oceanodroma > Oceanodroma leucorhoa. The sequence continues at coordinate 3,610,526 of JASVER010000033.1, read as the reverse complement.
AGAGACTGTCATTGCAAAAAAAAAATTAAGTAATTCTGCATTACAGATTAGTATTAGATTGCATTCTGTCTTTAATTTTTTTTTTCCTTTTTGTCTAGCATTTTAGTGTCACGTCCATAGCACCGAGGAATATTGTGTTTCTCATCTTTAACACTGTCTCTTAGCACTGTGGGCTTTTTCTTGCATACCGTAGAGCATATGCATGTTTTTTAACATACCCTTACCCTCTTCCTGCATTGGGAAAGCAAATTCATGATAAAGGGAGTTACTAATCTGTTGAGCATTCTGAAATCTCTGTGTGAGGTTAACGAGTAGGGATGCAATGTGAACATGGGGAAGGGATAGCTGGGATCTGCAGGGAGAGGCTGGTCCTGTACAGCAACAGCCAAAATGCTTCTTTGCTGGGTAGTTTCCTAGTTTTTACAGGCAATTATTAGCAGGTATTTTTGGGTTTTGGGTTTTTGGGTTTTTTTTGCCTTGCTCATTGAGTTAGCTGTCAGGAGGAGCTGTCGTCAATAGAAGTGTTGAGGTATTTCATTGTTGCTAAAAGTAGCGCAGTTATTTTTGAGGATTGGTTTATAAGAGTTAGGAATGCTCATTTTTACTATTCTGTTTCTTTATGTGTTTGTGCTGGTCTGCCAACTAAAATGTCCATGTGTGTTTATTGATTGTTGTAAAATACTTTCTACACAGCAAACTGGAAAAAGGACGATTAATTGGTTAGTTTGAGAGGCTCCATAACACGCTCAACAGTGTTTAGTTCTTCTCTGACTTCCATCTGAATTCCCCACTGTGAGTCTTCACGTGCCACAGACACCAGTGTGTGTAGATTTCAGCAAGTGGTGCTTATCCCGGGGACAGTCCCTGCAGTTGGCACAGTGACAGCAGAATGATGGCCAGCAAGGCAGCTGCTGCACTGAAGTACCCGGAGAATTGCGGGCGGCTGTGGAGGAGCCACAGGTAAAATAATGGCAGCTCAGTGGCAGCATCAGCGATACCCGTCACCCCAGGAAGGACTTGAAGTTGACCTCCCCTCCCAGCAAGAGGTGATCTTTGCTCATCTTCTGTATCCTAAAATGTAGCATTTACGTCTTTACTAGAATGGCGGACAACCTGGGGTGGCCACCAGCTGAAGGGTGCCACTGGGAAGTGTGGATGCTTGTCTATCAGTTGTGCGAGATTTCAGTACCCGGTATCTTAGATGCCTCCTGGAATTCAAGGAGGAAATCAGCGTGAGTTTGTTTAGCTGCAGTGTATGTAGTAACTAACGGTGATCTCAGGCAGCCACCCACTACTGGGAGAGGTGAGACCTCTGCCTTTCCTTTTGGTCTTCCTTTCTTCCCTTCTTTTTTTTTCCTCTTCTGTTCTCACATAGTAATAATAAAGTCCTTAAAAGGTCCAGCATTTGGGTCTCATAGCTATTATGGACATAATAAGGGTCAGAATGGTCTCTAACCAAATGGTCACTAAAAATCTCTGTGAAGGTAAGCTGTGAAAAAGTCAGACCAGGCTTTCCTGTGTCTCCTAGAGCACATGTCAGGACAGCTAAAGCAGGATCTTACGTGTTGTGAGAAAACCCCATTCACTGCAGACATCTTGAATGTGACCACCGTGAGGTCTCCTCCTTTTTGAGATGTTGCACAACTCGAGACGTTGGTTTTACCATATTGGGCAAAGCCGTGGTTTGGTTTGTTTTGAGCCTCTGAGATGCRGGCTCTGGGTGTACTGGTCACTGGTTTGGCATCCCCAGCGGTGGAATGTGTGAGTGGACGATCCGATCGCTCAGAGGAAGAGGAGAGTTTACTGACATCCTTATCCACATTCCAGGGCTTGCCTTTCATCTCCACCACCATGCCGTGTGAAAGAGAGAGGGTAATTAATGTACAACCACTTGTAGGGACAAAGCTTGAGGGGCTCCTGCTGCTTGCATGCCTTGTGTGTGCTGTGAATTTCTGTGAGTTTGGGTATATGAGGTACCTGCACAGCCACAATGAAGCAGATGATACAGCTAAGGAATGTTTCATCGGTTTGGTACTCAGGCTAAGGACATGTTCTTTTTTTTCTCTACAGTATTCAAGAATTTGCATTCATGTTATGTGACTTGTCCATGCTAGTGCAATATAAATGACAAAAGACAAATGGATTAGATCGTCAGCAGTCATTGACATCTCAGCAGCAATATGTTGATTTGTATCACCTAAGGAAAGAACCTAAGATTTTTTTCCCCCCCCCCCCTGCTTCTTTGGGGAGAGATGTTTAATCAAACTTGGAAAATTCCCTTGGATGATAGCAGTAAGTCTAATCAGATGACARTATGCATGTCAAACCTGTTAATTTGGTATCTTACCATTTGTTTAAAAGAGATTGCTTAACTTGTAACTTTTTAAGCAGATGCTTACAATTTTATGGAGTGTTGTTTATTAAATATAGGGGACTTGTTCATTTGTTTCTCAAGTGCAATGATGCTTTATCGTGTTCATTCTGAAGTGCCATGTTCAGTGCATCTGATTCCTTTATACCCCATTTTAAGAATTATATGTTGATCAAGCTGTCTGTGTATGTGTGTATGTATGCATTATGTAGATAACTGACCTAATTATACAGATAAAATTTAAATTCTTGAAAGTGTTATGTGATAATTTCTTGTATTAAAAATTGGATACATTAGGGTTCCTTAGTCTTATTTAAAGTTAAAACAGGTTAAACAGGTTTTTTTTTTGAATCAGCTTTTATTTGTTCTAAAAATATAAATAAGTCTTAAATACCATCTCTCAAATATTTTAAAAGCATAAGTTATACAACAATTTTTCTGGCTTCTGAAAATATTTTTTTTGTTGAATACATATTAAATAAGTTGATATTCTGAATAGTACCATTAGAAATGAAATAAAATAGGTCCTTTGTTTAAATTATTTCTAAATATTAAAAATATAAATAGGAAACATTAGACACGAATAAATATTTTAAATACAATAAATAAGTTCCTAGAAGGAAATGAGAATATATATAAATGCAAACCATTGTTACTATTTCTGGTTCTTAAAACAGAACAACACTGTCGTCTGCCACATGACAGATTTGTAACAAAGGATTGTGCCTGAATTAAAACATTCAGACACTGACACTCCTGGTGTTTTTCAAATAGCGAACCGCCCTCACGGTTTTCTCCATGAATGAAGTAAAGTCTCGGAGGATGAGGTGGGTGGTGATTTTCTCTATCCAGGTCTTACTGGACTTCAGCTTTGCGCGGAGGGATTCCTGGGCAGCGGGGTCTGGGATGATCACTTCATCAGGGTTTATCACCTGTGAAAAAGGCAATATTGAGGTGCCCCGGTTAAAACACTGTCATTGAGCTTGTTGGAGAGCATCAGTTTATATGCAGAATACATTCCTGACCAGCTGCGTATCCACCGTTTCTGTACTGCTGCCAACAAACCTCCCTGGGACCTGTGCGTCTCTACAGCCCCGCTTCTGCAGTGGGGTCTGAGGTACCTTGACACCTGCTACGATCACTGCAGAAGAATCAAAGGATCTTGTCTTATCTATACCATTTTTTCTGGTTTGGATGCAACGTTTGGCGTCACGGTCCAACACACCGCACTGAACAGATCGATACACCTCTCCTGCTATCTGCTGACCGTGTGGTTAGTTGGGAAGATGCTGAACATGATTTGTCCTAACCTGTACTGGCTGCTACATCCTGAGTCATAAGTTAATTACATGACATTGGAGTACTCTCGCATTTTGTAGTAGATAAATAGTTTCCAGAGATGTCAAACTTGTTTAGCTGCTTAATTCTTACTTTCCAGGCATTTAGGCACATGGGAGACTGCCACCAACTTTCACTGATGTGTGGGATCTTAACAACAAGATGAGTAGAAGGAGCTATGTACCTAACGCTGACTGACAGCGCTGGGCACCCAGTACCCAAATGCCTTTTAAGAACTTGTCCTGTGAAGTGGGTAGGTGACTTCTGAAAATGGGAGTTGCCCACCCAAATCATGGAGCGGCTTTAGATGATTTGGGGTCTGGAAGCCTAACAGTAAAGTATCTGCTTCATCCTGAGTATAGCATCTCTCCTACGCTTTAACAAGTGACAAAAGCACGTGCGCCTCCTTCTGGAACATCTTTTTTGTGAAATTCAGTAAGATATGAATATTCTTTCTGTGCAGACTACTTGGCAGATCACACACCCAGTTACTGGTATATCCAGCTCCTTGTTGCATGCTGTAAAGGTTTGTATCTGGATATCCAGACAGGTATTGTGCTGACGGATCTACCTGACCACAAGTAACAGATTCTGTCCTTGCTCTCCTTGCCTTAAATAGCAGATAGACTTCTCTTGTAAAGAAAACCTTCCAACCTGGAGATCAAGACTCCTCTCTTTCTCAAAAACCTCTGTAGTTTCTGTAAGTACAGGTTTTGCTTTCTATCACTGTGTTTAATTCTGCCTGTTCCAATTACCTCGATCTCTCTAACTTCCCAAAAAGTTATGAAACAAATTTTCTGTGAAGTAATATATCAAGTTGGAAGCCAGTAGTCAGTTGCTGTCTTATGACGGGACTATTCTTCTTAGCCAGTGCAGCGTGAGAAAAGCAGTTCAGCTCCCTTTCACTTAAAGAATGATGGACATAAATAAATATGTTGGGAAAGGTATGGCAAACACACAATGGGCTTTTCAGATGCCAAAAAACACCTTGAATGAAATAATGCTCTGAGATTTCTGCAGCTGTTAATTCTGCAGTCCTTGTCTGGGTGATTCTTACTCAGGCAAATAGTTTCCCTGATGACAGAGGAAGTACTCATGTTAAGGGTTATTAATGTGAGTAAGAACTGCAGGAATGAAGTGAATTTTTGAAGTGTGATCTTTCAAAGCTCTCCAAAACATAGAAAACGACTGTCAGAAATTAATAGCATTTAGTTTACTGAATCAAAAGAGAATTAGGTAAAGAAGGAAGATTATTTTTTTATTCATCATGATTACAAGCAAAATGTGTGCTTTTCAATAGGCAGCACCTTTTATTTAGTCAAGTTATTAACTTATATTCTGAATTTAACTGTCTTCCTTGATTTTTAAGCTACTGATATCTCAATATACTATACAGCTCRGCTTAAGAGTTTGTTTTGGAGAGTTTTAAAGATTAATAATATTGTAAAAATGTATTTGCTTTTATTTATGTGAGTTTTAAAAAAAAATTACTATTTCTACTTTTCAGCAGGTTGCAACATTAGAAGGCTTGGACTGAACTGCAGGTCCACAACTAGGAAGCTCCCTCAGAAATCTTGTTCCTATCAGCTAGGCAGTGTTAGTATATTGTTCTTAAAACAATATGATGCATTTAATTGTTGGTTTGGAAGTTAGAAATAACAACAGAAAGTAGAAGAGGAGTTGTTTCTTTAAGAAAAGAAAACAAAAGCTTGTAAAACCTGTAAGTTAGTCATAAGGGTAAGTACCTKAGCATAAGGAACCATCATGTGTTTCCGCTGAAAGAAACGAAAGCGGGAAATGTCCAACTTCACATAGCATCCTATTTCTCTGACTATGCATCAGTGCTAAGCCATAACAATTATCGGAGTGAATTTAAAACCAACTCACCATCTGTCTTATGGTACGTGCCAGGTGCTCTGTACTATAGCACAGCGATTCAACGTTTTGCTTTTCACTAGTAAAAGTTTCTTGTACGTATTCAAGGTATGTCTGAAAYGTATAAAGCCCACTGGAGATTTTCCTCAAGCATTTATCCTGAAATGAGAGAAAGGTGAGAAAGTCACTTACGGCTCAGAAATGCCTCGATCGCAATATCGCGCATACAGCGCAGGTAAGCAGATGATGCCTATAGAGAGTGAGGAGGTCTGTGCCGCGCCAAAGCCAGCTGGAGCCGGCACAAAACTTTAGGTCAATTTTCGCAGTTTTGGGGAGCAGGCAAAAAAGTACCGCTGGGGCTTGTTGCCCCAGGTATATAGGATTAGCCCAGAAAGGAGAGTGGTTCCTTGCCTCGTCAAAGCCGGCGAGCAGACACCCATCTTCCTCCGTCACCTTGGGGAGGTTGAGGTTGTTCTGGACGAGCATTTCCATGCTGTTCTCGCAGACGGTGAACTTCTCGCACATCTGGGGAGAGACACCGAGAGGTTTCGTCGCACCTTGGCCGGAGGCAGCCGCCCCCCGGGCCGGGTGTGTGGGAGCCCCCGGGCCGCCCCTTACCCACCTCCTCCTGCAGCTGGGACGCCCGGGCGTGCAGCAGCCGGGCCAGCCGCAGGCAGTCGGGCAGCGCCGCCCGCCGCACCGCCGCCTCCTCCAGCTCGGCCTCCCCCGAGGAGTCGGCGGCGGCGGGCAGCGGGGCGGCGGCGGCCCGCGGCAGCAGCAGGAGGAGCAGCAGCGGCGGCGGCAGGGCGGCGGCGGCGCGGAGGGCGGGCGGCCGGCGGCGGCGGCCGGCGCGGGCACAGTCGCAACCCTGCGGAAACTTCATGGTGCGGCTCCTCGGCTGCGGCCCCGGCCCCTTCTCGTCGGCGAGGTTGGCGGGCTGACTGAGGTCCGGGCATCCCTGAACGTGTATTTATCGAGGGGGCTTCGAGATTATTCATGGCCCGGGAAAATCCGGCATGAGAACACGGGGGTGTGTGCGCGGCGGAGCGCACGGGGCTTGACACAGCGCTCGCCCCGTCCGAGCGCGGCGGGATTGTGAAACGGGGCCGGGGGGGCCAGCGAGAGCGGCCGCCGGCGGCATGAAGTCATCCTGCTCCTGCGCSGTAACTCCTTCAGGGCCGGGCCACCCCCGCCGCCGCCGCCTCACCTGGCCCCGCGGGGCCGGCGCCGGGTCGGGGTCGGGGCCGGGACGGGGGCCAGGGCTGGAGCCCCCCGGTCCCGCTGCCGGCAGCCTCTGAGCCTGCCTGCTCCGGCCGCACAGAAAGTCTCGGAAATCATACGTACATACCTAGCTATGTACATACATACTTTATGTATTTTACATATGTTCATATATTTTAATGCGTTTTAATGTTTTATACATTTTGTGTTATGTATATTTATCTCCGTACTTCGGCTATTTTTATTATTTATATATGTGAAACTAAATGCACGTGTTTAGGTGCTGGGTATGTATAGGTTGGAAGTTGCCTCTCTGTGAACTACGTATGGGTAGGGTGAAATACATCACGTTCACATGCTTTGAATGCGCAGGGAGCGGACCAAAGCCAGCTCCTACAGGAGGGTGGCAGCAGGAAATGCCACGCAGTTCCCTGTTATCTGCCGCCTTATCTCTGTCTGCCTACCTGGGAGGTGTAGCAGGAATTTTAACCTTTCAGAGAGGGACTCTTCACCCAGGGCAAGTGTGCCCATTTGACTCAAACATGTAGAGCATGGACTGAGTCAAACTGCAAGGCATGCTGACACTGAACTTTTGTAATGTCTTGAACTGATTTTGGCCAAACTGACTTTTTTTTTTTTTTTAAATGACATCAGTGCCGTTTTCTCAGGTAAGGAAGACCAGAGAAAGACCTGATTCTGCTTCGAGAGGTGCTGACATGAGAGCGCAGAGTGGGGAGAACAGAACATGGGGCATAAGAGAGATGAGAGAGAGAGACGAAACAGTGACTGAGCTCGGGTGTCCTCGTTTGGACTTTCCCTTTTGAAAAAAAAGAGATACTGCTAATTCATTTTCTAAGAACAGCCTGGATAGAGAGCCTCAGGAAAGAAGCAGGGTACCACTGTTTTTTTATTTCATGTCCCCTTCTGCCAGTAGCGGAAAGGCAGCCGTAGTAATTTTGCCCAGTGGAGAAATATTAGCGCTGAAACGCAAGCATGAGAGAGCAATTTTCAACAGCAGCAGTCCGTCTCTGCCCAGTTCCCTGAGCGCGGCAGAGGGGAGCCGTAGCAAGAATCTTCTGTAATGTTAGCTCCCCCTTACCAGTTCTGTGGCGTTAGGCATGAGAATAAAGCATACCACTAACGGTATGTTTGACTAGTATCAAATTAAAAGACCTGATTGCAAGGTGCCAAAGGATTCAAACAGCCAGACCAGGTGAGCTCAATGCTCCAGGCAAGCCCGGTATTTGCCTTCTGATAACCATCGGGGGCAGATACAGCAGGGACGGGAACTCCTGCCTCCCTCTCTTTCCATTCATAATAGCACATGTATGTGTCTAGGAGAGGGATTTCCTTCCACTGCCAGGCAGCTCGTAGGCTGTTCGCTGCAGACAGCCAAACTTTACCTAACCCAGGTGAAAATACTGACTATTCCTAAAATTGCCAAAGCTTGGTAGAAGACTACATTTCCTTAATAATGTATTTTCAGCAGGCATTCTGTAAGTTAGTCTTGTTTGTAGCTCTGTAGTTTTTAGTTTTGTAACCTTATTTTATGAGTTACCCTTTTCTCCTTGTGTCATGAAAATGTCTGTTCCTTAGCAGTTTCCCGAGAACCACTGTTATATGGGGATCAGTCTTGCTGATACGTGTAGTTACATCTTCAGAGGGAAATAAAAGCAATTTTCAACTGTTGTTCCTCATCTAAAAGCTTCTAAGCCTTCAATTATTATGGTCTCCTTCTGCATTTTGGGGTTTTGTTTACTCTTTTATATGATTGTCTGACTTTTCAGAAGTACGAAGTATACTTACATGCTCCGGTGGAAGTTGCTCATTAAGGCCTTAGAAACTCAGTATGATAATCTAGGACAAAGCGTAGCATTCAAGGGAAGGAGGAACTCGAATTTACACAATAGCATTAAAATACTTCTGCTATTACTCTAGACAGTTTCTTATGGAAAACCACTTTTTTAATAGGGACTGCACATAAAAGAAATACTTTGCGCTGATCTGTCTATAATAATGTTTAAAGTTTGGGGAGGGCTTAAAGGGGCTTAATTAATCTGCACTGTACTACACTGAGCTACACTGATTCATCAGTAGCCACGTTGTTCAAAATGTAGTAAGCTCTGAACAAACAGCACTTGCTCATGGGTTAGTGACAGGTCTGGAGGTTTGCCTGTTGGTACTTTAAAATGCCTAAGTGGTATTACTGAGACTTTAAGGTATAATTTCTAGATACAGATTAATTTATTTCCTGCATAGTATCTTTGTAATACTGCGGTTTACTGTTCTTGAATCCTTTTGTTGCTATTCTTCCTTTCACTGTGCAGGTTAATTCTTTTTTTCTTGTCATTTATACTATAAACCAGATGGCTGCATCCTGACATACAAAACCTTCCTAAGGTGGGATTTCAGAAATTCTCAGTGTTTATCCAACTTTTTCTCCTGTCTGAGCAATGGACATTACTACCGTACATTTCTGTGGGAGCAGAGGGGCCAGTTCTGAATGTTGTAAAAAATCTTCTCAGACTGTCCACATGTGAAAGTTACTCCCGGTTACAGTTGAGGGTGAGTTTATAGCCAGGGAGCCAGTCCAGGATCATCCCATGTGTCAAACTGTTCTCTAGGATCAGCATAGCAACTCACAGACCCCTTCCAGAACGTTTCTTCTAGGATTGCTCTGCCAGCAAGCAAGCCCCTGCCACTTTTGCTCCTGATAACCTGGGAGATTTGCAGACAGGAGGCTGTTTTCAGGAGAGATGGGTGACACCAGCACGCAAATGTTACTGCCACTGAAGAATTCAAGACTGCAGAGCCATCATGGTCGAAGCTTGTCACCCCTCTTCTGTCAGCCATCAGGCACATGTCTGCAAGGAGCTCCACTATGGGCCGAGGTAAAACCCAGTGCTACTGGCAGCAGCAGGAGACCTTGCTTGCTGAATGCTGTAATTAAATGGCTATATAAATGGCATTCCTCGATAGAAAAATAAGGTCTTTTAATAAAGTAAGAGAATTACTAGGGCTGCAGTATATTCCACTCTGATTTATTTGTGTGTTTGGCTTGACTGCTTTTTCTTTCTAATAATCTCCACTATTCTACAGGAGTAATACAAACCACTAATGTTTATTTGGAGATCATGACTTCAGATTGTACTGTTGATAATAAGAGAAGGAATACAACTAAAAATGTGGTGTTTTTCTGTAAAAGTGTTAGTTTGTGTGTGGAAGAAAATGCCAATTGTTGGTGGACCATTCGAGTGGGATCATGACAATGACTATACAAATACCTTCCAAATGTCTTGAGTGAGGTGGAAAGCTGATGTCCAGTTCCCTTGACATATTTTTGGTTGAATCCCTCAAAGCTTGGAATGAGGGATCTTGAGTTCCTACAGATCTTGTAAAAATGGAGATGAGTTCTTTGTAGTCCATCAAGATGTGAACACTTCACCCATTCTAGCGCTCATTTTTTTTAAGGATCTTCATATTGAGCATTCATTGACATTACTGGGTCTGTAAATGTTTGTGTGCCTCTCCTCTACATTTTCTGGAGTTTTTGTGGTACAAAGCATTAGTAGTACCATCTTCAACAGTCACCATCAAAAATCCCAAGCTTCAAAAACTGGGATTTTTTTTGCCCATGCATTTTCAAATAAACGGTCACCACTGGCTCTGCTAGGAACGTGAATGTGTGAGTGTTAAACCAAGCTGCCCCGGGCTGTATTTGAAGTGAACAGGTTGAACAGGTCATTAATATCCTGTGTTCATGTTTCTCATAAGCAAATATTGCTTTGAGAAGCTGCATGTCACCAAAGAGCGCTGGTGTACCGGACTAACGGCCCTTTACTTTTGTGGCTTTGCAAGTTCTTTGGTTCTCTGTTGGTTGTTTGCCAGGGAACTGCAGAGTTATTCAGGGATTTTTTGGTGAAAAGTCGGGGGATTGCTCATTTTTCTTCCCTAAAGGCAGACTTGCATAATTTTTAACCAAAACTAGGGTGTGTAGTAATAGACTTAATTTTTTTTTTCTTGAATGTATCATTTGCAAATACCATGAATTTCCATGCCTTAAGCTAAATCAGAGGTTTAGAGGAAAAAATTCTTAGTTAGCTTTAAATTATGTCCTGATTTTCAGCTTTATCTGCTTAATCTTGAGAAATCATGCCATGGTCTTCTCTAGTCAACTTCCAGGCTGGCAGGTATGCAGTCCTAGGTGAAAGAGGTCCTGGAGAGAACTGTTCTTGGGGAGTATCCGAATGCTACGGGTCGCTTTAAATAGACACATTTCCTTCAAATCAAGATGATTGCAGGCATTTTAACTCTGGAATGGGAATATTATAACACTCACCAGTGAAGCTAGATTTGCCCTAGGAGCAGTTTGCTGCTGTGGCTGCACTGATAAATGGCATCAGGAAGTGATTGCACAAACTTTTCTCATGGAARGAGGGTAGCTTTTGCTTTGTCTCCATCACGGCGCAGTGTGCCTGGTGTGGTGGTTGGTGCCTCTTCATAGGGCTGCATGAAGCACCAGAGCGGAGAACTGGCTGAGTTAGAAATACCCTAGTGGCCTTTTGTCTTTCACAAGCATGATACCTGCACGCTAACTATATTTGGCTTGTTTGTGATCATCACCCACTATGTCAACACCCTGTTTTGTCAAGGATCCCATTTTATGAGTTTTGTGTTTTAAATTGTTGTTAGGCTGTGCTTCTATAGAAAATCTCTGTCCCCATTTAAAAATAAATTGACTGAAATTCCACTTGTGTTTAAGGAACTTCTTGATTCCCTTTGAGCTCTCTTCTAAGCATGAAAAATGAAAATTCAAAGAAATTGTATGACAAAGGAGAAGAGGAAGGTTTTTCAGTCACCAGGAAGATGATGAAGCTGAAAAGAGAACACAGTGAGGAGCCTGAGTATATAGGAGGTACAGAATGGTATAAATGTTTGTTATCTTTATTGTTTGCTATTTTTAACATAGTACATTAGATGTAGATTCTGGTTTACAAAGCATTCAAAAGGCAAGTTCTGTCTCTGAGGAGCTTGCTCAGTGCCAAAGGAAACCAAGGGGGTATCAATGTTTATCCATAAAGTAATCCCACTTGTGAATGCATACCAAGTATAGTTCAGTTCAGTAACCATGGGATCTATTTCACTCTTACATAAAAGTTGGATGTGTTGCTCAACGAGACACCTGTAGATCTAAATGTGTTTACCCTCATTCATGCCTAATTTTTAGGTGCCCATAATCTCTTTACCAGACTATTGTCTCACTCAGCCTGGCATTTAGCCATGCATCATCGTTCTGCTTTTCCTGGTGATTGCCTTTCTGTGATGTTGTAAATTACCTACACATAACGCAAGTCACTTAACAATATTTTTCTATTTTTTCCTGGATAGCAGCAGTTTCTTTCTTCACTGAGAACAGAAGTTGAGTGGTATCAGCGGTTATTTTTGCCACTGCATGCAAAATGACACAAGAGATAGTACTTCTCATGCTTCGGAGAGCTTTATTTCTACATCAGGGCTTAGAATAGGGAAATACAGCTGAATGTGGGTAGATGTAATTTATATCCCATCTGAGTATGAGACACGTAGACTGCCCAGCTAGAGGGCTATCTTTTACATATGCTATAACGTGGTAGTACTGCTTAACAGGGCCACTGATAAAAGTATTGTAACTCCATTGCCAGAATCAGATGCAAGGCTTCAGTATGTTCCTTTCGGGAGATAACATTTCATTAGCAGTTTATATGTGTTGGAAGTTTTTCTTAGGAGATGGGTAGCTAGAAAACCAAAATGGACGATGCACCAGCAATAACTGTTGTGCGGTTTCATGAAGGTTTTGTAGCTCAAGGATCCTGTAGTGACATGGTGGAGCTGCTGTGGAGTTTGCCTCTTTGCTCATCCATTTGGCCTCACAATCTTGTTGAGAAACCTGAGTATCACTACTTAGAAAGTGCCTTACACATTGGGTTTTTGGGGTCTTTCTTCCTTTCTGGGTGAGTTCTAGCAAACTCCTTTATTGTTCTAAACTGAAGTTGTGGAAGGGAACCTACTTACTATAGCGGGAGCACTTTCTAAGTACATGCCAGAACACTATAATAGGATTAATAGGTTGTGCTGGGCCTGTAGTCTTCACTCTTCCCACACTGCTGTTATTGAAGCAATAGTATCCTGGGGGCCAGGCTGGCTATAAGGACTTTGATCCCATCACCAGACTATTCAAGTGGTCTAGGTCCAACTAGATTTTTCCTTCAGATGGCCAATTAGATGGTCTGGTGCTTTTTGTTTAGATTGCTCAATCAGGATGTGGGAGCTGTTGAATCATATCCCTTCCCTATCTAAAGGGATTATTCGGATTTGCTACTTTACAGGAAAGTCCCCCAGTTTATACAAATAATCTTGGCCAAGATGTTTTCTAATCCCTCCTCTTAAAGTGAACCATTTTTTGTCAGAAAGAGAAGGTCAGGAGTCTGTGTGCCACCTCGGTGGGCTGACCGGTTTTCCAGGCGATGTTCGCCCAAATACGCAGTACAAGAAATTCAGCCCTTGGGCAGAAATAGAAAGTGATTCCCAGGGAGTGCATTGACCTCAGAGCTGTTGGGTAAGCCTGGGCAGGGGTGAGGGCCTCGCTTCCTCTGTGCCTTTTGGGAGGAAGAGCTGGTCTGTATGGTGAAACCCAGGAGGGCTGGGTGACAGATCCTCCCCGGCAAAGGGTCCTGGCTGCCTGGGAGAGACACCTGCTTTCCGAGGTGGAAAAGCTCCTCTCCCTGGAGTTTCTTACAGGTTGGTGCAAGAGCTCCTCATGCAAGAAACCGTCTCTCGCTTACCCCTYCCTCGGCGGGGCTCTGCCCGTGCCTGGCAGGGGAACACTGCGGCTCTGCCTGCCCCACTCAGGCGCTGCTCGCTGTAAAGTCCCTGGTATCTCTCCTCCCAAACGCAGAATGTACTCCATTCCCCCTGCTGGTGTCAAAAATACGTGTGAAACCAGAAGTTAAAAATAAAAACCAGAAGCAGTCTAGTTGAACCGCTCTGATCCGAAACCCCCCTGGCTCTTCCCTACGCCGGAAGCTACATACGACGATGGCAATTCTGGTGTGGAGAGGGTATCTCCCTTTGTACTTTAGCTCTGCAGCATCAAGCGTCACTCCCTGCTGCTCTTACTTTGATCTTCTTCATTGTTATTTATAAATGCTCAAATCTTGGGATTTCTATGGTCTACTCTTTTCTGATACTGCTTGTCTGGACTTGTCAGGATGAAGTGCTTAGTCTTTCAAAACATGTCTACGTGCATGCAGCAAAGTGTATTCTCTTTATTCCCTGTGAATATAGTAACCATTGGCAAACATGAACAGAGAGCAAAGACTTTGGTCAGAATTACAGGTACTTTAAGAAAGGATAAATTAAACTTTTGTTTTTCATTTCACAGTGTTTCCATTACGTGTTTGTAATAGTCTATGCAAAATTTCTGGTGTGAAGTTGCGTATTTTATACATTTTGTAAAATTGCTGCTTTCTAAAATTTTCTTTTCTACTGTTTTGTGGTTTTTTTTTTTTTTTTGTAAAAAAGACTTTTTAAAAATCATTTAGAAGAGATTCCTTGGAGACTGCTATGCAATTATTAGCTACGTGCTATGTCTCCCATTTAGCCTGGGTGCCACATGCCTTTTTAGTGAAATCTGCTTCTTTCTGCCTGACATTTAGCATGTGGTTCCACAACTGTTACGAGCTGATACCAATGTGGGAAAGGTGCTAGCAAAAAGAGTGTCACTGCCAGTCTGTAGTCTGACTTCTGCCACGAGTCACTTTTTCTCACCACCTCCCATGTCTGTCAGTGCTGGCGTTTGAGCAGCTGTGTCAGACTGGGGAAAGGATCTAGTTGGAAACTAAGCCACCGAAGGAATTTAATAAAAAACAAATTTCACTGGGATCCGTCCTGTGATCTGAGTCACTGCGTGTCTGCTGGAAGCCTTGTGTCAGTGTGATGGAGCCAGCTGCAATGCCTGACTCCTAGGACTGTACCAATAACAAATAATAAAAATCACTGTGGCTTTGTGTTGAACATGAAAAATATTTTACCTCATCTCAATATAACATTCATCTCTCACATCTCCGAAGCAGCACATACTCTTGAAACCAAATAAAAAAAAGAGAAAATTTTAAGACATTGATGTGTTCATCACTTCTTATTAACAGACAAAGCTAGTAGCTAAATTCAGTTTGAATTCATGAGGACTTTTGACTCCCCACCTGCTTTCAGCTCCAGATTATGTTTTGAACATATTTGATATTCCCTGAATGGTCATTTTGGCCATCCCTGCCCTCTTGCCCATGGCCATTGCATTGTTTTCTGCTGTTGTAACTCCACTGATTTTGACAGGACTCCTCTTGCCTGATGGAAGAGCAAAGAGAGTCAAGCTGAAGAGTTCTACAGGCACAGACCACTGTCAGTGCATGCTTTGCCATCCGAATAGGTAAGTCCACAGCTGACAACTTTTTCTACTAAGCAACGCGGTGGGGTGGCAAGACCCTTTAGAGTGCAAATTTCATGAGCTCCTAAGCTCTGGAAAGCAGAGATTTTGAAAGGAGCATGGGTATGTGGACAGATGGTGTAGCCAGAGCTTCTAGTGCTCTTGGGTCTACCAAGAACCTCTGCAGAATCAAAAGCCTGCAAACAGTCAGCAAAACAAAGCTGATATTTTCTGGCTTCTGACAATGAAAATAAATGCGTGTGAGGCTTCTTTAACATCTCTAGAATTCTGTTGCTTTTTGTTTCATGTTTCATAGCTTCCTTATTGTGTCCGTATCGAGCAAATTTTTGTATATTGTTTCAGAGAGCTGGTCACAGGAGTAATGAAAATAACTGCTTCTCAAAAGGGAAAGATCAGTGTCACACAAAGGGAAAGCTCTTTTAAAACTTTCTCAATGGTATGGTAAAATTACTGTAAGAGGGTGAACTCAATGGCAACATTTCTATTTAATTCATTATGAACCTGGCAATGTTTGATATGTAAAAGAAAAGTCAGACAAATGGATAAAGCGGGAAATGGCTTCTACCATCCCTCCTACTTCCTGTACAATTTATTCACTCTCCTGAGCCTCAGCTCCTTCTCATCAATCTTTGAGAAAACTTTTCTGAAAGTAGTACCATTAGAACAAAGGCTAGCACAGTAAGAAATATATCTAATTTTTTGAGCTACCACAAGGGAGAAAACAAGTCAGATCATGTCAGTACTGATCCCAAACATAAGATGACATCTGCTTGAAATCCTTTGTTGCCATTGACGCAGGATGCTTCTTTGCCAGGGGACAAAGTCACTCTGCCTGTTCTGCCACTTCTTCCTTTGAGTTAGCCCCTTAAGCACTAGTAATCCTGACATAGCCTGGAGTAACAAGAAGAGTGTAATGATGAAATGTCACAAAGTACGCAATGGGACCATGACATTTCATAATTACAAAATGAAGTCCCAGGTTTTCTGGAGTGACAAGCTTTTTGTTTTGAAATAAATTTTCTGTGGCCACTTGCCATAAGTGATACCTTTTTTCAAAGATTTTGAAACAGGTGATTTTTTTTTTAGTTCAAAAACATTTAATTGGTTCAATAAGGGCCTTTTCCTGAATCCTCCTGACATCTGTAGGAGTCTGTAATTTCACAGTGCAATGTCTCTTGATATTCCTGAAGTTTGTTATTAATTCCCTACTAATACATATACTTTTTGTATCCTCMACCTCCCCCCAGGTACTTAGGTTCTCTTTTGCCAAAATGCCTTTTCCCCCAAATCAGCTTTTACCTAGGATGTTCCTTTTGTGCACATGTGGTAGGCTTCCTTTCAGTGTTTATACAGCATCACACTATAAAATATAGACAACTTCAGGTCGCCCTGACTTTGAACTGGACTGAAAAAGCCATAGGATGACATTTTCTCGGTTAGCATCAGAGAACATTTTTTTTTTTCCTGGTGAAGCACTGGTAAAGTCCTTTGGAGCAGCTTGTGCAGGTGTTTATTCTATTTCTGCYCTTTCCTATTTTATTTTTCTCTTTTGCTTCTTGCTTTAGCACTTCTAACCTGCCATTCTCAAGCAAGAGTTTATCAGGAAGAAAAAGGTCACATGAAAAACATCCTTATGTTACACTACAGTAAGCCACGGCTACTTTGCAATAGAAATATCAGTGACAGTTTTGCGTCACCTTAATTTTCTTCCCTTCAGTGATCTGGAATGGTTTTAGTAAATCAGAAGTAATCTACATGAAACAGAAAATATTCCTTTTTAGCTCGGAATGCTCTAAAAAATCAGGAGTAGCTCCTAGTGTCTCCAAATTGCAGGACAGCTGCAATAGCTGCTCAGCTTTCTTGTCTTGATCAGAAAGTGAGTCTAGAATTTTTTTCTGATAAAATTGGGCACATTTGAAGAGGTGGCTATTTACAAACTTACTGTATATTAGGTGACATGTAACTGATCATTACAGGGGACCATCAGCTCGTGATGTCCCTTGCTTCGGAGCTTGGTAGCAATGCTGCGTGGGTGACAGAAATGCCCCGGGGCCGGGGACTGCCGCCGTGTGATGCCGCAGGGCCTGGTCGGACCCAGCGCTGCCACAAAGCAGGTAATTAAGAAGCCGCAGTGACAGACTTTCTGAACCACAGCTCGTGTCATCTTGAATATCATCCTCGGTGACATAGCTGTCCTCTTCCTGATGCAGAAAAGGAGCGTAACTTCTTCAGCTATACTATCTGTACCTGTACTATAGACAGCGTTTACACTATACTGTAGTACAGTCAGCTGTACGGTATGTCAGCTATACCGGCAGTGACAGGAGCGAGGGGGAGCGGGAGCTGGTTAGCTGTCCGGGGGCATTCCCGCCCCTTGGGTTCAAGCCCCCTCGAGCTGACTCACAGCAAAGCTGCCGAAAACAAAACGTGGTGTTTTACAGACCCAGCGTGAGGCGGAATCAGCTCCTCTCTCTGATGTGGGACAGACAGCAACTCCACTTTGTAGAGGAGAAGCTCTGGTAGAGGGATGATTTCTAATGTAAATTTTAGCCTTGGGTCTAAAAGGAGCCACGCGATGGCCTCCGGCAATTCACATGGCCTGGAATTGTTCTTAAATGTTCACCAAAGGGTCAAGCTGTGAATGCTAGCTTGAGATATTCGTCTCTGTTCGCATTTCCGTTTCTCCAGCTCCTTTCGCAGCTTTGTCTTAGACGTGGAAGATCTGCAACTAGGTGCTTAGCCCCGTGTTTCTGACTAACCTGCTGACACGGGTGGTGACGCGACGCCCACACTGCGGTGAGGATGTCGGCCGGGCCAGGGCTCTGCTACGACAAAGGTTTTTTTTCAGGTATGGTGTCTGAAGCCTTCGGCTTCAGCGCACATTTCTCAGCACACACGGAGCCGGCAGATGTAGTTACCTTTCTCTCTCGGGCGGAATTTTAYGCAACATGGCAGGAATATGTTAAATGTTTCCTGAAAATAAACTAAAGATTTACAGGCTGAGCAAGAGAGCACCAGGAGAAAAAGACGTGGTATCTTGGCATGAAACATCACGCATAAGCATCGTGAATAGTCGGTTTTACGTAAATAATGTAAATAATAGTCTTTTATCCTATTACAAATAACCATTCACATTCGCATGGTTTGCGTCATTTCTCTCTGCTGGCTTCTAACTTTCCAGTCTTCTGCATTTTATTCATTACAGTTAGTTTACAGTACTGATAAATCTAATTTTTGACAATTCATACCATGTAGATACCATTTTTCCTAACTAAATAGTGGTGCCCACAAAATTTGGCTTTTAAGCTTAGTGTTCTTACCACTGAGCTGCAACAGAAGATTGGGGTTATTGTTGTTGGCAGTTTTTTCTTGTGTGATGTTTTGGGGTTTTTTTAATGATGGTTTTGTAAGGGACTGAGCAGATGAAAGAGTTAGGTCTGGTTTAAATTACTAGGATGAAACTTCAGAATTTCCACTCGACATGCAGTAGGGCATTTATAGTATCTTTTGAGCAGAGGATCAGGGGTTTTATTCACAACTGTATTTGAACTTAGAAAGTGAAACTGTTTAAATGTGGAGTATCACATTAAAAATTGTTTAAAAATCTATTTCTTCATGTAGATTTCTTAAAGATTACAGGAGAAAATATTTTCTTGTATAGGCACCTCTTGTACCAAGGGATTTTTGCCACTTCAAGAAGTGTTCAAGAAGAGTTCAAGAGAATTGGGAGGAGGCCAGCAAAATCCATCTTGTTCATATTCCCCATATTGCAAAACTATTTTAGCTACGGGTACTATAATAGCAGTGCTGGTAACTGTTTTGCTGGGAATACTGATAGAAAAGGATAACACAACTGGGATAAACAGGCATGTCTCAACAAAGAAAGATATTAGAAGGAAATTGAAATCTCGCCTATTGGTAGCTAAATCCTCATCCATGATTTCACCTCTTCTCCTCACTGTTTTTCCAGCTAGTAACTCCAGAAATGAAACTGCAAAGCTATGGCAGCGTTTTGGATCCCCATGAGCTAATAAGCTCTGACAATAGAGATATAGTTGAAGAAATCACTGCCTCCGCAGCTATGAGCATGCTGCCAGCTATTGCTCGGTTTGTCTCTTTTTGCACACTTTTGGGATGATCAYAAATCATTTTGGATCTTAAGTGTGTCATCATTTTTCTGCCCCTTCTGCTGTTCAAGATGCAGTGAGTCTGGCATTTGTCCAGAAAACTCCTGCATTATTGTGGGGCAAAGTGTGCCTATGAATTTTCGAGGGACTGGTACATGGAAGCACAGCCGTGGTAGCAAGTATTCTTAGTTTCAAACCTCTCCGATGAGGACAATAACACATGTATGAAGAAAAGCAAACCTGGGCCCTTTAGTTAAGAAGGTGGGGAAAGGAGGTGACCCAGGCCGTCTTATGTGGTTGGCTGCAATAGTATGCAAAGCACTCAAGAAAATTTTGAATGAAAGGACAAATAGAGGTTAGGAGGTGAACAGGATAAAATGAAACATGACTTTACAGCACTGGATTGTGTCAGCCCAATAGACTCTTTGGGAAGCTATATCCTACACAAAGGAAACATAGGTTTCCTTCCTGGGAATTTCAGTTAACCTTTTCACGGAGTCTTGTGGGATGCAGTGATGAGCGAGCTGTGAGAAAACAGGGATTAGGTGTGCACAGAGCTGGCTAAAAGGGAGAGAGCGCTGCTGAGTGTTAATAAATATGTGGTGAGGAAGGAATTCATGAGCTGGGTGCTACGACGGCAGCGAATGTGCTGGATGGAAATAACTGTGGAAGGGAAGGACCCTGGTGTATACGGTGGATGTGCTGCTCATGTGGTCTTAGAGTGGTCTGGTGAGGTATATCCAGCAGAAAAGAGGGAAGCTTACTGCCCTAATTCAAAGGTGTTTGTGAGATTTCATTTAAATTTTGCTCATGCTTCTGATTGCCCATGTTAAACAAAGATGGACTGAGACTGAAGGGTGCCCAGAGTGGTCAGAGGGATGGAGAGCTTTGTGCTGGAAAGAAGCTGGGAAGTGGATGCTGTGTTTAATCTAGCAAAACAAAGCCTCAGAGGGAACCAAGACTGCTTCCTATTAGCAGTGTAAATACCAGAGAGGACACCAATGAATACACGGGACTAACCTAGCTGTGAACAGAAACGTGTTTCAAGTGAGAAAGTGCTTCCTAACCATGGAACAAATTTCCTAACCAGAAAAAAGTTTCGCAGTGGGATTGGTCAAGCACTGGCACAGGTGCCCAGAGGCTGTTGAATCTCCATCCTTGGAAGTGTGCAAAGCTTGAGTGGATGAGACATTGAGCAACTTGATCCCACTTTGAACTGGGTGTTTAAGTAAGGAGGTGGCCTAGGTGACCTCCAGAGGTGCCTTCCACCTGAATGATCCCATGCTCCACCAGAACGAAGAAGCTCCCAGACACCTTTCACAGTACATTAGTGAGAAGCAGAAGGAAAGAAAGGAAAAGTCCTCAAAACCCAAAATGCTGTTAAGGCAGACCTTTACAACAGGATTATTTTGTACCTGTAGGTGGTAGGCAGGAATGAGACGTGAGGACCAGGGTGTTCTTTCCAGGCTGTGAGCCTTCCGAGGAAGACATGCAGGGACAAGAAAGAACATGTCTTGCCATCTCTTTTAGTATTTGGGTCTCACAGCTTAGCAGCAGCAATGATGCCTTCTCAGCATTTTTTGATACAGAGGAACTTGGAAAATTATTTATTGGTTGTCTTTATCATTCATTTCCTCAATATAGTTTTCACAAGATTCGGGATATTTTGCAGGAGAGCCAAGAAAGGCCAAGTAATGAACAAAAAGAGGTGCTGAGGGTTGGGAAAAATCTTATTTTTCAATGAAAAAGAGGACAGCTGAGGCAGCATGAGGATATAGAAAAGGACTGGGGGGAAAAGGAAAGAATCAAAAGAGAATTAAAGTGAAGAAGGAGAAAGAGGAGGCAAGAAGTCCAGATTTGCTATAGAAATTCGCAAAATTGAATTTCTTTGGCAGGTCCAATGGCACAACCTCTCCTAAATCATTTAGAAAGTGAAATGAAGTGGGGAAGCAAAATTGACCTGGCTTTTATTTTTGAATCTTGGAATTACAGAGCTTGCAAAAGACRTGGCACTAGCCTGGGCAGAATCAGCAACAACAATTTGACTCAGCCCTCTCTCCCTAACTCCTCGTCTTCCCCAGTGAGCCTACGCAAGTTGGTAGGACCTTCTCTAGGGAAGAGGCAATTGATTCATCAGGCCCGTGCATCCCTGAGACTAGCAGGAAAGATCCCTTTCTTGTTTGTAACTCAGTTTTCTGCCAGTGTCATTCCACTGAAATAAATGCAGGCAATTCAGCTCTTAGTCCAGTATACCTATTATTAACACAGAAACACATGTGCAAGGACCGGGCTGATACCTTACTGAGCTCAATAGAAATATTATAATTGGATGCCCAGGAAAACATATTTTTTAAAACAGTATTTTTTTTTTTACATTGAAGTAGCAGGCGAAAAATAAACATACAAGGGAAAAACTGAGTAATTTAAAATATATTTTCATGTGAAAGGATATCTTTTTCACTGCTTTTGTTTGTATCTGAAAGGAAAAATTTCATATGCTTTTGGCAATCTGTAGATTGAGCTACAACTGTTCTTTCTGATGCTAAAGACATACACAATGAGTTGTGTGATTTCTAGTGACTAAGGCTCAGCTTGCCTTAAGCTATGTATCCAAAATATAAGTATAAACCTTCACTGAGCCATGATGCAATTCTCCTAGTATGGCCAATGTGACGCATCCTAAAAAGCTGCAAATCTTGGTGTCTATATACCTGCAAGGTGCAAGACAGCTATATGTGCAAGATGTTTATAATTCTGCATCCTTTCCCTGCAGCTTTTCTCTGATTTTGCCCACGGATGCACTGCTTCAGCCTCGCACTGAGAGCCAGGGCACGGCTTTCTGTCTCTGGTACCCTGCAGTCTGCTGCCTCTCAGGTGACCGTCTCCATCGCATGGGTGGCTCAGTGTGACCCAGGTTGCTTGCAGCACACACACCAGTATCGCTGCTGTCAGCCTGCGTTGTGAGCTCTGCATGCATGATGCCTGTGTGCGGCCACGTAYGGGGGGCTGCTGGCTGAGGGGGCAGATGCCCTGCTCTCTGGCACAGCCATGGGCAGGGACACAGGTCTGAACATTGAAACAAAAACCTCCCCGGGAAAAAATCTTTGAATCATTTGGAAATGCCCTGTGTTCATAACCCATACGCAGATAGCAGCACATGGGCTGGCATCTCTCCAGYGGCTCAAAGACCCAGGGCAGTTACGCATATGCTGAAGGAAGACACGTCATTCTGGGGAAGGCGTCAGGCACTTTCGGTTGGATTGCCTGGCACCCGAGGACACGGCAATAGAGAAGTATGCTAGTTTGGCAGTTCGACACTGCAAGAGGGGCCAAGCTAAAACCGAAATGTGTCCGTGCTTGTACAGAAGAGGAATTCTCAAATCTCTTCTTCCACTTCTCTTTGACATTTGTTTCCTTTTTCCACTGTGGCCAACACAGAGTAGCTGTCTCATAAGCAATAACCTCAGTCAGCTGCAGATGTTTGCCTCTGATAATGTCTTTACGTTGCACACATTTCCTATCAGGACACGTTGTCTTTCTCACCACAGTTATAGTTAGTGGGATTGATACTCTGAGTGGCTAAAAATTTGCTTTGCATCCTCTTCTGAACCTTCTGGTCTTTGAGGATCACCTGTTGAATACATCCTTGCTACTACCCCTTCCAATATGTCCTTTCAGATTTAGGAGCACTCAGTCGCAAGTGGTCTCTGGATATATCTCCTGCAGTGTGGTCTCTGTGTCTATATCTCCTGCTTTGGATCCCAAAGACCTTCCCCTATCTGACCCACCTTTCCCAGGTGGACTGGCTGTCCTCTACCCCTGCACCCTCTGGCTATGTCTTGTCTGTCTTAGTGGAGGATGCAATGTAACTTGAAGACAGTGCTGCTGCAGTGCACCCAAAAATCAGTGAAAGGAAAGCTGTACTAGCTCTGGGATGCCAAGGACTCCTCTGCAAGGGCTTGAATCCAGTGCTGGACCTGACTACCACTGCCTTGCAAAGACCAGTGCCACCTTAGAAGGTAAGGGTCACGGCTGGTGCACAGTCCACTATGGAGAGGAAGAGAGAGGAAGGTGTTTGGTCTGAACTCGCTGTGCATGGAGGCAAAAGGGGAGGGAGTGCCTGGGGATTGGGTTGGAAGTGAGCCCACAGGGACAGGGGGAGGTTTCGCCCAAGCACTATATGAAGACACTGCCATTGACAGTGTCACCAGCCTCATGTGGGCTGCAGGGTGGATGGCTCTCAGGGACCTCAGACACATCTAACAGGCAGGGATAATTACTACAGATGGCAGTTGTGTTCCTGACGTGCATTCACTGTTGGGAGAGGCCACCATTGCTTCAGGAGAAGGAGAGATTTGAATACTGAGGGAAAGAGAAGAATGAATGAAATGAATTGATGGCAGGCTGTGTCTCTACTAGTGAAGATGCCAGAGGCTGCCAGAGGGTGTCCCTGGGCAAGGAGACTCAGGCYGCTATGTCATTCAGTTATCAGAATATACCTGGTCCCACTTCGGGCTAAGGCAAATATCACTCTCCAAAACATTTTTTTGGGCATGGTTTGGGGGTTAGGACCAATCAATGACCACTCCTAATAAAGAGTTTGTGAGCACCCATCCTGTTTTGGAAGGTGAGATGGTTTAATAATGTTAATATGGGCTTCAGTGCCTGAGAATGGTTTTAGTCACACTTAATTCACTAGGACAGTTGTAGCATTAGATGTTTGGTAAAGTTTCTGGCACCTCAATTAGAGCAAGCAAATCCTGGCCAAACTGCCTAAGAAATGGGAAAGCCTGGACATGAAGCTATTGAGCCAATCATCTACTGCATTGAGTGATAACTTGACTTGTTTGGCTCCTACGTTGTAATCACCCAAAGTCAGACCTGTATTTACCACCTTTGCCATGCACTGCCACAACCTTTCTTTGTTTTTCTGACCAGTTGTGCTAAATACAGCTGTGGCATTTCACAGCAGCCAAAGGGTGCAGTGTAGCAGGGACCCATAGCCTAGGCACACCACCGGAAGGCACAGTCCATGTTTGCAACCCAGCGCTGGGACCTGCCCTTCTCATGCGACCCAGCAGAGACCTGGTCGCATCACCTAATGCGCCGGATGCATTCTCCATTGTGTTGTCCCATGCTTGCATTGGAGAAGTCAAAGTCTTCATTAGCATTGTTGGAGAAACACCAGCGGTCCATGGTAGGTTGGTCCTTTCTTCTCCCCTGACTGGCTCCCAGGGGAAGGAATGTTGGTGATGATGGACACAGGACAGTCTGCCTGCACAAGAAGGTAGGGGATGGTGTGGAGCTTGAAATGTTGAGAGCATCTGGCTGCACAGGGTCTTTTCAGGAGAGTCTGGTCTGAGATGGCACATAGTGAACGAGGTCTTTACCAAAATCCCCTTGTAAAAGGGGACCAATTGAGGACGCGCTGCCAGGTGTGGAAGTTTGAATGGGTGTTTCAGCTTCTGGGTCAGATTTTGCTACGCTGTTTTCTGGATGACAGGCATTATAACGGAAGCACTCGTCACTTCGGTGTAATTATCTAGGTTGTAAGCATAGCCTCCAGTAAGCACAGTCTCCATAGCCTCAAGGTCAGGGAAGCTTGTGCTTCAGTTAGCCTCTTTTCAAGACAACAATTAAATGCACGCAGAAGTTAAAATGTATGCCTAAGATCCACTGAAATTGGATCCATGCTTTAAATGTTTTCTGGATCCTGCTTAGTCCAGTTGCCATTTCATTTATTACCTCATGAAATTATTCTCTCCAGACCAAGGTAGAATTACAGCCCCGTAATTTAGGGACTAGACTTTACACCTGAATGCCTAAAAATATCAAAATAGCTATTATAAACCCAGGTTATACAACTTGACTTTGCACCTCCACTACACTAGTGAAGGAGCAACAGAAAAAAAAAAGAAAGAAAAATTATTAGGAGATATGTTCACCCTCCAGCTGGAGTATGTTCTTGTAAAAGCAATAATCTGCGTCAAAGTGATCTAAACAGAGCAATCGGCAAAGGAAATTAAAACTGTCATTCTTTGACACAGAATACCGCTCAATAAGGATGCAGAACAGCTGTAAGCTAAATGAGCCACCTAATACTTAATTTTTCATGTTGTCCTTTTTACAGACTTCACAGTAGTGTTACTTGCCTATGGCTCTTGTCTGGCAATTAAATGGTTAGTGCTGGTAAATTATTTCTGCCATTTAAAAATGTAGTTTTCATATTCTCTTGAAAAACAAACAAGATTAACTGGTAACTGCTTTTGGAATGTGAATTGCTTTCTAAGTCTTCTGAGAAAAGAAAATACAATTTCCAGGCCCCAGTCCCAGAAAAGCAAAAACCGAAACAAACTCACTTGCATTTTATATGCATGTTTTTAGAGAATAAGTTTTGCTTATTRTTCTTTCCACTTCATCTAGAAATATAAGTTAATGCATAGTTTAAAAGTGAAATGAAAAAAAGAAAAGACAAAACCCCTCCAAACAATTCAGTCAAGCCCTGTTCCCATTTTGGCCTGGCTGCCTACATAGTTTGAGAAAAGAACAACTTGGCAAGTGAAGAAGGTAAAGTTTTCCCATTTTAAAATGCTTTATCTTTCTTCCATTTTTACTATCATTGCAGGCAAGTTTACAAGAACTATTTCCTGGACTTTCTTAGGATTGCTAAAACACATCCCTCCGCCCCTCACTCCGCAAAAAAGACCCTCTTCAAGCCCTGCATTGAATGGCTCTTACCTTGACAAACATTTTCATTGCCTTCTCCTTTGGACTCGATGATGCAAATAACATACAGGAGCCGYGGTGTAAGTCAGCTAAGGAAATGCTCTCTTTACTACTGCTCCAAAATGGAAAGAAAAATAGCCTCCCCATCCCTTATGACAAAATGGCAGTGGAAGCGCAGGCTGCTGCACCAGCCCGGGTGCCGGGGCGTGCGGTGCAGCCGAAGGGGCTGTCAGGGGAGGATTCTGCCTAGAGATGGGAAGAGGGAGATGATCCCCATCTCTTTTCTCCCCCCTCCACTTGAGCCTCCTCAGACAAACTCGCCACCTTCCTACTCTATTTCCCAGCCTCCTAAAGAAGGGAACTCAATTAGCTAATCCCATTTGTCCACTTCTGTTCTGTGCTGCAGGTGGTTTCACAGCATGAATCCTATCAGGAGGATACAATAGCAGCACTGCCACCCTCATACCATGCATTAAACAATCATTCCAGAGAGCAAGAGGCTAAATATAAAATAAATATTTGTTTCTTCCTATATTTGTGTTACTGGGTTTGGGCCTCTGGCACGTATTTAGCTGTTTTTCAAACTCCTATCTATTAACACAAGGCTTGACAATTGCTTTATTATTATTATTATTACTATTATTACTACCATCATCATCATCATCATCATCATCAGTGAAAGTCCAGTTCACCTTAAGGACTATGAAGATATTATGGCTCTAATAACGGTATCACCCGTACTGGAACTCTTAACAAAGTACTGGGAGCTCATAAGGCTCTAAAGTGAATGGGACTATAAAGAAATGCTTGCCCTCMGCATGCTTGTAGTCATTCTCCCTGGAGATAAATTGCCTAAGGAGGAAAATACAAGGCAGCTATATTTGCTGTTTTATTTCAATACAAAATATGCAGGGAACATTACTGGCACAGCAAAGTTAAACACCCTGTCAAGCAAGCATAAGGACCTCAGGCTACCCTTCAACTGAGGAAACATCTTTGCTGGCATCAGTCTAGTATAGCTGGGTTTTGCTCCATATAATCTCAAATGTTTCTTTTCTCTCTCTGCCATTCACAGTACTAATACACAGTAAGGATTAGTGAAAGTCATATAACTTCCAAGAATTGAAAATTCCTCAAGAAAAGTATAATTCTGCTTCTTGGCTGCATTTAGCGTCTTCTGCTGCGTGAGGGAGTCTGGGATTCTCCATTCAGTAATGTTCCTAGTGTGTTTGGGAATTAGTAAACGGGTAGGGAGAGATTTTCAAAAGCATAAATAACATCAATGGGGCCATCTGCCATGGGTGTTACAACTGCTCTTGATCGATATCTGAAGCCAGGGTGCTTCCTTTGCTCTTCTCCAGGCTGCTGCCCAGGCTGATGTAGTGGTCCTGGCGGTGAGAGCCCTGGTCTCCTTAGGGCACTCTCCTTGGCACAACTTCATAAAGCTCACAGATGAGGAGGTGAGAGACTTGCCCAAGAGTGTGGGTGATCTGCCCTCAGGAGAAGACCAGGAGCTGACTGGGAGCCTAAACTCACCAAGGTTTGTCCTTTTTACAGCTGAGCATTATGGCTTGCTGCTTTGCTGTTGTGCCCTTCTGCCTGTGTCCTTCCCCCAGTGGACCACAAACTCATTCTCCAGGCGCTGCTACCATGCTTAGGAAAGACCTCAAAGGATTGACCCTCACATCAAATTGTGAAATAAAAGACTAGAGTTGTTTGGGACAGACATCTGGTATAATTTCAGATCCTTGTCACCCTATTACAGCCCAGAAGGCTCTGAGATGGTTTGTCAGTCTTTTCTTCCAGCCTGGCAGGTTTTTCAGAGTTTATGAATAGCTACTTGCATCAGTGAGCCTGTGATGATATGCTACATACACCAGTCTTGGGTGGCAGAGCAGAACTACACAGGGACGTGAATTTCAAACTACCTAGCAAACAAAACTCTGGGTAGAGATGTTCAAGGGGTTTTTATGTCTCCTTGGTATTTTCTTGCAGTTCATTCTGAGGTTTTGGGGAGCAGCATTGTACCTTTGGACCAAACCAAAGGAATGGCAATGCAAGTGAGTCAGTAGACTGGTGAATGGCCTTGTAAGTTTTTTCTTAGACTGAATTTTGATGTGCATTCAACCTAACAGAAAGCCCCCAACAAACAGAAACACATGGTGAGATACGAATTTCAGCTGAAACAGTTTCCAGATCTGGTTCATGCCTGTGCTGCTGATAGAGAGGGGGCAAAAGAGAGGGGGAAGAAGACGAACAGGGATGGAAATAAGCAATGTGGGACTGGAGGCATTATTGATATCTTTTTGTTTTGGCAAAGACCCTTCCTTAACACGTGGTAARCTATACCCTCTGTTTTAGTTAGCCCTGAAGAGAGGGTTACTTTTCAGAGAGGACTCCTAAGAGGAGAAGATACGGGCAGCTTTGAGCTCGTGTGCACAGCTGTCCCCAGGAGAGACATCAGTGAAGTCATGGTGGTCCTTGGATGACCTCTGGCAGCCTGCGTTGGAAACTGTGCTGCTCAGGCAGGACAGAAACCAGGGCCTGAACCAGGAGCCTGACCTGACTACATCTGTGAGTATGCAGTCATGCCTAATGATTGCAAAGTTGAATTTAACTCACTCCTGTAATTTCAGCTGTAAGGGCTGGTGACACTTCCCGCAGTTGGTTTCTTGGCTCATCCTCTGGCAGTGACCCAACACCAACAGTGTATTCTAACACATTGCCAGGGTTTGTCAGCAGAAATTTAGGGAGAAGAACCCACCAGCATTGCTCATTTTAATCTTTCAGATGTCAGAGTGCTGAGCAACAAGGCTTAAAGAGAAGAACAGCAACAAGGAAAGAGTGATTGTTCGCCATGACTGATGAAAATAACATTGCAGATCCCAGCTTGAGTTTCATGGGCTTGTAGTAAATCCATGAATCCATCCAGTAAATAAAAAACCTCACAGTTTTGCATATGGCACTATTTCAAATTCATGACAGCATCATTTTGTCTTCACCAAATCCTACCTTTCCATGCTGTCTGCCGCACAAACAATCCAGAAACAGCTTGTAATTACCCAGGTCTCTGTGGTGACTAGGTCATGTAATCACACCTGCCTTCACTGTCACCGTGTATCACCTTTCCCTTGTCTGCTATTTAATTTTATGTAGGTTTTATTTAGGCTATTTATTTTACTTAGGTTCCCTTTCCTATTTACCTGCTGCCTATTGTCTGTATCTTGGGTTATAAAATCTCGGAGGGAAGTCAGCTTCTCAGTGAGTTATGGACTGCCACTGACCGTGAGATTTGCTTCTGGCATCAAACGGTGAAAASAAAAACACTATCTAGGTCCATCTGAAGGGTTTAGGGAAAATTAACGTTTCCTAAAAGGTGAGCAGGACAGCCTGAAAGTCTGAAAAACTCCTTTAACTCATGTTCTGAGTTAGTACTCAGGTACTCAGGTACCATTCATTGCTCTGCGGCACCACTTAAGTAAATCAGACAGGAGAGAGCAATTGGATAGCATCCTACCCTYGCAATGTCTTTCTTGTTGATGAGACTTATTCCTATCTTCTTTTCACTCCATGAGATGAAAGGTCAAGTTAGGTAACCATCTTGGAAACACATTTCATTGCTCCAGCACCCTTGCGGTGGTTCTCATAAAAGCTAACACATGACTTGTTAGAAGGCATATCCTCTTTTCTGAGGGATCTTCCCCTAAAAACACCACAGAGTATAGGGCTGCGGTGATACGGGGTTTTCTTTCTCACATTTTTTTTCCGGTGGAAAAGCTGGTGATTCAGGTCTGTGTTAGTATGAATTTAGACTCCTGTACATGTTGGAGGGCTCATCCATGGTTCACCATCCTGTTTCGCTAGGACCACACCACAGGAGCTGCTGTAGAAAGATCAGTGTGAAAAAGCACTTCACAAAAAGGGAAATAATGTCATCTATACTTCTGTTTCTGCTGTGCAGTCTAAATCCATACCAGCTACACAAGACAACATGAGGTATCTCTTTAGAAGCGATTGCCTTATTCCCAGATGCTCAGATTGTTAAATGAAATGAAGGCTGGAGGGAAGGGTGAAGGCAGCAGCCCAATTCCCAGGTTTCCCTGACTCACTGCTGTGTCCCAGCCATGTCCTCCAGCCGCTTCCAAGCAAGTAACGTTTTCTGCTGAGTCACAGTATTACAAAGCATTTTCCCCTTGTGATTAATCCCTTCTTTAACCCAGAGAAGAAACAGCAAACCCGCTTCTGATTTCTGCTCTCTCCTGCCCTGGGGAAAGTGGCTGGGTCATGGAAAACGTGGATTCTCTTCCATTTTATATCACCTCCCCCTTTTTCCTGGCTCCTGCTCGCACCCAGCCTTATCTCTGGGGTATGGGAACCGCCACGGCTGCCTTAGGGAACCTCCAGTTACCCCACTTACTATCCATCTTATTAGCCAACCTCTGCCAGAGGATGGCTGTAAGTGCTTTTTATGGGAATTTTCTTTGGTGTGAATTGCTGTGGTCACAAAGTGCTTGTAGTACTCCCGCTGCCTTTGCTGCTCTTACTGTATGTTGCAACAGCTTGCACAGCCCGTTTCCATGCACCATCACATGTTCAATCACTCTTGACATCAGTGGATAAGCTTTCCAGAGTCTACAGCCCAGCCCCGACTGAGCCGGGACAGGAATCCGGGTCCTGAGCCRCGTTTTCTCACTCGAGTGTTATGAAACACTTTGGACTCGTAACGTCTCTGGGCTGACCTCACTTCATCTGCAGAGCAAGGCCACTGAGAAGCGCACCGACCTCCAGAGGCAACAGAGCTAGAGGCACCTATTTTCAGCCATAGCAAACAGTATGTGCTGAAGCAGGTCGGATTCAAAAGCAAAGCATGAGGCTTATATCCCGCTTTTAATAAACCAGGTGCCAACATGGGGCAGTGATTTATTTTTCTATTTATCATGTGTTTCAGAGAGGAAAGTGTTGGTTTTTCTATTTTTTYTGGCTAAGATTCTGCAGAAAGCCTATCTAATGAAGTCTGTGAGCTCGCCTGTAATAAGGTAACGTAGATAATGCCGCAGGACATCAGCATGCATCAGGCACCCAAATGCACCACAGCTTGGCCAAAAGTTGCAGTCTGGAGGCCTGTGTTTGTGGAAGGGGTTGTCACTTCTGACACCGGAGAGGGAAGACAAAGTTACTTTCAGTTAGAGACTTGTGGCCACGGCTTGATTAAAAGTTAAAAAAATGCAGAGCAGTACAAGTAGAAAATCATAGGTATTGAAAAATAAGCATTCGTATACACGTTGGAGAGCCATCACAATTTAGCTATACTTGAAACACAGTCCCCAATCTCCTCTGTACAATGCTGGTGTCACAACAGCCCTTTTGTCATATTTATCTCATCCCCCTGCTGTCCCCAGCTGGCCGGTCCTGACACAAGGAACTGCTGCAAACAGAAGGTTAGGATGAATGGATGTCTGGATATGAGCTGAATCTACTGTATCTGAGGTCTGGAGTAAAGTTAGCTGGTCAGGAAAGTGGGGGGAATGTGAATGAAATTTGGCAATTGTTGTTGTGAAATTTCCAAATATCCTAAACATGGACAGAAGAAGAAGAAACGGATTTGATTTTTTTAATGTTTTTCTTTTTTTTTTTTCAGATTAGACTGCCCTTGCCAAACATTGGACGTCAGAGGCAATAACTTCAAAGCAATGAACTAGTGTAAGATGTCATTGGAAGAGGTGTGTTGAATGAACAGAAGTTCCCCGGGCAGTCTGGCATTGCAGCAAGATGCGCTGCCGCTGCAGAGGCTCGCGGAGCTCTGCTCAAAGTGCTGCTGCTGCTGCTTTCACAACCTGTTACTTTTCAGGAAACCTCGCTCAGTCTCCCTGAAAGTGAATTAAATGGTTTCATTCTCATTACTTTGCAGATGTCCATGTTTCKTTTCGTTTCAGAGGAAAAAGGGAAGGTGAAGGGCCATCCCTTGACCAGAAACCAGATGCACCTGCTGAGAACGAAACAGAGAAGCCACAAGCCTTGCAGCTGGCTGAAATGCTGGAGGCTCTTACCGTATTTCCAGGGAAGCCAGCGAAGAGAAAAAAGGGMATGTTATCCCCTTATCTCCCTTCCCAATTTCCTAAGCTCTATGATCTGATTTTTCACAGGCTGAAGATGACTCACTGAATAACTGACCCAAAGGTGTTCAGTGCCTCTTGAGAGCTGTGGCTAGTCAGTATAACAGCAAGCCTGCTAAAGGCAAAATGCAAGAGAACACGGTGGTGACTTCTCCCAGAACAAGGGTAAGAGCTGTTTTTCAAAGCTTTCCAGGATTATACAGGGTTCTCTCCCGCTTCCTTTTTCTGTGAAGGAGGCTGTGATGAACTGGGGTGCCTCCTCTGTGTGAAGAAACAGCAATGCCCGTCTGACTCTGTGGCTGCTAGCTGTAGTGATACTACAATAATTAATCAAACYAACAGTCCCTAGTAGATTAACTACAGTCATTCCCTTCATTGTACAGGCAAGGAATTAAAAATGCAAGCTGTCTTGTCCAAAGACACCTAATGAATTAGCATCAAAGCCCACATGAAAATCCTTGAGGCCAAATGCTAATTTCAAATGCCCACATTACCAGTTACATACATCCTCAAAAGTATTTAACTGATGTTTTGCATGCACATGTCTTTACTGATAATTCAAGCCATGTGACAATTTAAATTTATATGTTTAACATTAGAATTAAAGGCAAGAAAACCTTAGGCCTGGAGGTTAATCATAAAATGCAATGAACCTGAGCCCAAGGGTAATTCGCTGCCTGTTTTCTAGAGATGGTGTTTCAATGACTAGGGTTTCTTAAAGAAATAACGATACTCCTGATGCTTCATCTGCTGAATGCAAATATGCGGATTTTGGCCTGGTAGCATAGGCTAAGAGAGATCCCAGCCAGCTCTAACCAGAAAAGCAGCAGAGCACATTRCAATTACATAGCAGGTTTTTCTCAGCATCACCCAGAGCAGGACTCATTACAATTGGACTCTTTGCAAAAACACTCTTCTTAATATTCACAGCACTCTATTATAATTGAGCAACAGGTGTTTGGAGTTTAAACACATATTCATTAGGACTGTGATAGGCATTTTGTCATAGCACTAAATGTTATGCTCCATTCTTCCAGCTTCAGGGTTTGCTACAAGCCACCCTTGCTCCCTACAGCTTTTAAAAGATACTGAGCTTTGTGAATTTTCTCTGTTAACATAGACTGTATCTCAAACAACTGGGGTTTTAATAAGTCTCCAGGTCTTGCAGGCTAGGACAGAAGTGGAGATGGCACTCTCTGAAAGAAGTTATAGGAGTTACAGTTGGAAGGTATTTAGCCTATGTTGCAGCTTGCAAGCACCATCACATTCCTCTCTACAGTTGTGTATTCAGAAGTCCACCAGTACAAGTCTAATATTTCTTTATCTTTTTTTAATGATTATTTTGCAGCAATGTAACAGGGTCATAGACACCAGCCAAAACTGGACAGGACCCTACAAGTGTTTTGGGTTTGTTTGGAAGAATGTGGAACATGGTCGTTTTCTGAGTGTGGCTGATTGCTTCATCCCAGTATCACTTCTTCCAGCCTCCCTCTTACCTCCTTACCACATACCACGCTATGTAACCACAGCTTTTCAGACTGGTTTTGGGGCTTTGGGCCTTTCAGCAAGGAAACTTGTTCTATTTCTTCATCTTTTCCCTGAAGCTGTCATCTTTCCTAATTTCCTTGTACATCGAGGGGTGCCTCGCATTAGCGCTGGCTGGCCTCGTGTCGCACTGCTAGTCTTTGCTGCTGAAACATTAACATTTCTGTCCTTATGGGTAATTCTTACTGAGAAAATCTGGCTGCTTCTTCTTGGCCAACAACAAGGGTTAATCAAAAAATAAATTTGGTAAAGCATATTCTGGGGTGAGAGGGCTGGAAGGTGCTGGTTCCCCACCACTGGGCAGTGGTGTGAAACTCCCCCAGTTCTCACGTTGGCTCAGTGACACTCGCCAGGGTTTTGACAGCTCTGCATAGACCAGCAGCAGAAATTTCTGAGTGAAACTGGCCTGGCTCTCTGCCATCTCTTTGGCTGTTGATGCTGTTGCTGGATTGGAGTCAGTGAGATCACAGCCTCTAAACGCTGCAGCTTCCCAGCAATATGATGGAGGAAAGGATCCGGTCACTAAGTCTTTTATAATGTTTGGCTTAATATCAGTTGAAATGAAAAACAAATTACATACACCAACATCCCCTCWGAAATAGGATGACCTTTTCCTGCAATGGTCTGAAAGCTGTGTACTCTTGTCACATCTCCCTGTTTGACCACTGTGAGTTTTTTTCAATAGTGACGGGGACTGTGTCTCAGTGTCCTTAAGAGTATCCTGTACACACAGCTTGGGTACAGCTCTTGCTTTTTACCTGTTCTGACTCTGAAATAAAATTGTKCAGAATTCAATGCACAGGAAATGGTTAACCGTCCTGTAGGGATCTAGGTTTTGTATTAGATTAATTATGTCAAAGAACACAACTCTGGCAATCTGGACTTCAGTTTTGAAAATTTCATGGCGTCTTTTCCAGTGAATCCTACCCCTCAGAAATCATGTTTTCAGTAGCCCCGTGAATTATTTTGGAGTCACCCTCTCAGGAAAGACTTTCTCACTCCACTCTTCTGGAAGTGGTGCCTTTGAATACTCTTCTGGAAATGGTGATCTAGCAGAAGCGTGGAGTCACTGGACTGTCCCCCAACAAGCAAGTCTTTCCACTTCTGAATGTGTAATGGTGTTTCTCTAGAATAAATTACACTCGGGTATTTCTACTCAATGTAGCAGACATTAAGGTAGCTGGCTAGTTTTTGCAGACGGAAAGCAGGTGGATATTTCTGTGAGCAGATAGGAAGTAAGCTGCTCCATCAGAGTTGTAGTGGAGCAAATCGTGCACCAAGGCAGCACGGGGCCTAAAAACGCTCCCAAGCATTCCTAGTGTCCTCATCCCATGTAAGTCTCAGTTACAGAGACAAAAAAATGCTCCCTAATAATGTTAGGTGGTTACCTTAGTCCCTTCCCATGTGCACTGTCTTTTTTCCAACCTTCTTTTTCTCGTGTAGCAGAATCAAATTGCAGCAAATAGTCTCTCTTTGATTGCCAAAGGTTTACAGGGGCAGTGGATGCTGTGATCTTTCTCTCTGACTTACTACTTTTCCCTGGGATTTATCCCACCAGGCACTACTGGCAGCAGGGCAAATATGTGTGTGTGAATACTTTTGTCCTTTTTGGCTGGCTCATCACAATATTTTGGCTTCTAATCAGGCTGAATAATACAGTTGTATTCTGACTCTTCATTTTTATTCTCTCTTTTATTACCCTGAACATTGATGTAACTGTGACATAACGTTATGTGTTGAGCTACCTGTTGCTCTGCCATGATTCATGTGCTAATGGGTGTTCTGCTCAGACCGCGCTGGCTGTGTCAGGCTGTGAAGTCAGAGGTGAGCTATTTCCCAGGAATGGCTTAATGCGCTTCTAAAAGATCTGCATGTACTATCTGTTAGCAGCCTGACTCACCCATTTCTTTGGCAAAAAAAACCCAACTCCATGGCTTTCGGTAAACGGACACTTGAAAAATGTCTCCTCTCTTTGGAAGGAGAAAAAGCAAAACCCATCGACAGTTGGTGAGTGATACTGTTGCCAAACTACCCCATTACTATGAGATAAAACACCGCAAGGATCACTCTTTGGCTGACAGTGGAAGAAATAATGACAATAGAATAAAGCACATTTGCAACACGGAATACAATATTAGTCATCCAGAAGCACGCTGCGTGCGTGCCTGTTCTGGAAGGGGAGTTCAGCACTTTTTGCAGGGAAATGAGAGGGCTGAGAATACTACATGTTCACACTCTAATCTGTGGGCAGGCCAGGAGAGTACCAGACTGACCCTCTTTGACCTCTACTTAGCATGGGTAAAAAGCTCCCAGCTCTTTGCCTTCGAGGCCCTGGGGATGGAGGTTACTGGAAACTGAAGGCAGTAAAAAAAGGATTCCATCAGGATCCCATAATGGTGATTTTTGCAGTAAATGTAGTGACTGGGGTCGTTGTATTTTGAAGTAGCTCTCCTGAGCATCTTCTGGCAGTATAGYCATGGTAGCACAAGGTTCAGTAGAAAGTGCAAAACTTTCCTAGAAAGCTGGGGAGTTAATTGAGTACTCAGTATTGCTATGATTAGTTTAAAAGCTTAGGTATAGCAGGATATAGCTATCTAAAATATTGACCTTACCTTGCCATATATCTTATGTTAAAAAAAGGCTGCTAGAACAGAACGGCAGTACTGTATGTAGTCTTTCCATTGGGCAGGGGATGGAGAAAGACATGACAACATCCCCTTTGTGGGAATTTACAGTCCATCTTTGGTACTAACAGTATTTTGTATTGACATTCATGGACAAAATAAAGGGATATGAAATGCACTGAAGACTAAACTGTCTGTGGAAGACTGCCATGCAGAAAGGCTACCGAGACCAGCAGCCATCTTCATGTAGAGCCTCCACAGGTTTAATTTATTCCTCTGCTACAGAGCTGGGCAAACAGTCCTTGCAAGCAATTCAATTTCCCCACCAAATGTGTGTATTTTCACCAGAATGTACGGCCATCCTACATCTCCTGGGAAGGCAGGGGAGCTCTCTGGAGGACAGCCACAAGATATTCCCATGCCTGCTCTCCGTGGGCTCTGCGATGCCTCGGCCCTGAGAGAAGGGCACAGGGAGCCCAGGGAGGCGGTGGCAATGGGGCTGGGGCCGGGGCGAGGGGGGAAGGCTGAAGAAGGCGGCAGTAGACAAAGGGCACGGGGTTACAGCCTCAGTTTGGGGAAACGGTAAAGAACCTGCAAAGTGATGAGTTTCTTAGCTGTACCAGAGTTGTGCTAGGTAGCTTTTTAGGACCATGTGGAGTACAAGGAACGTAAAATGGTCTCTGATACAATGCGAAAACAACTATCCCCAAGTGAGTTACTTGGTTTGAAAAATTACTTATTTTTTGGCAGTGGAGAACCGCTTGGAGGAAAACTTTTTAAAAAAGAAAACATTTATCAGTCTTTCAGAATCTTTTGCATTTCTTAGGAATGGTGTGGGTTTTTTGGATCAACAGAGTAGGATTTTAAAAATAGCAACATGGACTCCTACCAACTTTCTAACAGCTAATCAGTAGTTTTATGCCTGGACAAATGCTTTTTATCAAACTTATATGAGGCCCTCTCTGGCTGCTCGGTGATAACTGCCTAGGAAGTCCTAAGAATAAAGAAAATTTCCTGAGTCTTATTTAAATAGCAGAACTTGTTGTTGGTCAAAACGGTTGAAACATTTTTCTTACCTTAAGATATTTATGAGTTATTTTTACTCTTTTACCTTGCATAATATTGCTACAAAACCTATCTAGCAATTTTTTAGAAAGAGTCTTTGTTCTATAAATGTGCTTTAAAAATCTTGTGAATTCTCTGGCTGCTAATTTTGATGAGCAAGATGCATACATCTGGCACTCAGTCTTCGTGCAAAGTCCTGCTTTGCAGTCCAGCATTAGGTTCAGTGTCTAATAGACCTCTTGTTCTTCCTTCTGCTCCAACACCCACAAAAATCCTATGATGACTCTTGAATAAGATCTCCTGGCTGATAAACCATATTAAGGAGTTGAGATACTGTATATAGGAAATGCAACCTCCAGTTTATGTTTCGAAAAATGTTTTGTGTATTTGTTAGGGTTTGTACAATAGTCTATTAATGGCCAGTTTAGGTATATTGTAATGATCTTGAGCTTAATCCCTAAAAGTCTTACTAGCTGTGCTCTGACTGTATTAAGGAAATGATTTTGGAAGCAACAGATAGAGGAGAAGGGGCGAATTCAGCTGTTATTTGAGAAAGTGTAGTAGCTGGTTAGTCTGGGAAGTTATGCAGAGATCGGTTTAAGATAGACATGACGGCTGTGAATTGTAGTGTTTGTTACCTGCGTTCTCACATTAGGGCATGCGTTGTTGGGCTTGTTCGTCAAATTGGAAAATTAATAGCTTGCGCAATCTATGCAATTTGTTCCTTTTAAATTCCCTCCCKTCAAGTCTTGATGATAGTGTTCCAGTAAATCAACAGCAGATATTTTTTTTCCTTCCTGGTATTTGTCTGAAGCTTCAAATAATGTTGTTTTAGCCCTTACAAACTGAGAGCAACCAATAGTAGTTGGACACATCTCTCATTTCAAAGTTGGCAGATGACCCTGTGAAATCCCACACGCATACCTCTGCCAAGTGGAGAGGGAAAGCAAAATTAGTGAAGGAGAGCCACAGCTATACTGTACAGCCGGCTGGCGGGAGGTGCGTCAGCAGAATGACTCTCACTTGACACAATCAAGTAGGAGACTATGGGGGGCCATGTACAAATAATTAAGTTTATTTCTCCTCAGGGCTTTATTTACTGCTGGAAATGATATGTAAAACGGAAGAAGCAGATTAAGAATGAGGTCTGAGGGGACATTGTTTGCTCGTACTGTAACTACCTTCGCTGGAAGAGAGGTCCCCAAGGGTTGATTTGCTTCTGCAGAATGGTCTCAACCTTTTTAAAAACAAAGAAACAACATTGCAAACTTCTCTCTTTTTGTATCTTCTTGTTTTGGGTTAGTCCTCAGAGTATTTTAAAATGTCACCTTTCCTGAAGTATTTTATAATCATTTAGGAACAACTAATACACCGCATATTAAGGATACAGCAGCTGCCCTCCAAGGTTTAGGATGCAAAATGAAGGTGTTCAAAATGACCCTCAGTCGAACCCTAAACCTAATATTGAGAGACATGCTTAGTTCAAAATGAAAAATTATAGAATCATAGAATCATTTAGGTTGGAAAAGACCTTTAAGATCATTGAGTCCAACCGTAAACCTAACCCTGCCAAGTCCACCACTAAACCACGTCCCTAAGCTCCATGTCTACACGTCTTTTAAATACCTCCAGGGATGGTGACTCAACAACTTCCCTGGGCAGCCTGTTCCAATGCTTGACAACACTTTCAGTGAAGAAATATTTCCTACTATCCAATATAAACCTCCCCTGGCGCAACTTGAGGCCATTTCCTCTTGTCCTATTGCTCGTTACTTGGGAGAAGAGACCAACACCCACCTTGCTACGACCTCCTTTCAGGTAGTTGTAGAGAGTGATGAGGTCTCCCCTCAGCCTCCTTTTCTCCAGGCTAAACAACCCCAGCTCCCTCAGCYRCTCCTCATAAGACCTGTTCTCCAGACCCTTCACCAGCTTCCRTTGCCCTTCTCTGGACACGCTCCAGCACCTCAATGTCTTTCTTGTAGTGAGGGGCCCAAAACTGAACACAGTATTTAGGTCCTTTTCCACCAGGCAGGTCCTTTCCAGCCACTCTTCCCCAAGCCTGGGGTTGTTGTGACCCMAGTGCAGGACCCGGCACTTGGTCTTGTTGAACCTCATACARTTGRCCTYRGCCCATCGATCCAGTCTGTCCAGACAGATCTCTCTGGAGAGCCTTCCTACCCCCAAGAAGATCAACACTCCTGCCCAACTTGGTGTCATCTGCAAACTTACTGAGGGTGCACTCGATCCCCTCGTCCAGATCATTGATAAAGATATTAAAGTTTAATGGAGTTAATGGAGTTAACTCCGTTCACCACAACTTTTTGGGCCCAGCCATCCAGCCAGTTTTTTACCCAGCGAAGAGTACACYTGTCCAAGCTATGAGCAGCCAGTTTCTCCAGGAGAATGCTGTGGGAAACACTGTCAAAGACTTTACTAAAGTCCAGGTAAACAACATCCACAGCCTTTCCCTCATCCATTAAGCAGGTCATCTTGTCATAGAAAGAGATCGGGTTAGTCAAGCAGGACCTGCCTTTCATAAACCCAAAAAATAAATGAAAGACCTCMGTTTGAAGACCTTGTAGAGACACATTAATTCCTATAATTGCTCAAAAACTTTTTTTTCTTGGCATGGGAAGTTACCACCGGTAGGGAAGGATTCAGGCGTGCTCCTTTTGTCACTGTCTGTACTGCAGAAGGTGAACCATTGGCGATGTCGTAAGAAGCCCCTGCAGGCCACTGATAATCACCAGGCTTTAAAAGCTAAAACAACAGCATTGTTTTTCATTTTCCAGATACCTAAAGCCAAAGTAATTGCAAAGCCAAAGTCATTGCAGTGTTCAGCATTTTAGCAAAGAAACTGTGGTATCTGAAGGAATGGAGACAGTATCAGATGGCAGGATGACCTGATTCCTCTGCCATTAACTCATTTGTGTAGCTGAAGTCATCTTAAAATCATTTTATTTCACAAATGAGGCAACTTTTGTGAATGAAACATTTTTTAAAAGGTCACTATTTTTTGGTCCAATCTATGGATAGCCTCAGGAAAAGCTCTTTGTCTTCAGTTTCCCATGGGAATAATATTAATGCCATCTTTTCCCTTGGATAAATTCATATTTTTGAGGTTTTAGAAGGCTGTGGTAGAAAACTTTCCTGGAGTAGAAAACTTCAGGAAAGACATAGATGGCGATAGGTGAGAGAGGGATCATCTGTTGAACAAAGAGTGAAAGTACTGAGCAGCTGTCTCCTCCCCTGAGCAGCACTCATCCTGGACCCCACATGAGGTGGGAATCCCCCAGAGAAAATAGTTCAGATACCTGGGAGTAAAGACAATCTCACAAGGTATAAGCCCAGGAGGAGCCAGCATGACCCAGGCCTGCTAATGTGCTTCTAAGTAAACAATCTCCTTCTAACCCACTTATCTTTAAGTGGTATGTAATATTCATCAGAGAGTAGCCATGGACTTGAAGTGGATGGACCTTTACAGCATCTCTACAAAGCACTTTTTAAAGGGCACATACGCATGTAATTTCATTTGAAGAATCAAAGTCYCTTTACAAATAAAGAAAGTGCTTGCAAAATAGCTGGAAGCTTGTTTTTAAAGCAGTGGTGTTGATATTCATGTCTCTTTTAATTAATATGGAAAAACTGATATTTCTGTTCAAATACTTCCTCTTTTTTCTTCACTTCTTACATCACTCTATGGAGCAGGTTGGCCAAAGTTTTCCCCATTTGGTGGAGGATCTCTTGGATGTCTCTGAGATCAGGCTTTGCAAGCTCTCATGCTGAAGGGGCAGAGATGCTGATTCATTGCCCAAGATCTTTCTGCTCTTCTTCCAGCCCAGAAGTTAACTAGCTAGTGAAGCTGAAAAGTTGGTAAACTGAAAATTGTAAAAGGAGAAACAATCTAATTAAGAAATTCTTAGTTGCTCAACTTTCACTTTGCAGTGTCGGTATTTAGTTCCCTAATTATCTTCTCATTATTGTGGATTTTCCTAGAGCAAAAAAGGYCCTAAAATTCTAATTTGGTGACTCCTTTCCTTCCAGAATAAAATTCTGGAGAGCAAATTGTTAAGAAATTAATATGTATACTGTATTTGTCATAGTAAGTTACATATAATTGAAAAAATCTCCTTAGCAAAATCAGTTTATTTTTCAAGCTCTCTTCATGATTTTTAGCTAGTTTTTGTTACCAATGACAATTCAGCATAGACATTTGACTGTTAGCATTTTCTTTAAAAAACAAAATCACTATACATCATCACCGGGGTGAAGGGGGATACCGTACTCTCTGCATGGATGACACTGGGCTAGTCTGCCTGGTGGCACGGGATTCAAAGGGGCACCTCCAGCTGGTTTACGTGCTCTTTAAATCTGCTGTCATTAAAAGTCAGTGTCATGGCAAAATGAGAAAGATAAACAGTAGA
Source organism: Oceanodroma leucorhoa (assembly GCA_030449065.1). Classification (NCBI taxonomy): domain Eukaryota; kingdom Metazoa; phylum Chordata; class Aves; order Procellariiformes; genus Oceanodroma; species Oceanodroma leucorhoa. The sequence continues at coordinate 3,568,615 of JASVER010000033.1, read as the reverse complement.
ATACAGTTGTTATTTCTGCTGTTCTTCTCTTAAACATATGACGTCAAAGTAAGGGGAAGAAGGAAGTGTCCCACATTAGTCAATCTTGTAGCTCAACAAAAGCTTTATCCTATTGCAATAGGAAAGCTGCAAAATTCTTTTAACCACAATGTGATTTGCTAAATACTTGTGCTCTTACCACATGCAAATGAATGGGATTGCAAAAGGTAGGACAGAAATTCTGAAAGATGGATATCCTGTTTCACTTGGGGCAAGGAAAAACATGCTCATGTAAGAAAATGAAAGCAAGTTATGACGTAATGGATTCTGCAATTAGTTCAAGAAAGCAATAGTGAATTAAAACCACAAGTTAGCCTAAAAAAAAAAGTCTGCCTGGTGTTTTGTTTTTGTTAAGATGTCTTGTTCTAGAAGGATTTTTAAAAATGTGCAGTATCTTGTTGCACACCTAATTGCTGATCAGTTATACTGATTTGACACACTACTCTAGCTGCCTCTAAGACTCTCCTACTCAAAATTGGATTTTTTTCCAAGAACTTTTGCTGTCCTAAACTTTATGCCTTTTTTATTGTCTGAAACATTTGACCACAAAACTTTGTTTTAAAGTGTTTTTTCCTCTATTTTGGACAATGGCATGATCCATTGAAATAAGTTTTCTAGTGTGGTGAAAATATGACATTTTTCAGTTGCCCTTCTAAGACATGATTTTGATGGATCAGCCTTTGTTAGAGGAACAGTCTCTGCCTGCATCAGTGCAAAAATGGTACCCCGTGTGYGTATGTGGAAGTATGTGCAGGTACTGGAGGCAGTGTGTGCTGATACTGAAGACATTTCTCTGCGGCAAATTCAGCATGCTGGGACACTGTTCCCCTGCRCTAGGCTGTTTCTGATGCCTGACCTGCATCGTGTGTTGGCCCTGCGCTATGTCTATGTTGTCTGCACAGAGCTTTTGCAGGATCTCTTTCTGGTGCCCTTGTCCTGGTTGAGCTCTGCTGCTATGGGACCACAACACCAGCAGAGATGCAGAATGGCCACCACCACTGCAAACATTTATTTTCCAGGTCTTTTCTGATCAGATTTAGAATTTCATGGTAACAGTGGTCCGTACTGGTCTAGCTTGCTGCTCATACTCTTAAAGTTGCACCAACACTCATACAGTGATCAAGTCATAGAAAAAAGTATAAATATAGAAACATATAAACATAGAAAAATGTTTACATAACAATTAGAAGGAAACTGAACATTGTTTAAAAACACAGAGCTAATAATGGCTGTTTAGAGTATCTATTTATGGTAGATATCTACAAGAAGGAAGACTCTGCAGTATTGGTACAGACATAAAGCTAGACTGTGTTAGCCAGTGACTTTTGCATCAAGGACTGTGGAATATAATCTTAAAATTAATTCTTCTGCATTAAATGTCTATTGTAGCTCTGGAATGTCTTGTAGTGTTAAATGTAATGTTAAATGTAATGTAATGTAATGTTAAATACCATATGTTTTTCCAGTCTGTAGATGGTTAGTAAACATGGCCATGCTTTGAAATGGGAATTGGTTACATGCATTTAATCAGGTGTGCCCTAGTTCTTACTTGTCTGTAGAGGACAGAGGTGGAAAACTTGGTAGACAACAGAGCTTGTGCAACATAAACTGTGGGTGATGTTGAAGTGGGAAGGAGATGCTGAGATAGAGGGAATAAAAACAGAAGTTTGTCTAGCTCAGGATCTGGAGATACCTGGCTGTGCCTTTACTGTGTCCAGCTGTGGAGGATGAGGTGAAGGGCTAGGGAGCAGAGGTATCGAGGTCCTTTTTGACAACATCTAGGGCATCACCAATCCCATTTTCTGCTGCTTGGCCCACCCGTGACAGTGTACAGTGCACCTCACACATCATGAGGCTCATTGGGAGCTGAAGGCTTTATGGCGAATGTCATGCACAGGGCCATCACTGCATAGGATCTGGTAAGGGAAAACTGTGATGACCACAGGTGTGGTCTGCACCTCTTGGCCAAAGCTGGACTATCCTTGGGTTTGCACTAAACCCTTCTGGCAGGAACCAGAAGAAAGGATGATTAGAGTTCATGTAAGAAGAGCCCAACCACACAGCCACACTTCCCTGATATATTCTCTCAGGCTCCAACGATTTTTGGCTCAGTGACTTCAGGAACCAGCTGTTTTATGATTGTAACTGATAGTCTTTGGTGAGCAAACTCATGAAAAAAAATTTCCGATCCCTTTCTGAGTCCACCTAAGCTTTTAGCAGCCATAACATCCTGTGGAAAGGAGCATCACAGCTTTACTATGCATTGCTTATTTTGATCTTTCTGCTTGTTATTCACCTTTTAGAAATCCCTCCCTTCTGAGTTTGTAGTAGAAGAGGCAATGTTTCATTCTTTTTGCACCATGTGTGGCTTTATAGACCTTTGAAAAATCCCGTCTCAACCATCTCTTTTCCAGGCAGAAGAGTCCTAGCCTTTTTAATAATTTCTTATTTAGAAGCTATTCCATACATTTGATTGTCTCTGTTAGTCCTTGCTGTTTTCCTTTTCAGTTATTTCACCTCCTTTTCAAGATGGAGGTCTATGAAAGTATTCAAAATGCAGACACACTCTAAATGTAATTGATGGCATAATGATGGTTTCTCTCATACTCTTCCCGACAATTACTTTGACTGTTTATGCAGTGCTACTGGACATTCAACGGATGTTTCCATAGCACTTTCTGTTATAACCCCAGGATCTCATTCCTGAGCAATAGTATTTAGTTCAGAGATCATCACCCTGTTTGTGAAGTTAGGATTTTCATTTTCATGTGCACCACAGTCACATTTATCCACTGGCCATTTTATCTCCCAGCGACTCAGGGCTGTTTCTGCAGTTCTTCGTATGTAGCCTGCATCTTTACTTCCCTGAAAAAGTTAATGTACATAAAATATAAGAAATTGTCTACTTGGATCAATAGTCTGCCTAGTTCGGTGTTCTGTCTCCAACAGGGAAAATAGGTGATGCCACTTCACTGCCCTGTCAGTTCCTGATTCATGGATATATTGGCCTTGAATTTGCCTGATCCTTTTCTGAACCTGCTGGTACTCTCTACCTCAGCAATTTCTCATGGCAACAGTTTCCAAAGTGTCACTACTTGCAGCATAAAGAAGTAGAATAGTGTCATCAGCAAACATTGCTACTTCAGTAGTCAGCCTTTTCCGCACAATATGGGAATATATTAGACAGTACAGGYTGTAGCACAAGTCGGTGGGATTCAGTTAGTGATTTTCCTCCACTGTGAAAAAGACTGTTTATTCTTATCTGTGTTTTTTTATCTTTTAATCATTGCTTAGCCATGCAAAGTCCTTCACTCTTAACCCATGGAAACTTTGTTCCCTTAAAAGCCAATGTCAAATGCTCTCTGGAGGTCTGAATGGACTATATCAGCTGGATCCACCTAGTTAGTCTACATGCTTGTAGACTTCTTCAAAGAACTCCAATAGATTTGTGAAACACTTTCCCTCTGGAAAAGCTCTGTTTCTTTTTCGCTACGTCATATGCATCTGTTTTCAACCATTTATTCAACTGGGTTTTTTCTACCAGTTTCCCTGAAATGTGAGTGCTAGGCCTTAGCCTAACATAGCTCCAAGTACTGTGGCTTTGAGGGAGCGGTTATGAACAGTAGTAAATACACATGTATACTACTATATACATATATATACACTAAAAAATGTGTATTTTAATATATTTTATATATAAAGCATATAACATAACAACAATATATTGTATATTATTATATTACTATGAATCATGTGTTATAATAATTTWTATRTATATAAAAATATATGTATTTTAACAAACCATTTCCCCTTCCTACTGTAACCACATATCCTGCAATTGCAAGGATGATTTCAGGGAGTGACATGAMTGGCATTTTTGTGAAACTTTTCATGGAATTATGAAATTGGTACTGGAATAATTTTAATTTGGGGATTTCCTCAAACATGAGAGAAGAACAACAGCCTACATCAGATCTCAGTAAAACCCATTGAAGAATTTGCCTACAGTTGTAAAGGAAGGAATAGTACAGCACAACAAATATGACTCCATGGCACTTTCATCATCACAATTTCATGTTTTCCACGACTCATTAAAAAAACCCAAAGGGCCTCTTTTTAACCATGCTACTTTTAAACATTCATGGAGTTGAAGCAGCTGATCGCTCCACACAGTGGCAAGAGAAAGGCCTGCGTGTAAGGTGTGTTGTGGCATTGGTGAGAGTCACAGATGGATCACACAGCACATCAACCCTTCCTGGCTGGCCGATGTCCCCAGGAGTAGTGGTATCCAGCCAGAGTCAATCAGGCTACAGAGACCTCCAGTTTTTGTTGGAGCTGGTGCCAGCASAGAGCCTGTCCCCAGATCACAGCAGAAACCAAAGGGAGTGCCCGTTTGCCGTGGTCCCATAATATTAAGGAGATGCATAKTTCTCAGAGGATCCAAGGCCATAGACTTTTTGAGGAAGAACATTTTGATGCTACAACTGCTCGCATGAGTTGTCAATCACAAGAGCCTGTCTAGGAATCAGAGGTTCAGTCATAGCACTGAGCCTCACTTGAGTCATGTTTGAGCTTTGCAGGAAATGGGGTGCATGTGTTCAATTTTAGATATAGCCTGATTATTTTTGTTCTGCAAAGTTCTATATGCAGGAAACAATTTTCTTTGGTAAGTTCCTCATTTACAAAACTAAGTATGACTTTATTTTCAAACCATTTTTTAATTTCCCCCTTTTGTTATTTAAATCATTTGCCACTTCGGTATATTTTACCTTTCACATTTATGACCTGAATGTAAAAGAAATATCACCTGAATGTAAAAGAAGTATTACACAGAGGAACCTATGTTTTCTGTGTTTTAGAGGACATTGAAGCCATTACATATGAAGCTACACTCTTTACACTTTGAAAATCATTGTGGCTTGTGAAGGAAAATATTTCATCACACTTAAGGAGTTGAGAAATGTTAGTACATCAATAAGAAAAATAGTGTCTAGACATTACTTGTTTTTTCTCAGTGCAGTTAACCATTAACATAATTTATTGTGGTTTATTTAATGAATGAAGATCCCATTCCTTTAGCAAAGAGGCTGTCCAATTTCAATGCCCGGATACGCACTTCACAAAGGCACTTCTCCACTTTTAACAAGTTCTCTACTAAAGCTGCTGCAAGTGCAATGTGTATCAGAAACAGTGTGGCCAGCAGGAGTAGGGAGGTGATCGTGCCCCTGTACTCAGCACTGGTGAGGCCACACCTCGAATACTGTGTTCAGTTTTGGGCCCCTCACTACAAGAAGGACATTGAGGTGCTGGAG